>BTRK01000004.1:22954618-23411816 GCA_036245805.1 Pristionchus mayeri | reverse complement strand
GTAATCCTCACACGTCCCTTAGTAGTCCAATGGTGCTTGATTACTCTTTCGAAAAAACGCTATCACAGTTCTACACAATTAATAATATCAACACAGCAAACTTCCAAATTCAGCGAAATTGAGTCAGAACCATTATTTATATTTGCTCATAGTTGAACGGAGAATTGTGAAAGGGACATAACTGGCACACTATTGTAAAGCGCGATATGTGGGCATGTTGATGGATGCATAGTGAGGAGGCCTGATTATCCCCACTTGAGGTGAGCTCTTATTCGGAAAATGACGCAAAGCAGTTTTCTGTTGATAAACATTGCATAGCCCTGCGCCTTTTACGATTGGCCCAGCCAGCTCAATTGTTATGGTCAGTGAAGTACTCGGCATGTTTGTTACTGTATAAAGAAATATCGTAACGTCTGTCTGTCTGTCACGCTTTTTCTTCAAATCGCTCTAATTCGGCTCAAAATCATCCTATGTGCATGGGACCTTGACCATATGAATTCCCTTGACGAGCACTTTCAAAATTTGACCTTTGAACTTTGATCTTTTTTCTTCAAATCGCTCTGACTCGGCTCAAAATCATCCTAGGCCGCTAATACCTTGACCGTTGACATTCCCTTGGCGAACACTCTCAGCACACTACACACGATGGTGCATTTTACCAAATCGCGGAAAACTCAAATGCACTCTGTGCAACATCCACCACACCATACTAACCTGCTCTCACCCCTCCCCCCCCCCCCCCCCCCCCCCCCGCAGCGTAAGCGTTGTGAAAGGCTCGTGAGGCCGAGGGTGATTTGCCCGAGGCCTCACGAGCCTTTTACAAGGTTTTAAGCAGGCTCTCACAGTTGCGTCCATCTTTTATCCTTAACACACAACCCCGCGTAACGTAGCGACCGAAGGTCGCTAATTATAAACTTTAAATTTGGGAAGTCTACAACAACCTGATCCTGAACAGTAGTATTCGAAAGCTAGATTGCGAAATTCGTCCTTCGAAACCAGCCTTTTTTATCAACCCTGTTTTCAATACATCTTGAATGCTGTATATTTTGGTACAATCTTGAAGAGCACCCCTTATATTATCACATTTCAAGAGGACATAATCAAATGTTAGCTCGTATTTAAATTGTATTGTCGAAGAAAAATCACCCAAAAAATGGACATTTTAGGAGTTTTCGAGATATCGCATAATTATTCGCGTAGTACGCTTTCTAGAATCGATTCAAACCTACTATTGCATTCTAGTTACATGACCCCAACTTGCACTAAATGGAAATTACAGATAGGAAAAGCAAGCGAGAAAAACTTGAAAAATATAATAGGGAGAAATTTTTGAGACAACCTAATACATTTCCCTATCGTTTCCAATTGAAAACCGTGAGTTGTCGAGGTGAAAGTGAGAACCATTCAAATTTTTAGCACTAGGTCGGATAAAAAAGTTTCCCTTTACTGCACGGTGCACGGATGTACCGTTGCAGATTACTGTTTGCCGAATTCTACTGATATTTTGTTTTCATAGAAGTGGTATTTAATAATTTAGGCTTTACCGACTAACTCGAATTTCAATAAATAAAAATACGTTCGAAAAGTATAGTGACCGACTTCGTCTTCATAGTTAAATTTCACGAATATGCCGTTTATTGCTCCAGCCCCGGAAGAATTTTTAGGGTATTTATTTGTGTGTGCAATTTCACCGTGTCATGTGAAAAAGATCTGTGAACCCATTAAACTCCCGAAAAAATTCTGATGGCAATTCTACCAACATTTCCATCAAAAGCGCAATGTAAATTACTATTGCTTGTCAGTATGTTGAAATACGAACTACTACAATAATATAATTACCTCTCTTTTCTTCTTAGCACTCATCCATGACGGATAATTACCATCCGCTTTCTTCATCGTCTTCAGATTCAATGAACTCTTCTCTCCAGTCTCCATCTAAACAAATGCATCAATGAATGTAATAAAATAAAATAAATGTAATACGAATACTCTATTTCATAATGCCAGCCCCGGGCTGTTTGCCGGTGTAGGGCCTATTTTTAAAAATACCACGAATATGGTTCACAGGCTACTAACCGCTACGCGGCTCGCTGCTTGTTAATCTAGTGTTGGCGTTTTTACTCTTTCCGGCCGCCCTCGTTCTAAAGTGAAAGAGCGGAACGATTCTCTAATTTCTCAATTTTGCATAGAGTGAAATGAATCACCAATTTCTCTCAGAGATCCAATGGATCTCAAAACTACTAAATGAGGCGAGCAGACCGATAATGGAATAGAGTGAGAGGCACAGCGTGTCAGAATGGATCGAAAACCTCATTTGCGTGGCAAAGGGATTTGATTGGACGAGTCATTGTCACTCGATCCGGAGAGAGCTGAGCGGCGATGCAAAGTGAGATAAATCGATCAGCGCAAGTGAAACATAAGCCACCACTTAAAAACTAAAATTAAATATTTAAATCTGTTTTCATAGATCGGTTTAGGGTTGGGGTAAGGACTGTCCAAAAACATTTCAAGAAATTTCATTCATGGATCGCTTCGCAGTACCTATTTTAAGATTTATTACATATTCATGCTTCGCTTCCAAGAAGGCTGAACATTTAAACACCTCATATTATATATTTTCTGAATCCTTATGAGTATCCCCACAATCGTATGGGAACCGATTTTTGATAATGATTCAAAGCCTTCATAAATCTGCGAAAAATAGCTTTACGATTTAGTTTTTTGAACCATTCTCGAATTAACAATCAATTTTCGAAAATCGGTTCCCATACGATTGTGGGGATACTCATAAGGATTCAGAAAATAAATAATATGAGGGGTTTCCATGTACAGCCTTCTTGGAAGCGAAGCATGAATATGTAATGAATCTTAAAATAGGTACTGCGAAGCGATCCATGAATAAAATTTCTGGAAATTTTTTTGGACAGTCCTTAACCCAACCCTAAACCGATCTATGAAAACAGATTTACATATTTGATTTTAGTTTTTAAGTGGTGGCTTATGTTTCACGTGCGCTGATCGATTTATCTCACTTTGCATCGCCGCTCAGCTCTCCGGATCGAGTGACAATGACTCATCCAATCAAATCCCTTTGCCACGCAAATGAGGTTTTCGATCCATTCTGACACGCTGTGCATACACCATAAAATTTATCACTACGTGAACAATCTGTTTTAATGAAATGAGGAATGCGCGCGCGCGCGCGGACCGCACCACAATTTAAAATTCTGGTGCGACCTAACGGCCCCGGCTGACAACTGCGTGTAAAAAATGTGGGCGTGACCGTCAGCTCCGGGAATTAGTGAGCTGGAGCAAAACTATCGCGCATCTATCTAGCTATTGCGCATTTCGGTGTTAAGGAGGACGTGGTGTAATTGTTCGAACCAATTTATTTCTGTAATAGAGATTTATTGAATCTCAGATCCTACGACTCTCAGAGAAAAGACTCAGAATTAAAGATCGAAATATGTCTGAGATTCTTCAATGAGTCAAAACGCCAACACTATCGTAATCGTATGTGACGTCACTTGTTTGCCCCACTCTCTTAAACGATTCCACGGCAATTTTTTTCTCGACATCCCGTTGAAAGCCATGGTCCCTTTTTTGATCAAAAAAAGGTGCGGCACGTGCAGTCATTTCTATGCTTAACAACACGGTTTACATCCCTTATTTACGGTTCTGTATTTCACGGCTAGAAATGTAGTGTTATGCTTGGTTCGTAAACATCGTCCGTTCAGACAAATCAATGAAAATACGAAAACCGTATAGCACTAATACAGTATTTTGACAGAAACGGTAGAAAAGCTACACTCTCACAAGGGAATGGCCACTTCATACCGAGAGATTGGGGTATGTGACATATACCATTTTGAAGAGCATCAAAAGTTTTCCCGATTCGACTTGTCACAACCTGCTAATGCTCTCTGTGGTGGCCGTGAGGAGCCTCGGAAAAAAGACAGGGATTCGGCGCGTTTGTACCCTCAACAGGTGTAACCCTATCGCTAGCATCATTTATGTGTCCAGCTGGCCCAGTGGGTAGTGCGAGGATTACTTTTGAACTGTCGGGGGTTCGAATCCAGTCTGGTGCAGACTGTTTTGCCGAATTTTTGTTGCTAGTATACGCAATTATAGCCAGTTTGTTGTAACAAGAACCATGATATCAGCAAAATAACAATGCACCACCTTTCTGCTGCAATTGTTTCTTTCTCGCTGTCCATAGGCTATTGAGTAACCAATGCTATCTTCGAATTTGGACGTTGTTATTTTGGTGATAGCATGACTCTTGTCACAATAACTGGCTATAAGTGCGTATTCTAGCAACAAAAATTCGGCAAAACAGTATACACCAGACTTGAATCGAACCCCCGACAGTTTGCAAGAGTAATCCTCGCACTACCCACTAAGCCAGCTGGACACATAAACGAAGCTAGCGAGAGGGTTTCACCTGTCGAGGGTACAAACGCGCCGAATCCCCGTCTTTTTTCCGAGGCTCCTCACGGCCACCACAGAGAGCATTAGCAGGTTGTGACAAGTCGAATCGGGAAGCCTTTTGATGCTCTTCAAAGTGGTATATGTCACATACCCCAATCTCTCGGTATCAAGTGGCCATTCTCTTGTCAGGCGAAAAAGTACAGTACCACAGGGAACCATCATGGCTGTGCAATTGAATTTTACAGTACACCTTCCGAACAGGGGTGCCCATTTTTTAACTGGTATGCCGATGAAACAATTGCCGTGCGATTCCATTTTTAGGCACTATGACGCACATTGCGCTTTATACAGTCGCGCGCAACATTGCGCAGTTTTGGGACACTTTGAATTTGTTGAAACTTTTTGGCCAGGAAAGGCATCAATCTGGAACCTGGGTACTATACACCAAATTCATCGGAGATTATGACCATGATATTGAGGTATGATGAAATCGCCCAATAATTGCGTAGTGATGATGCAATCAAACTGTACTTTCTCAAAGCAGAATTATTCTTACATGGATTTTTTTCCTACTGGAAAAATCTTTCTGAGGTTGGGGATATGACTAATGACTACCCAGAAAAAAATTTTGAAGTTGATGCTCGGTCGCTCATTGGCTGCAGTCTTGCTGCAAAAACGAGGTCGAAAATTCAGATCTCGGCTTCTAGAGAAGCTAGACTCATTCAAAGCATCAACATAATCGTCATCACGATCCCAAAGTTCCCGCAAAGTTCTTAACTCTTAAAAAGTTAGGAATCACATTTCTAATACATTTTGAACTTTTTTTAATGCCCCGAGGGCAAATTATGAGATATCGTTTTCATATTCACAGGACGATTTGGATCGTGACGACGATCATTTTGAACCTTTGAATGAGTTTCTAGCTTCTCTAGAAGCCGAGATCTGAATTTTCAACATCGATTTTCAGAAAGGCTTCAACCAATGAGCAACCGAGCAGCAACTTCAAACTAGGGTTGGCAATACGAGGGGAGATTACGGGCTCGTTATCCTCCCTCTACTCTTATTTCGCAATCCGAGGAGGGGGGGGGGGGGGGGCGTAACGAGCTCGTAACCTCCCCTCGTATTGTCAACTCTACTTCAAACGGCACTCCTGCAGAAGCCCAGATCTTCAAACAAATTTTCTGGGTAGTCCTCAGTCATATTGCTGTAACTCTGTCTTTTAGGGATATCTGACATGCTGATAACGATAGACATATTCACGTTTTCTCAAAAATTGCTCATTGTCCCAGATGACATTACGTCGAAAATGACTTTTCTGAATATTTAGATTCCAGAGGCCACTAACACTAAATATGTGAATAAAACTCAAATGTATGAAAAAAATTGTACTGAGATTTTTGGAGGCAGATAATGAGCATGCAAGAAATCCGATAAGATACTTACAGCGATTTCACTTTTTTAGCCGATGTCAAACATACACAAAATTGTCTGCTTCTTACGCAAACGCGTTCATATGAAGCGCTGTGTCTCCGTTTCCGTGTGCCACGATTTCGCAACCGGCACGCTATGACGAAACCCGTAGTTCTCGCAATCGCTCGTGACATCAATTGTTTACCCGTTCCCTATCTTCCCTCCCGGCAGATTTCGCAATCCGAACAGGCAGACAGAGCACTTTATACATAGTATGGATATATCCGGATAACGGGGGAAAAGAATGTATTTGAACATTTTTAGTTCGTTCACCTTTTCATCGATTTTTTTAGCTTCTCCCATCACAGCATCTTCCTTTGCCTCGTGTTCTGCTAATTTTGCGCACACATTGGCCAACATCTTGTCCGTTTTCCCAGCATTCTTTTCTCGTTTGAGAGTTCTCATCTTTCTCTTGAACTTAGAACGAAGTGACTTGGCCATCTGAAAAAAATTAACCATGATTAGAAAGAAATTAATTAGAGTTTGTTTAAAAACGCGAAATAAAACATACAAACAATTGTTTGTTTAAACAAATCTATTAAAACAATATAAATTAAAATAAAATCAAATCAAGAAATAAAAAATCACATGTACACGATCTGTATTTTCCCAAAAGCAATAGCTACACGCTCCGATTTTCCGATGCAGGATGCGCGCCACTTTTGCGAAGCGGTGCGGACACCTTACAACGCCACCTCGCAAAAGTATTCCGCGCAGTTTCGTGAAAGTTGCGGCGCCGCTTCATGTAAGTAACGCCGCAGCTTCGCGAAAGTGGCGCGGACTAATTAAATAACCCTGCGCCACTTTCGCGAAGCTGCGCGGAATACTTTTGCGAGGTGGCGTTGTAAGGTGTCCGCACCGCTTCGCAAAAGTGGCGCGCTTCCTGCGCTGAAAAACCGGAGCGGCAATATTTTCACCAACACACCTGAAAAAAATGGTCCGCTAAAATGAACGTAAGTACTGTAGGACGGTGCAATGTTTTTTCCTGAGGTACGGTATATTTTAAAAATTGTTGCCTGAAAATGGTACTTTTCAAATTCTCAGGCAACTTTACCTATACTGTTTTCGGTTTATTATATTGATTTATTCGTAAATTATCATTTAATCACTAATTAATGTTAAATTGTCATTTTCTGCCTTCCAGAACATCATCTAGCCATCAATTAACGAAGGCGCCTTCTATTCTAGCGAATTTGGAATATGCAGCCTAATCACTAAAGACAGAGATGATATACTTTCAATGCTTAGTAAATCTTTCTGTGGTTATTTTGATCTGAAAAGGGACCATTTCTCTTATCGGGGTGTTGGGAAAAAAATTGCCCTGAATAGTCTAGGGACCACCGAACTCAAAACCGGCAAAAAGGTTGTTGACAAATTAGTAAACATCGTCACGTTAAAATTTCATTTTTCTCGATTTTCTTGCTTTCTAAAGAGTGTTCATTTTAGCATTTCCGGCAGCGAATAAATAAAGATGAGTTAGCAAAAATTGTCAAAAATGAGACGTTTCTATCAATGGGATTTTTTGTAAAAGCCTTTCGAAATTCCGGAAATTTTCGTTTTCTTGACACAATAATTATTTGCGAATGAACAAGAGAGTATCGGTAGGTGCATGACCTATATTCAGAAATGTAGGTGAATTTATAAATGGGATTTTTCATAATATCCGTCAAAACTCAGAGCCGTAACGCAGAGCCGGAAAACTACCGAAGTTTAAAATGAGTATAATAAATTAAGTATTAATGCAATGATGTTGTAATTTGTTGTTTCCTTATATTTATATTTTTCTTCAGTAAATGATAGATATCAAATAAAATGAAAATAAAGATAAGATGTCGGCTCATAAGGAATATGACATTCTGAAAATTAGTTGACACGATGAACTACTAACTACACCAAAGGGGCGGAGCCAACGCATGCAAACTAAATGCACTGTTTACAATGCGAATTGAGAATTTCATGCAATTTTATATATTTCACATGAATTCTACACCCTCAATTGCCCCGGGTTTGACAAAAACAAAAATTCAGAAGCCCAATTAGTGTTTCACATGAGGGTCCCTATGAATAGTCGGCTGATACACAATTACACGGTCGCGCGCGCGGCTATTACAGTAGATCAACCTAGCCACCACCGCGTAAATCAAGATTGCTCTTCTAAATTATTTTTTATTGTATAATTCTGGATAATTAAGAATGCAGAATTTGTCTGTAATATAAATAATCACATGAAATTCTAAATTAGCCTTGTAAACGCTGCATTTCTTTTGAAGAAATTGGCTCCGCCCCTTTGGTGTAGTAGCCAGTTCATCGTGTCAACAAATTTTCGGAGGGTCAACCTCCTTATGAGCTGACATCTAATCTTTATTTTCAGTTTATTTCTTTCATATCTTATGCCGAAGAAAAAAATAAATTCCAGGAAAAGATAAATTAAAACCTAATTTCACATTCGTTTAATTTTTTAAAGTATTCAAAGTTTTTCAATTTTCCGGCCCGGAAATACGGCTCTATTTTTTGACCTATATTGATTGAGATCCCAAGGAGGCTCTCTTCTACATTTCTGAACAGTAGTCAGGCATCAACCGATCATCATATACCTGACATGTTATCACTGAGCACTCTCTCGTTCACTCGCACGGTGAAACGTCCTAACACAAATCGTCCAGCGTGCTCATTTTCTCTGTCGCTCTCGCTCTGCCACTGCCGATCACAAACTGACCGTCCATATGGCCTTCAGTTTGTGATCGGACGGCCCTCAGATTTGCCGGCTTTACCTTTTTAATTTTAATATTTATTTGTACTTTACGGTTAACGTTGTTTCCACGCATACATAAACGTAGTAAAAAATAAAGCAACAATTAGATTTTTAGCAGTCCAGCAAAGGCTTTTGGCAAAATTCCAAAAATTGATTTTCCCTGAATTCGATAATCGAGATGGGGAGCACATCTTTTAAAATTCGCGGTTACTCTGCGCGCCGGTTTTCCCACGCATTTTCCGGCTGTCACTGACGTTTCACCGTGACTCGTAATTAATTATAGTGTCATGAAAACGACAGATTCCCGATTTTGAAATCACTTTTGTAAAAAATCCCACGGAGAATTTCATGCCATTTGTCTATAGCTGTAGCGCCTCACTCTTCTTTATAGGATGCTTGAAACGCCAAGATGAGCACTCTCCACGGCAATTTTTTTCCCAACACCCCGATGAGAGAAATGGTCCCTTTTCAGATCAAAATAACCACAGAAAGATTTACTAAGCATTGAAAGTATATCATCTCTGTGTTTAGTGATTAGGCTGCATATTCCATTCGCTAGAATAGATGGCGCCCTTCGTTAATTGATGGCTAGATGATGTTCTGGAAGGCAGAAAATGACAATTTAACATTAATTAGTGATTAAATGATAATTTACGAATAAATCAATATAATAAACCGAAAACAGTATAGGTAAAGTTGCCTGAGAATTTGAAAAGTACCATTTTCAGGCAACAATTTTTAAAAATATACCGTACCTCAGGAAAAAACATTGCACCGTCCTACAGTACTTACGTTCATTTTAGCGGACCATTTTTTTCAGGTGTGTTGGTGAAAATATTGCCGTGCTCTCTAGAACACGATAAAATCGAGAAAAACAAAATTTCACCGTGACGATGTTTCCTAATTTGACTACCACGCATTTGCCGGTTCTCATTTTGTAATTTCCGGTTCGGTGGTCGCTAAGATCAACCGAGCTATTTCTGAATGTGAATATTGATTTTAAAATTTTTTTAATTGTAAAACAACAATGTTGAACTTGGTTCGGTCTCAATAATCTTAATGTTTGTTGCTTTCTCAGTATTCTGATGTATGATTCTTATCCTGCAGGATGCAGAATTAGATTATTGCATCATAATTAATCACAGAATTATGATTTTTTCCAGGTTGTTCCTTGCTCACAAACAAGATAAATAGCTCCCGTGGTAGATAGTGGTGTTTATATATCATGGACGGCACCGCCGCAATTATCGACGGCCGATTCCTCACGACGGCTCTTAATGATCCGACGAAACAATCACAGGTATTTATGCTCCTCGTAAAGAATATTAACAATTGTCAGTGAAGCATATTAACAGATCCTAATTAATAAGAACTATATACATAAGATTTCAAACACTTAAACATTATTTTTGCTTAGATCTACGAATATGTTGAAGCTCTGAAAGGAGATGAGAGTGGTTGGAGAAAGTCAATCGAGAATATCGTCACGAATGATTTGCGGTTTGTTTTCTCGGAATAACTCTTCTATCGTTTCGCACCTCTGGTTCTCCAAATAATTCTTCCTTTTAGAAGCGCAGAGGAGTGCTTTATCATGCTTCAAGTTGTGGAAGATTATGTAAATACCCGGTATGCCATGTCCGATGAATCGTCAACTCTTTTCATCAAGCAATTCCTATCTCATCTGTTGAGAAAAAATGGAGAAGAAGTAAGCACCTTTTAGTGATATCGTGCATTACAATTTGTTCCAGGATATTCCTGCATTCCTGGTGAATAAAATGGCTCAAATTTTCGCCCTCGTCTTCGCTGTCGATTTTCCTGATAGGTGGCCGAATTTCATGCAAGAAGTCAGTTGATTGGCATTATACTAGTATATGATGAAACTTATTAGGTGTTTCTCGGCTCGGGAATGGAAGATACTCGCGCCATTCAGTTCTATCTGAAGACTCTCCTGGCTATCGACAGTGAGGTCGTCGATAGAGATATACAGAGATCAGCAGATGTAAGCATTCCTTCGTCGTCCTTTGATTCTTTGTTCACATTCCCATCGTTTGTTCCTTTCATTCTTCTTTTTTTCAGGTCTTCGATAGAAATACGAAGATAAAGGATGCAATGCGAGATCTGTGCATGAACGATTGCGTCAGATCATGGCACCATATCCTGGTTGGTCCTCTAATTCATGAGGGGATTTTTTTAAAATTCTTCAATCACTTTCTTTTCAGAAAGAGGTGACGAACATCACGACACAGTCTCTCGTTCTGGATGTGGTTGCCGTATACGTTGATTGGATCGATATCGAGCTAGTGGCGAATGAAGAATTCGTGCCACTTCTAGTGGATAGACTCACTCACTCCTGCACAACCGAGGTTAGTCAATACGATTGAGTCAAGTAGTCAAGGGAGTGACTGATTCATGGTGCTAGTTGTGGAACAGCCTGATGGAGGTCATTGACCAGAGGGCCATATTACAGCCAGCTCAACGTGCAGTGTGTGCACTCATGGGAAAGAAGATGCCTTCTCTCAAGAAGATTACTCTCGTTTCCGCCATCTCCAAAGTTATGAATGAGCACAACCTTCTGGTGATAACGGAGGTCAGCTCGGAATTTCTCTATCATCCATCTATTCATCTGATAATTGATTTTACTCTGCATGATTAATGTTATTAAATCGTTGTAGAAGAGCGGGGAGGAAGATGAGCTGAGAGTTGCAAATCTTCTGTCTGCCATCGGATTGGCTGTCATCGACTCCTACTCCAAGTATATTTATACTCATTTACGCATCTGCACACTAATGTATAACGAAAGTCTAATTTATATTTTCCTCATTCTCCTCCTCCCGACTATGACACCTTAGTTCGCACTGATATCTACTAGAGAATCTATTGCCATTTCCGCATCCAGAGTAGGAAAATCGTTGACATGAAGAAGTCTCGGTATCAAAATACCACATAATACGTGATCGGGTACAGGGTCCAGTATCTGGAGGAAGGGAGCATTCTGAAGGGGGCGTTGAAGAGGAGAGTGGAATTGAGGAAGAGAGGGCAAATGTGGGGAAGGGAGTCGGAGTTGTCCAGAGAAGAGCTGGGAATGACCTGCATAGTCAGTTCCAGTTGTGGAAGGGATGAGAGTTGCACACTTACGGTTTGGGTGGAGTAGTGGTTGATAGAGTTGTGGAGGTGGTTGGAGGAGGAGGTCTACACTGGGGAATTCCCTCGAATATATCACACACCTTGGGAGGATCGCAGATGAGGGAAGAGCAAAGGATTACTCGGAGTGATTCATCATGTGAGGATTGGGAGAAAATGGTGGAAGGGAGGAGAAGAAGAAGGAAAGGGAACATTTAGAAGGAGTAGTGAATGAATGGGTGAAAGGATTGAGGACAGGCGTGTCTTAGTCCCAATGGAACTTGTTTCTACCTCTTGCTCCCGCATGGAACGAGTCTCGAGGGTCTCTTAGGCTGTAGATTAGTCAGGTAGTGGAGTGACCAATCTGACACTATCACACTATTTAAAAATGACATTTTAAAGTCGTCCTCGGGTATCATACAGTATATAGGAAAGGAAGTTTACTTAATGTGAATGAGCAATGAGATTTTAAAGCTGCACTTCCCAGAAATCGATAAAAAAAGGTCAGTTAAAGTTGTCCGGTTGGTACCGGACATTTGGGGGGAGAGGAGGTTGGTAGATCGTGGAATAATTTGAAAAAGGGATAATTATAGTTCGAGGAGTGATATGAACTGACATGAAAATGCGGGCGGGGGGGGGGGGTACATTCTAAAATATTATGATAGTCTGAACAACAAAAAGACTTCCCTCGTCCTCTATACTTATGAGGCCCGTGGAGATCACTGATACTAAAATGTACAATGTCAGGATGGTAAAGGAGTCTTGGACGGAAGGAAAAGAAGAAACATTAGAAGCAATGGGAATGCTAGAGAAGGAAGGAAAGACGATGATAAGATTGTTGGGGTCTGAGGACGAAGAAGTATCGATGAGTATTATGGAACTAGTGAAGAGCTACATCGGGCTACTAATGCAGAATCAGTCACAGGTGAGTATAGAGAAAGGGGGAGGGAGAGGGGGGGGGGGGGCCTGTTGCAGGAAGGAGATGTGATCCTCTCTCAGATCATGGATGTTTCCCTCTCGAGGTTCGTGATATGATGTTTACTTAAAACTACGTCGAATTAGGCCATTTAATGATCGTAATCATATTATGAGTAATTCAGATACGTGATGGGAAATGATCTCGATCTAGACGGAACTGGAGAGGAGGAGTCAGATTTCCATGTGTATAGAAAGGATCTGAGACACGTGATGCATGCAATAACACTCAAGGTACGGAGAGACAAACGTGCATTTCGAGTCAGACATTCGAATACATACTGATTACAGAGGCCTGAATTGATTGTGGAACCTCTGGAGTTGCGACTGAAGGAAATGGAAGGGAGAGAAGTAGGGATGAAGAAGAGAGAAGCTACACTCCATCTGGTGTACTCCTTGTCTGAACTTCTTCCCAATGGACTCCTCAATGCTAAAGGAGGTTACTACTTTTCCCAGAGTGCATTCAATAATAGGATAGGGGAAGGTTGGCTGTCGAGAGGTGCTCGTCTTCCTGTCATCGCCCTCTCTCATCTCTCTCCCCAATCATCCTCCTCTTCACTTACTCTTCTCTATTTCGAGATTGTAGCCAGGTACATTTCTCATCCTCACTACTCTCATTATGAACACTTATGTTGAGGTATGAGAAGTTAGTATGTAAAGACCCATCAGTGATGCTCTCTCTCGTTCCCCACTTCATTGCTGACTATGGAATGGGCAATTCCAATCCTACTGTCAGACTGTCTAGTTTTTCTCAGTTATAGAACACTCGTATCAGGTTCGCTCGAGAGTCATCTATCTCTTTTCACGATTTGTGAAGAGCCAAAGGAGCCTTCTGGCTACGGTCGTTCCTGAGGTATCCCTGCGTTTTCTGTTCCCCGTTGTAACTCACCTCGTTCAAAAATGCATTTTCATGTGCTATGCAGGGCGGAACACGGGAAAAATAAAGTAGGGACCACCAAACCGGAAAGTCAAATTTGGAATCCGGAAAAAGGTTAAATTTTCAGTGGTAAACCTCACCGCCGGCGCAAATTTAAATCTACGTTGACATTTTGTTTATTCTTGTTCTATAAAATAATTTAAGCTCCGCCTTTTCATTTTTTAGAAAAATGGAAAGCATATTCTAATAAAAATAAAATATCTTCGCATTATCACGGTTTTCTTATTGCATTCATTTAAAATATGTCAAAACTGCATCTCTTTGATAATTATTTGATGAAAGTAATGCTTCTTGACGGTCTTTGATGAAAATATGAGCCAAGTCGAGAATAAAATGACAGCCCGAATATTAGTTGACCCAGCGTACTGGACCGTACGCGTGAAATTCACGCGTTGCGGCAGCAATTACACCATGAAAGACGGGGTCGACAAAGGGTGCCTCATGCGCTGTGAATTTGAATTTTTAGTGAAAGCTGGACATATTTATGGAATTCCACATCTCCGATTACCCCAAACACAACATAAAAGTAATATTTAGAAGAATTCTAAATTTTTCGTGGTGCCCCCTAAAAATAAAGTTGTTGATGATTTTCTGAAATATGCCGGATTTTCCGACCGGCATATGAGAGACTGTCTGAGAGAACTGAGCAATTCTGCCTGTAAGCCGTACAGTGAAAAATGAAATTCCTCCTAAAATTGTCCCCAAGGGTAACTTTTCACGTAGAGTTCGAAAATCGACCTTAGAAAGCCGTATCTCGAAGGGCTCATTTTCCTTGTCGCACTGCTCTTGGGCGGTCGGTTTTTGTAACACTTGAACGGCGTATCCAAACCCCACAAAAGTATAGATATTCTGAAAGATCTCGACGAGATAAGTATTTTTACTGTTGGCAGTGACAGGCTAGCTCATTTGGGAAAAAAGTTCTGGCCATTTGAATGTTTCAAAAAATCGCCCTAAATTCGCATGCTATATTTATACGCTTTTTTATTATTTCATTCGATTCCTCGTTGAAAAGTACCCCTAGTGTTTTATTTTGAAGGGAAATTTCGTTCTGGGAGAGGGGCGGCCAAGCTGCCGTAAGAAGACGCATTCCATTTATTTGCTAACATAAGGAGTTCTAAGCCGAGTCATTGTGAACCACGATCAAATCCATTTAGTTTACAACTGTACTGAGGTAGAGGGCAAAAATATCACGCATAAACAATGGGCAATATCTCTATTCGAAAAAAATCGAATTTCCTCATCTCGATTTTCTAGATGTTTGGACGCACCCAACGTTTCCTTTCCAATAGGAATTCCCAATTTTTTTGGGCAAATCTAATAGCACAGAGGGATATAAATCAGAAAATTTATAAAATTGGGTCATCATCAGTAAGGAAGGTAGGTATAATTTTGCTTAAAAATGCAAAATATCGTGGGTAAAAATATATTTTTAATGCTAAAAGAGGGAGTTTAGAGGAGTAGTGGTTATTTTGCTACACTATACAACTTTAGGCGCATTGGACACCTAAAGTATACTTTCAAAATGCTATATATCTTCATTCTTTAAAAATTATTTTTTGGACACATGAAAATATATTTTTTCGAAAGCTACGAATATTTTGCACTAATACATTAAAATAAAGTTATTTGGTTTGGCGAAGCATTATTATAGTTGTATTAGATAGATTCGCTCGAAACAGAGCTCTAAATTTATTTTTCTTTTTTTCGACACCCTCAATCTTACATTTTCAAGCAAAATTATGCCTACCTTCCTTACTGATGATGGCCGATTTTTTACATTTTCTGACTCATATCCATCTGTACTATTAGATTTGCCCAGAAAATTGGGAATTCGGGTTGGAAAGGAAACGTTGGGTGCGTCCAAACATCTAGAAAATCGAGATGCGGAAATTCGATTTTTTTCGAATTGAGATATTGCCCATTGTTTATGCGTGATAATTTTGCCCTACCTTAGTACAGTTATAAACTAAATAGATTTGATCGTGGTTCACAATGACTCGGCTTAGAACTCCTTATATTAGCAAAATGGTATGCGTCTACTTACGGCAGCTTGGCCGACCCTCTCCCAGAACGAAATTTCCCTTCAAAATAAAACCCTAGGGGTACTTTTCAACGAGGAATCGAATGAAATAATAAAAAAGCGTATAAATATAGCATACGAATTTAGGGCGATTTTTTGAAACATTCAAAAGGCCAGAACTTTTTTTCACAAATGAGCTAGCCTGTCACTGCCAACAGTAAAAATACTTATCTCGTTGAGATCTTTCAGAATATCTATACTTTTGTGGGGTTTGGATACGCCGTTCGAGTGTTACAAATCCGACCGCTCTAGAGCAGTGCGACACGGAAAATGAGCCCTTCGAGATACGGCTTTCTAAGGTCCATTTTCGAACTCTACGTGACAAGTTATCACTGGGGAAAATTTTAGGAGGAATTTCATTTTTCACTGTACGGCCTAAGGTAAATTCTCTCGGACGGTCTCTCATATACAGTCGCGCGCAAAAGTATTTGGGCACTTTTTGAACTTGCTGCTTGTTTTTGACCAGGCAAGCCATAAATCTGGAACTAGGGTAGTATACACCAAATTCGTCGGAGATTATGATCATGGTATTGGGGCATGACGCAATAGCCCAGTCATTGCGTAGTGATGACGTAATCAAATATTACTATTTCAAAACGGCATTATTCTTACATGGATTTTTTCCTGCTGGCCAAATTTTCTGTGGTTGGAGATATGACTGAGGACTACCCAGAAAATTTTTTTGAAGTTGCTGCTCGGTCGCACATTGGCTGCAGCCTTGCTGCAAAATCGAGGTCGGAAATTTAGATCTCAGCTTCTAGACAAGAAGCTGGAGACTGGTTCAAGGTATCAAATTGATCGCCATCATGAGACCAGATGATCCTGAGAATATGAAAACAATATATCGAAATTTGCCCTCAGGACATGAACAAATCACTTTTTTGCATGACCATTTTTTGGATATTCACAATTTTGCGGGAAAGTTAGGTAAAAATCTGCTTTTTGTATAGGCATATTCAAAATTTATTGAATAACTGATTCCCAACTTTTTAGAGAGTTTGGGTAATTTTCCTGCCCGCGGCGACCGTTTTTCTAAGGGATACTCGAGTCGGGAAACACCCTGGTTACCCCTATGGGCGAGAGAGTACAGCCGACGAGAGTGCGTAAACAAGATGTTTCCGACAAAAGTATACCTCCGAAAATCGGTCGCCGCGGGTAGGAAAGTTATCCAAACACTCTAAAAAGTTGGGAATAAGTTATTCAAAACATTTTGAATATTCCTATACAAAAACCAGATTTTTACCCAACTTTCCCTCAAAATTGCGAATGTCCAAAAAATGTTCATGCAAAAAGTGATTTGTTCATGTTCGGAGGGCAAATATCGAGTTATTGCTTTAATACTCTCAGGATCGTAAGTACTAATGATAGCGATCAATTTGATGCCTTGAACCAGTCTCTAGCTTGTCTAGAAGCTGAGATCTGGGGGGACGACATTTGCGCAACTAAGCACCTCTCGCTTGGCAGAAGGTGTGGCAACTTGGGAGTTGTTTCATTGTTACCAGTATGCCCTGTACTACTTTTGCATGTATAAATTTCGTTACCAGGCGATATTGAGTTTCAACGTATATGGGGTCATGAAAATCCATATACCATGAACCCCGGGTCGTTGATTTGGGGTAAAACTGAATATCGCCTGGTAACGAAATTTATATATGCAAATGTAGTACAGGACATACTGATAACAATGAAACAATTCCCAAGTTGCTACGCCTTCTGCCAAGCGAGAGGTGCTTAGTTGCGCAAATGTGGTCCCCCCGAGATCTGAATTTCTGACCTCGATATTGCAGCAAGGCTGCAGCCAATGTGCGACCGAGCAGCAACTTCAAAAATTTTTTCTGGGTAGTCCTCAGTTATATCTCCAACCACAGAAAATTTGGCCAGCTGGAAAAAATCCATGTAAGAATAATGCCGTTTTGAAATAGTCATATTTGATTACGTCATCACTACGCAATGACTGGGCTATTGCGTCATGCCCCAATATCATAATCATAATCTCCGATGAATTTGGTGTATACTACCCTAGTTCCAGTTTGATGGCTTGCCTGGTCAAAAACTTACAGCAAGCTCAAAAAGTGCCCAAATACTTTTGCGCGCGACTATGCCGAATTGCCGCTTGTCGAAAATGTAGTTCCTTAGCAGAAAATCGAAAAATGTCTATGAAAGGAATTTTAGCCTCACAACCGCCTCGCATTGAATAATATCTTAAGGTGATAATGCGAGTGGCTCCACTTCTGGCATCATGCCAGGATGATCTCTCGTCCACTCTTCTCTCACATGAAGATCAAGGATATCTCTTAGAAGCTACTGCCACTCTCATTGTATTCAGTGCCATCGAAGCGACTGTGAAGGTAAAGACAGAGAGAGAAAGAGAGGAATGGAGGATAGTATATATACAGTTCATCTGCACAGGCTCAGTATATGACTGAATTGGCTTCTACGATCGGAAATCGATTCAAAAAGCAAGTTGAGTGGATGGGAGATCTCGAGACGAGGGGTCAATTGGATGATAAGACGAGGACAATTCTGGAAGAGGCGCTGCCTGCTAATGTCTCTTATACCATGTACTGCACTGTTATGCATTCATATTCAGTATTGTATTATCATATCATTGCTGATCCATTTCAGCAAAATCACGAAGGCGTTTGGTCTGTCTGGTAAAGAGAAGAACATGGCGGAGTGTGGATGTGCGGGAGTGTTCATCGACTTACTCAACGTATCTTCATCTTCTATTCTATTAAATTCGCACTTTGTACTGATAATTAATTGGTACTCGACCCTCATACTAGGTAGTGCAGTGGTTGTGTGCCAAGTGGTCGATCGAAGGGTCAAATTCCGCCCGCTGCCATAGATTTATTAATACCGAGGGGTTAGAAAAATTTTAAATGATTAAAAAACAATTTAAAGTAAATCTCCAACTACGCCCATACAAAGCAGATATTCGATAAACAAAAAAGGACGCTCGTTATGCTCTCGGAAATGCCGTATTGGACATAATTCTGCCGAACTTTGAAATTGCTAATAAATTTTGATGTTGCAGTAATTAAGTTAAATTAAAGTTACCCAACAAGGACTTGACCCTGATTCAAAGACGCGATGCATTGTACGCGCGTCGCGTGTATGAGAGAGTATGCAAAAGTGAGAGAGCGTTGGATCAGGCAACTTCATCCTGATCCTTTCCGGCCTTCGCCTGGGGCTATTATTGATTATTAGCATTGTTGTATATTCATTCTCAACTAATTCAGCCATCGGCTATTCGATGGAGGGCAAAAAATAGGGGGTCAATTTCGCCCTCGTCCGGTAACTTTAAATCTATTACCCAATTCAGACAGTATTATTTTTTAAACAATATATTATCACTGGATAAGTGATCTGAGCGTGAAAGTACAGTCGTTTTGCATGCTTTCAAAATATAGAAATTTAAAGTTACCGGACGAGGACAAAATTGACCCCCTATTTTTTGTCCTCGATCGAATAGCCGATGGCTGAATTAGTTGAGAATTGAGAATGAATATACAAAAATGCTAAAAATCAATAATACCCTCAAGGGAAAGCCGGAAATGATCAGCGTAATTCCGCACTCTCTCAATTTTGCATACTCTCTCGTACACGCGACGAGATCAGGGTTTCGTCCTCGTCCGGTAACTTTAAGGCACCACAAAAATAGAAAAATGTGATTTTTTCAATTTTTGAAAGCATGAAAAACGACTGTCCTTTCATGCTTAGATCACTTATCCAGTGATAATCAATTGTTTACAAATTAATACTATCTGAATTGAGTGATATATTTTGTGAAATCGAAAAAAGAAAGTAGGGACAGCAGCCCGAATTTTTGAGTACGGAATATTGGGCAGTGGTGTGAAAAGGTAGGTAGGGAAAATCGAAAAATCTGGGCATGTTTGGGTCATTTTGCAAAAAATTGGCATGTTTTTGGCAAGTTTAAAAAAATTTATACCATGTTATTGTATTCATTAGAAAAAGCGTGTTCAAAAATACATAAAGACATGTTTTGAGCAATTTTTATCCACTCATTCAATCACATCAACAATCATTGCAAAAAACACGACGTGTGCGCGACGTATTTGTGACTTCACCTTATAAGGTCATGTTTTTAAAGGTAAAGGTCATATTTATAATTTACTTTATTAGTTATATCACGATCCGGAATGTTCAGGCTTCATTTTCCTGTCGTTCGATTTTTTTAAATATTAATGGGGAGCTTCACAAAACCAAAGGATTACCTATGCGATAAAATCGAGTTAAATATTCATGATGTGCCATAGCGTGCACTCTCGAGTGGTTTATTTTCCAATTCCATCGTCCCTTCTTTATACTCTTTCGTCTCGATATTTGCTGACGCGTCCGCAGTTTTTCGGCAGAAATGTGAGTGTACGCGGCAGTCTGACAAGGGAGGTGCATACCCTTGGGATGAAATTGGGGTATGAGCCATATACCATTGGAAAGCGCGTAAAAAATTAGTACTATTCGAATTCTAAAACCCTGCTAAAGTTCATTGTAGCGACCGGGAGAGGTCGATAATCGCGATCGATGCTTTCCATTACAGCCTAGAGCACGGATAGTATACGCGTTTCAGTTGACCATGCACCATGGTCCTGTGGTGTAGTGGCTAACGCATCAGGAGTCTATTTTTGAAGCGGCGGGTTGAACCCCATCGCCGTCACTGCTTTTGCCGTATTTTTATATGCGTTTTTTTAATTTTTTTTATTCTATCAATATTCCCGCTGGCGCTACCGAGTATATACAGCCATTGGATGCAAAACATATTGTTATGTGTTTCTTTTTTGCATTCATCGATTCTAGCATGTGAATTTGTTGAATTGTTAAAAATGAGTTTCTCTGATGTTGATCTAATAATAAAATGCAAAATCATAAGATCAATGGAAATACGCATATAAAAATACGGCAAAAGCAGTGACGGCGATGGGGTTCGAACCCGCCGCTTCAAAAATAGACTCCTGATGCGTTAGCCACTGCACCACAGGACCATGGTCAACTGAAACGCGTATACTATCCGTGCTCTAGGCTGTAATGGAAAGCATCGATCGAGATTATCGACCTCTCCCGGTCGCTACAATGAACTTTAGCAGGGTTTTAGAATTCGAATAGTACTAATTTTTTACGCGCTTTCCAATGGTATATGGCTCATACCCCAATTTCATCCCAAGGGTATGCAGGGAGGTCGGCAAAAGACCTTAGGCATCGGCGGGAGTCGAGCCCGTGACCTCAGGATAGCGAGTCAGAAGCGCTAACCACTCGGCCACTGTAACAGATATGGAGCTGGATTCTTTTCGCGGTTAAGTAGAGGCGAGAGAGGGGCGCGCGTGTTCAGCGGGTGGAAGGGAGAGCGGGGAGGAAGGAAGGGAAGTTGGTGGGTGCTCGGGGAAGGGGGGCGGAGGGGAGGTGAGCGAGTGAACGGAGGTGATATGGCAGAGGGGAGACAACGTTATGAGGGAATGACGGGTAGCGTAATATCATTTCGAAGTAATCCTAAGGCAAGTGAGATGGATAGCGGAGGTGAGGGGGGGGGGGGGTGAGGAGAGAGGGGGAGGGGAGGAGAGACGGGAGGGGAGGTGAGAGGGTGAACGGACTGAGGAAATAACTTTATGAGGGAATGACAGGCGGCGTATCATTTCGAACAGCCTAGTAGTCCGAAGGCAAGTGAGATGGATAGCGGAGGAGAGAGGGGAGGGGAGGTGGGAGAGCGGAGGTTATATAATCTAATGATGGAATTACGGGTAGCGTATCATTTTGAACAACTTAGTAACCCGAAGTCAAGTGAGAGGGAGAGCGGGGGTGAAAGGGTGAACGTATTGATTGAACAGATAACGGTATGAGGGAATTACGAGTGGCGTGTTTTCAGGGCAACTAGTCCCGGCTCGCCGCGCAGCGGCGAGCCCTGACTGAACTTGGTTCAAAGGCGAACTCCCGCGGAAGGCGGGAGTGAGCGTCGGGGTTACCAGAACGGTTTGACGGGTTAGCTGGTAGTCGAATAAGCTTGGGCATATCAATATTTAGTGAAAATGTAGATCGTTTTTTTTATTCTGAACAACTTGATTAAAGCATTGTTCAGAATTAAAAATCTTTTCACATGGGCGATTTTAAAGGAGGTGAACTTAGTTAACTAGTATACTTTTTCTTTACTAAGTCCATACTCTTTCCCTCTCGCTTGCACTGCTTTTTCGAGTCGGCCTGGCATGGGCATGTTTCCCTCTCCAACCCCAAAAATCTGGGCATGTTAGGTCACGTTTTACCTACTTTTCCACCACTGATATTGGGTGCCTACTTCCGACGCTTTTACTTTCAATCTACCGTACTTTTCAAGCCAAATTCCTTCAATATTTTAAAAAATTTAAAAAAAATTAATGTGATTTTTAAACTATTTTAATGACTGGAATAAATATAAAGATATAATGAAAGTGCGTCTTCATTTCTACAGCATGGCAAGAAGGCGCATGCTGTAGAAATGAAGACGCACGAAGCGATCGAAAATATGCGTGTTTTCTGAATTACGCGTTGTATCTTCATTTTCTCAGTTTAAGTAGATTTCGATGCACAAAAAATGGTTTTCAAAATAAAAAATAAATCTAAACATCAGATATTAGAGAATAAGGTCGTCAAAATTAAGCATTTTATCGTTGCGAAAATGCATTTTTTGCTTTTTCTTTAAAACCGCTAATAGTACATTCGAGATTTTTGATTATACTGCGATAAACCCTGCTTTACACGGGGGGGGGGGGGGGGGGGGGGGGGGGGAGCGCCGTGCAATTCGAATTTTTGGCCTGTGCGAAGAATGCCAAGAAATTTTGGTGTTCTGATATAGTGTTTATATGGTACCTACTTGAAGGTCTTGAAGTTCTTTGGCGAAAATGAATTTTTGAATGTTTTGGTTACAGCACTTGGAAAGTTTGAAAATTATTTCTCGAAAATAGAAAATCTGCCGAGATTCGCTGCAATGCACTTATCAAGCAACAGAGTACAGCGTATAACGGGATTGAAAAAGTTAAGGGATTCGGTCCGAAATGGGCTAGTTAGGCAGGAAAAAGTCAAATTTTAGTTCAAAAGTGATATTTAGAATCGTTCGAAATCTGATCTAAACACGTTTTTATCAACTTCCGGGCACCACAAGTGAAATGCATTTTGACTTTTGAGTCCATTTCGCATCCCTAAAAAATATGATTTTTTTTGTCCATTTTACCCTTTATTTACATTTTCTACCTGCTCAATGGCTGTATCATATAATTGGTGGTAAATTTCAAGACACAGGACCAAGACACTCCTCCCACCATAGCAAAAGCCCCGCTGTTCCCGTTGCTAGCTCAAACGTGTCCGCGGGGTTGTCGATTCTTACGGAGCGGGTCTCTTAATTGTCTGCTTGTGTCGCTCTTGTTAGGCCACGTTTTAGTGCTTTTAAATAGTGATTACAAAATATCAGGTTGTCCAGAAAGTAACGCTCGATTTTCAAATTTTCGATTCTAAGATGCCCTGCCTTTTGTTGCCTCCTGAATATCATATTGCTATATATGTTTGTTGAATGCATGGATACTCTTTCCATCGCACATTGGTTCAAGCCTGTCCAATTGGTATTGAGGCCACCGGATGAAGTCAAATGTACATCAACGAAGGGTTGAACTGATTACGTTTTGGCCCAGCATTCCATGGATAGCTTTGATAAGGCAAATATTATGCCAAGTCGAAAAGTACTACATGCGGGTATTACAATGCAACATTGGAATCTAGTTCGCTGCAAAAGGATTGCTAGAAAATAATCTCATTTGTGAACTTGACCCTTCCTGAGAATCAACATAAATACTTGTTTTTACCGCGTCTCCGTAACAATAGAAGTATTGAACTTAAATGTAGTAAATCGTAAAGTACTTGCTATGTCTAACTTAAATTTTTATTCATATGAACATACAATACTTCTACCAAAACATGCAATATTCATCAACCTGACAACGAAATTTGAACATCGAAATTCGAATATTTCAAAACTTCCTGTAGCCAGCATTGATGAAAAGTTCTACCCTTTTTCGTTAAATGTTAAAGCAACTCTTTATCTATCCGTAGTCGGCAGGACTAGGTCAGGGGATACCTCCCTTTTGAGGAAATTTATTCATTCACCGAACACCAAAAGTCGAAATTTTGGCTATGTTGGCATTTATTGAACAATACTGAAAATCTGTGTTTCCTAAAAGTAGAAAAGGCGTGAGTTCAAATGTTTCTCTGTGATATGTAGCACTATAGTATATCACGGAAGCGCACTTATCTAGAAACCAGTCTGAATGAACCTCGAAGCAGAAAACGTTCTCGCTTGAAACGTCTTTCCTCGGCAAGAGTTGAATCCAATGGTTTTTTACTCGTGCTATGTTGAGGCAGGAACGACATCAGACCTATTTTTGGAGAGAACTACCAACGGGCTTCTTACCCCGCTATGTGAGATTTTACGGTTATTTTTCCCTTCAAAATATGAGTAGTAGAAAATATTTTAAGACAAGTGTGAAAATATCACTTTTGATAAGACTTGGATTTTACTGGAATCCAAAAGGCATGATGCCATTTGAACATATGCCTAAATAGCCCAAGTAAACCCCTACTACATGCAACCGAGGTAGCTTGAAATCTTTAACGAAAAGGATTTTACACGATCTCAAACATAATGTTTCAAATGGAGCGTTACTTTCTGGACAGCCTAATACATAATATCGCATTTTGCGATTTTCAGAGCGATGTATCAAATTTGATGTTTCAGGGCATATTAATTTCCAATGATTTTAAAAAGTGCACATTTTACTACGGTACAGTCCCGGCACTGGTATAGAAGCCCGGACCACACTCGCAAGGTTATGCCCCCCCCCCCCCGGTGAAAAGAGTTTATCCCCGCACCGTTCTAGAAGCCCAGATCCACGGCCCCCGGAACATCGGCATAGACCAGTTGAAAATGTGTCACCCCCATCAGGTGAAATCAGGCAAAACGCGCGCAAATAGCTTACAGCCAAATTTGCCTGATTCTGCAAGTAATTGCCTGATTTGCAAGGAGGATAGCCTGATTGTCAAGGAGGTTTAAATTTCGTTCAAAAATTAATTTCAGTTCGTGATTCATTTATATTTCACATTTTAAAAATATTTTTAAATTAATTAATTCAGTCTAGTTTCATCGTACTTGTTGCTATGCTAGTGCAAGGAAGAGTTTAGTCGCTTTTTTCTTGGATGATCGCTGGATGTGGAAATATCATTTCTATGTTTAGTGCTGCGCGATTTTACAGTGCGACATAGTTTCATGAGGCCAATGTCGATCTTCCGGGGGCCGTGCAGATCGGGGTACCGGTAGATCATAGACTGATGCTGTTAGATTGAATGCGTTTTATAGAAATTTAAAATGAGGTCTATACCTATTTTAGGAATGGACAAAACCTGTTGCATTACGGTATATCCGAGACTAACGTCAAGGGAGCCGGGAGAAGGAAATTATTTATAATGGGTGCAACATTTCAATCCTTCTATTTTTATAATAATAATAATTTTTCTTTCTATTTTTATTTTTATTTCCAAGCATAGTCAACGAGGACGATGGCTTGACACAGTCCTTCTTGAGCGGGAAAGCCTAATAGCTTTACCTTTTAACCAATTTTTCAGTTGTTTACTTCTGCGCTTTCTTCATCTCGTTCCTTCCTGGCAGAATCTACACGACAACTAGCAGGTATTCAATCTGCACTACGGTTGGTCAAGCCATGATGACGATCTTGATCTTGTGGGCGACGGGATAAAACAAGGAGATGGTCGATTAGCTACGATTTTAGTGCGCGCCCTCTCCCATCGCTCTTCTCCTCACAGCGCACAACGATTGCGCCGGGTTAGAAAGAGGAGAGGAGGGGGAGGTCAAATGGACGGAGTTAGTGACAGAGAAAGATCGCGAATGATGGCGATTTGCTACTTTTCTCCCTCCCGTAGCCACTTTTTCGTTATCGTTTACCCAACCATGTCAACACTCCTTTTTCCTTACACTTTCTCATTTTGTTTCATTCGTGGTTACTGTGCACTAATAATTAGAGTGGGGAGAATTAGAGCGGAGGGTAAACTCAGTTGATATTCTGTTAGCTTTCATTTTCGGAGGAGTCAATAAGGGAGCTTTTCCAACCTGAAAATCGAAAACAAACTGATAAGCGAGACAAGCCAGAAAATGCATAATTCATTCATTTTAATGAAACGTGTTGAAATTGCATTTTTGCGCAAGATATTTTGGTCAAAAATTCATAAGAATAGTCAATATCCTTAGATGTTACGGCAAACACATTTTCTGGCTTAATTCAGATATCGAAACTAATTATTATATGCCAGGCGTTGAAAGTGTAATGAAAATATTATCTTATTAAAAATGTTGGTCTAACTTTGATCTGTACGACAAATTATTATTCCTGAAACTGATAGAGGTGAAGGAGCCTAGTACAAATGCAATACTAATAAAATCAGAAAATCAATAATTAGTCGCAGAATCGACTTCATAAACATGGACGGTGCAACCCTGATGACGACCGATTTGCGCGAGCGGTTTAAAACGTGAATATTTTGTATACGGTAGTTAGCTTTCACAAGCGCGGTGGGACACTTTTTCTATACCAAATTCATCCTCGCTTCTCCCCCGATGTATAAATATATATTTAAACAGCAAAAACTTCAATATAAGGGGGGTTAAGGGACCCTTCGAGAAAGTACCAACTAGTTTGTGGTTTGTAAGAATTGAACTCGGGTTCAATTCTTACAAATTTTTTTGATACCTTTAAACATGCTTTAAAATCATTTTAAAGCATTTCTAAAGGTATTAAAAAATTTTGTAAGAATTGAACTCGATGACAATTCTTACGTGTAAGAATTGAACCCGAGTTAAATTCTTACAACACCGCAAACTAGTTGGTACTTTCTCGAAGGGTCCCTTAACCCCCCTTATATTAAGTCCCCATAATCGATTCAACAGTATAAAAGAAAACCGCACGTAAATTCGTGAGCGCTAAATTTTAAAAAAATTCGTTACTTAGTGCTTGATCATGGAATTCGCGGTAAGATGTTTTCATGGCGCTACTTTAAAAAAAAACTTGCACAGGTGTTAGGCAACTTTAAACGGGGATATCTTGCGCGCGTTCGAAACGTCATCATCAGCAACAATTGATGGGTGTAATTATCTTTGTTACTCAGGTCGTCTAGTTCTGTGTCTGGAAGAAGAACTTTTCCCCTCCCTTTCACTCCTCCTTTCTTCTCTCGCTTCATTGGCTGTAGATGCGGACTCGATGCTTCATCTTCTCATTCTCACGAACAACATTGTCCAGAAGCACAAGGTTCTTAATTGGTCTTTTGACCCTCCTTGAATGACTCTTGGAGGGAGGTCTTCTCTCTTCGACAATCGACGTATCTCGTATACTGGATGCCTCGTGCTCTCTCTCAGTGGGATCCATCCCTTCTTCGACTCTCGATCCAACCGGCAGATCTCTCATGTATCTCAAGAGGTTGGTTGCTCTTATCTGCATGTGGTTGAATCCTTGGATGCAGAGCTTTCCTCTCTCTTGTTCTAACTCTTCTCAACACTGATCTCCTCGGGGCTGTAGTTGATGGTTAGTTCATTTATATATCTATTCTTATTCTAACAAGATACCCAAGAAAATACGAAATCTCCTGATCTTAATGTCGCGTGTGTGAGGGTTTGCAAACATGAGACATGAACCTTAAAACTACCAGGAACGGCAATTTTTTTCTCTTCTTTGAAAGTAATGGTCCCTTTGATTCTCAAAAAGGTTTTTAATGTTTAACGGTGCGGTTTACACCCATTATTTACGGTTCTTATCTCACGTCTATGTCGTGATGTCTTTAGTTCATAAACATTACATTTTCACGCTAAAGTCGTATCTGGAGGTTCTCAAACTGTCGTCTTTAAGATAAGCATGCTTGAATTTATAAAATGCATATGATGATTAATGGATATTGAAGTTTTCTGGTGTGCGCACGTTTATAGACTGATAATTTTGCGATCGCGATTTTTGAGCACTAAGAGTTGGCTGCTCTCGCTTCATTGGCTGTAGATGAATTTCATATTCATTTTATACAATAAGATATATAAATAATTGAAGAAGACGCCAAAATTCTAACGACGCGACTTGTTGCACTAAAATCGCTTTAATAAATGTGAATGTCTTAAAACCGTGTAGCACTAGTATAGTACTTCGAAAGAAACGGTTGGAAAGCTACAGACTCACAGGCAATGGTGACACTTATATGAAAAAACACGCACCTAAACACTTATTTTGTCCATTAGTGCAATAAAACATTGTTTTTTCTATACATGATGCTTAAATCATCGATTTTTTGGGTAGATCAAACGGTTTTTCGGGAAACTCGATACGAAAATGAATTCCTACGCTTTGTATGTTACTGGCAAAGTTGTAAAGCTCGTCATTGCGAATCGAATTCTAAAAAAATTCTCTTAGCGTACTAAATTCATACGTGGACAGACGTTGCTGCTGATTTTCAAAAAACCGGGAGGGTGTCCACTAGTTCAGCCACAAAACCGGCAGGGTTTACGAAAACTGGCCCCCTAAAACTGGAAGAACTATGATGGGCAATGTCCGAAAACCGGGGAGGTTTTGCTGCTAGCGATGGTGCCCACGTTTGACTAAATTGAATGAGCTGTGCCTTTTTGTAAGCAGTTGATCAATCGATAATGTGTGGATTTGGCCAAAACCAATCGGATAGCCTTCTTCGGTCCACCGAATAGCTAGAGTGCCAGACAAGAAGAGTCGTGAGGGTAGGTCAAACTGGGCAATGCCTCGGTCCCTCAACTGCAGAAGTCCCATTTTTATATAGTTACAAATATCCAAGAAGTGCCCGTTGCTATGTGAAAATTGACCGTTATTCAGCTGATCTCGGATCTCGACTATTCGAATCAGCACGACATCTCTCTATCGACGTGGATTCAACGACACAAAAAACGGCAGTATCAGTTCTTTCTCGAATGGTTTCTGGTGGTGGGGATGAAGTGATGGAACGAGTCCTTTCTACCCTCCTCTCCCTTCCAATCACTCCTCATTTCTCATTCAAGGATGCAGCCTCTCAGTTGGTCAGCAATTACTACCTTATCATTTTCTTGGTCTTGATAATCTTCAGTGAATACACTTGTTCCTTCGTTGATGGATGAGTTGTAGGTACTCCACGAGGTTCGATCGACGATCCACGAGTGTTACTTGAGGAGGCCTGACCTAGTCACCTCTCTCATTGCTTCTAATTTCCCCTCCGATTTCTCGCAACAGATGATGAGCAGTCTAACTACTCTTTCCGTAAAGGTTAGGAAAACTTTTACTACTTATGAATGGGGTGAGCACAGCATCAATTTTAATTTGCTTTCCCAGCCTTTGGTGTGAAAATAAAAGTTGCACGAAGTAATATCACGCCTCTCACGAAAGAATCGGGCTAAAATAGCCGTTCTTGGGAATGAAGAGGAAATCATGAAATGAGTTCTAACCGGTTTTGGCCATCCTGGGGCATGCCTGAGTGTCCCCCGAAGTCTTGTTGTACAGACTTCATTTTGCACCTTCCTGCACCGGGTCAATTCTTCCCACGCCACTTTCTTCTGACCGCGCGGCTAAGAATGATCGGTTTTCCTTTGAATTTTCTGTTGAAAAGAAAGTTCAAACGGTCCGGGACAGTTCAGCAGGCGAAAGTCTCACCCAGGTGTTCGTATTTTCTGCGCAAGCACCGTGTTCGATAGCTCTCGTTCAGATGCATGCACTCTTAAAATTTTGCTGCACCTTTCCATTCGTTTTCGAGAAAATCGACCTTGAATGTAGCGTGGCTAAAATAAACATTTTGAGGATTTGAGCTATATAGCTCGATAGAACTCGAAAAATGCAGGGGTCACTCAGAGGTCAATTTTGTTCGATCTGTCGCGGTTTTCTAGAAATCGGCTCTTGAAGTGAGTGATGCCGAAATGTTGCCCGGTGCAGGAAGGTCCAACATGAAGTCTGCACAACAAGACTTCGGGGGTCACTCAGGCATGTCCCAGGATGGCCAAAACCGGTTAGAACTCATTTCACGATTTCCTCTCCATTCCCTCTCTCAGCTCGATTCTCTCATGAGATGCGTGATATTCCTATCACCAATGTTATCGTTCTAGCTAGCTTGGGAGCTGAAATATTGAAATATCAGATTGAAATCCGGGAATTTCCTAAAAGCCGATTCTGGGACAAATTATCTAGTTTTCAAATTCTTGTCTCCGGGATATGTTCCATCATATGGACTGTGGACTGGATAGTGGACTTTATGCAAATTGTTCCGGGGCACCTCCAGCGACTCGTGATATCCGTGATGCATATACTAACGAACAAACAAGCAATACAAATTCGTAAATAACTCAAAAGACGATGTAGGATGTTGATCACAAAAATTTCGAATATGCGCAGCGTACTGTATACGCACATGCGAATCGATAACTTGGAATGTCTACTACCAGAACCACGGCGTATCATGGCAGTAGGAAAAATCACGCCACAATATCAGAGTGTAATAGAGGTGTGCTTTTTATCATCAACGTGGTTAGCAACACTCTAAGACAGAACCGCAGCTTGGTCGACCAGAACCGGTATTCAGGCTGCCCAATCCAACTATACTTTATGGCAAACAGCCACATTCAACCTTTCCCGCTTTGCCTAATTGTCAAGATGCCCGAACAGTGTACTGTACAGAGTCGTTAATTTTCTGGCATGTACGGTAATTATCACATGTATCACGAGTCAGTGGATGAGAAACTGACCACCCGGGAACATTTTCAAAAAAGTTGTGCCAGATCCGATTCTTATTATAGTGGTAGAATACACTAGACAAAAGATTTCGAAAAATATGGGTCATATGTCCCAGAACCGGCTTTTAGGAATTTTCCGGTTTTGCATCCGGCTATGATGTATCTCAACTCCCAGATGAGCTAGAAAGACGGCACCGGCCTCAAAATGCGCGGAAAATTATTTCCAGAAACTTTTATGTTATGTGCAAGACGATTAGGCAAAAAATGAAAATTAGCCGGATGAAAAACCTGTTTTGCCATCAAACAATAAATATTATCTCTATCAAGCGGTTGCGTGCTACAGAATTTTAATGTAGATTATGAAAGAATAAGTGTACATACGTAATATAAAAATATAAAACCGGATTCGAAGTGTCTCCTACCTGGCAATTTTTACACAAACATGCCATTGTGAAGAAAAAGTCGAAAAAATTAATTTTTCAGAACTCTGATTATTCTTCTTGAAACGTTCAAACAGTGTTGTTGGTGTAAAGTATGAGTGGAAAATCGTGTATTGGAGCATGGTTCTTCTTGGATGAGGATGACATGCCAAGATATTTCGAAACTATGCGAAATTTTGAATATAAATTGTTAATTGAAACATGCGAGTAGAACCATGGTCCAAAACACGTTTTTTTCCACTCATTCTGTACACCAACAACACTATTTGAACGTTTCAAGAGGAAAAATCAGAGTTCTGAAAATTCATTTTTTCGACTTTTTCTTCACAGTTGTAGGTTTGTGTAAAAATTGCCAAGTAGGAGGCACTTCGAATCCGGTTTTTATATTTTTATATTACGCATGTACACGTATTCTTTCATAATCTTAGGGACCGCGGAGCCCCGTCCTTTCTGCCGTCATTTTTTTATGGTGTAGCGACCGTATTATTTGACTAGTGTAGCGCTGTGCCATTCAATTTTTCGTCGGTTTTAAATATCGATTTTTTGGTTTGTATAACTTTTTTTGATAATTTTTTGCCCTCATATCGATAGTACAGCTTATTTTGCACTGATTTTCGACTGGTTCAACCTACGCATGATAGACACGTCATTTCTACAGGGGTTCGCAAATTTTCGTACACTGTCGAAATTTTCAAAATTACGTTTTTCTCCTATAATCGGTGTGTCCCCTCAAATTTGTTTATTTATTTGAATAGAGCAACTCTTTCTTGACACTGTGTTAGCATAGGTCATGCCCAATTTTTCTTCGTACGGGTTCTGTGACTATTTATAGCGAGAGGTTACACTTTTCACGGTTTTTTTCCATTTTTGTTGAGATTTTCGCGTGTCCCCTCTAGGTTTTTTAAAAAATATATTTGAATAGAGCAACTCTTTCTTGACACTGTATCAGCATAGGTGATGTCCAATTTTTCTTCGTACGGGTTCTGCGATTGATTTTATCACATAGTTGACTACTTCGTCATAGATTAGATTATTCATCTGTTCACTTCTGATAAACATTATTTTCCGGCCAAAAATCAGTTCAGAAGAAAGAACCCGCTCTTTAAAGTAATAAAACATATAAATAAATGAGAACAAAAAATGATGCGAAAGTCTGTGTAAAAATATGCCTCATGATGCGCTCCAACTCTAATCGGGATACGGTGGTAGCCAAGTGGACCAAAGCGAAATTTTAAAGGTGTCAGTATTTGCTTAAAATTATTTATTTATTTGGTATTTTCACTTCTAAACGTTTCACCATGTCTGATAGCGTAGGTTCATACCGCGAAAGTATTTTTACGAAACTTTTTAAATATAGCTGCCGCGGTCCCTACATAATCTGCATTAAAATTCTGTAGCACGCAACCGCTTGATAGAGAGAATATTTATTATTTGATGGCAAAACAGGTTTTTCATCTGGCTAATTTTTATTTTTTGCCTAATCGTCTTGCATTTAAAATAAAAGTTCCTGGAAATAATTTTCCCCATATTTTGAGCCCGGTGCCGTCTTTCTAGCTCATCTGGGAGCTGAGATACATCATAGCCGGATACAAAACCGGAAAATTCCTAAAAGCCGGTTCTGGGACAGAGACCCATATTTTTCGAAATCTTATGTCTAGTGTATTCTACCACTTTAATAAGAGTCGGATCTGGCACAACTTTTTTGAAAATGTTCCCGCTCACCCCCGCTGGCTCGTGATACTCGTGTTATTTTATTCAAACTTCGGGGCATCGTGATACACCGTGCAGAACTCCCCTCCCCCCTTGAAGACTAAAGACATTAAACTTTTGAAGTCGTGTACTTATTTCCCTGTGAGAAACATCATCTCTAGGGTATTCTCCCATGATTGAATAACAAAACTTGCCTCAACCGCATTCGATCTTCACAAAATGTCGGCTGCACTCATATGTTATGATTTCCTATCCAATGATCCACTCATTGAGAGTATCATAGGGTACGGTAGGTGACATGAGAAATCGATATTTCAAATTACTTTTGTCGGTTAAATGTATACTATTGTGTATGTCCTTGTGCTTATTGCCGTTGAGTTCTTGTAGCAATTTATCGCGATAGAATAAAGAAGAGAAACGAAGAAACTGTAAAGAGATTAGGGGACAGGGGAGAGAACCAGCGAGAATCCCAAATTCAGTAGAAGGCCGGGAAGATACAGTAATACATAGTGCATCGGCAGAGTAATCGTGGTGGGATATTTGTCATCCAAATATTACGATAGAGTAAGGGAATACGGGGGAGCAACGATATATCGGCGTGTCAGGCTTATTACTTAAATAGGATATCTGACTTAGTTGCTTATTGTATTATTTACGATGATATACAACACCTCCCTTCTAAGATATTACCTTGGGAGTATCTGATAAAACAACAAGAAAAATGACGAAGAGACTGGGCCACGAGTACTTAATTGATCAATAGGATGGCTTCGTGCTCAGTATTTCTTCTTCGTCGGATCGACATTCAGCTGCAGGGGTGCCTTCCGTGTTCGTGTCGATCTACGCGGCACGTTGGTCGGTGCGTCCTCGGGGTCGGATTCGATGTTGACTGCCTCTGGCGCGGCATCGGGCTCGAGATCGTCCATCATTGGTGCAGGATCGTAGTCGTTGAGTATGAGTGCCTCGTTGGCGACTTCATGATGATCGTGAGTCTCAACCATCGGGACGACCCGATTCTTCATCTCGAGATTCACTGTCTCGAAGACATTTCCATTCTCCATCACTTCCAGATCATCGTCTGTTGAGGACACTCGCAATCTCAGGTGATTTGCATGAGAACGAATCACTCTGCGCTCTAACTGCACTTCATAGACCACTCTGCCCTTCTTGGCAGTGATCACTCCACGAGTCCATTTGAATCCATTTGGAGCCACATGCATCCGATACAGTACCTCATCTCCCACTCTGAACCTCTTCGGTCGAACACCGTTCTTCCGATCGAATTGTTCCTTGGCGAGATTTGGCACGTCCTCTTTGCACTTTCCACTATCCTTGGGCAAGCACAATTCCAATTCTGAGCGGAGTTTCCTGCCCATGAACAACTCGGCAGGTGTTACTCCTCCACATTGAGCATTCGGTGTCTTCCGATAAGTGAATAAGAACACCTGTAGAGCTTCTCCCGTAGAACGCTCGCCTTTCTGCTTGAGCAGATTTCTCTTGAACGAGTCTACGAAGCGCTCTGCCTGGCCATTAGATTGTGGATGATACGGTGGAGAGTAGAGGTGCTTGATTCCTCTCTCCATGAGGAACTAGTTGAAATTCTCGGAAGTGAACTGTGTACCATTATCCGATACCACAGTTCTCGGCATTCCGTTTCTCGAGAACACTTCATCTATCATCCTTACGGTAGCACTTGCTGTCATTGTGGGCGTCATTATCACTTCAGGCCACTTCGAGAACGAATCTACGACAACTAGAAAATATTGTCCATCGACTGGTCCAGCGTAGTCCACATGGATTCTTTCCCATGGTTCAGTCGATTTCGGCCTTGGTTCAAGAGGTACTTTCACTGGCTGCTTACTCGCAACAGCACATTGATCACATTCTTTCACCATTCTCTCAATTTGAGTATCCATTCCACTCCAATAACAACTCTGTCAGCGAGTGCTTTCATTCGCACGATTCCAGGGTGACCCGAATGAAGTACTTCGAGCACTTTCTTCTGCAGTGACGAGGGAACGACGATCTTGTCAGATATGAATACACATCCCTTGATGATGCTCAGATCTGTCCTGCGACTGAAGAAAGGCATCAGTTGTACTCTCATAGGATCTTTCTTCAGGATACGGTAATCTGGCCACTTCGACAGGTGGTAATGCTTCACCTTCTGGAGTACGGTATCCTTGTCAGTCTCTTCCAAGAGGATCTTCTCAGTGATAGGCATCCTGCCAATACAGCTTGAGACAGCATTGCAGACAGTCTTCTCGATCTCTCCCAGACCTAGGATATCCTCATCCACATCCACCTCGCTCCTTGAAGTGGAAATCAATCGAGACAGTGCATCAGCATATGCGAAAGCCTCTGTATTTATCACGCGTCTTCTGAGAGATTGCATGAAAACGGCCCCCCCTGCGGCACTAGGAGCCCCAACTTTCAGCGGTATTCCCGAGACAATTATCCTAAAGTAAATTGGGGACGAGAAAATTTTTGACGTCGGCCGATTTTCACAGAACCGGCTTTTAGGCATTTTCCGGTTCCGGGCCCGGCCCTACCATATAACAGCTCCCAGATGAGCTAGAACGCTGGCATTAGTCTCAAAATGTGCGCAAAAATATTTCAAACAACTTTTATGTTGACGCGAAGTTATGTGGACGACAATTTCATGTCGAAAAAAATCAAAAAGTAATGTCAAAATGAGAAAATAAATTCTAGCGGCTCGGGGACCCCACATTTTCGTGTAAACGGACATCATTTTCAGAATCTACGTACCTTAGTCTATCAGGAAAAAAATCGAGCCGAGCCTCGTAGGGGTGGGAATTGGCCTTAGTGCAGCGAAAATGCTCCACAAGTTGAATATCTCAAATTTTCAAAATTTTCATTATTTACTATACACGCGCCATTGTTCATACTTTCACTGTTTTATTACATACACTAATAGAATAGATCAAATAACGTCGAGAAAACCGAAGAAATCAGCATTTTCGAAAAATCATATTTTTCACCTCGCAATTGCTCAAATTTGCATGCTGAAAAATCTATATTTCGAGATCACTCGGCGCGTTACCTATTCCTGTTCAGTAGTGCGCTTTGATATAAGTGAGATGCGCTGAAATAGGTCTCCTCCAAGATTTCAATCCACCTGTTTTTCACGACCAAAAATGGAAGATCCGCTATGTCGGGCATATCAAAAAATCATTTTTGCGGTTAATCTCGATAAATCTGATTAAATTTTTGCGTGGAAAATATTTTCATAAGTTGATGAATCAGATAAGCATAGAATAGCAACATTGTCCTCGAATTTTCCAAAATATAAATTTTCAAATCTTGAAAATTTCACAAATTTAGAAATGAGGAGATTGGTAGATTTTGCATGGATATCGGATCCATAAGCTTACGAAAATATTTTTCACGCGAAAAAACTTTTTTTTTCGAAAATGCTGATTTCTTCGGTTTTTTCGACGTTATTTGATCTATTCTATTAGTGTATGTAATAAAACAGTGAAAGTATGAACAATGGCGCGTGTATAGTAAATAATGAAAATTTTGAAAATTTGAGATATTCAACTTGGGGAGCATTTTCGCTGCACTAAGGCCAATTCCCACCCCTACGAGGCTCGGCTCGATTTTTTTCCTGATAGAATAAGGTACGTAGATTCTGAAAATGATGTCCGTTTACACGAAAAGGTGGGGTCCCCGAGCCGCTAGAATTTATTTTCTCATTTTGACATTACTTTTTGATTTTTTTCGACATAAAATTGTCATCTACATAACTTCGCGTCAACATAAAAGTTGTTTGAAATATTTTTCCGCACATTTTGAGACCAATGCCAGCGTTCTAGCTCATCTGGGAGCTGTTATATGGTAGGGCCGGACACGGAACCGGAAAATGCCTAAAAGCCGGTTCTGTGAAAAACGGCCGACGTCAACAATTTTCTCGTCCCCAATATACTCTAGGATAATTGTCTCGGGAATACCGCTGAAAGTTGGGGCTCCTGGTGCCGGGTGGTCATGTAATCTCTCAGAAGACGCGTGTTATGTACTCCATGTCAAATGAGTATCCAAGGAGAAGCGTGCTCCAATGATACAGTCTCTTTGCTGTATGCACCTTCACTCCTGTTTTCGAACCAAAAATTGCCAATAACGGCTTGTGGTCCGTCTGCAGTACGAATCGTCGACCATAGATGTAGTGGTGAAACTTGAGGACACCGAAAATGATTCCAAGGCCCGCCTTCTCGATCTGAGAGTACCGTGTCTCGGCATCCTTGAGAGTTCTCGATGCATGAGCAATCGGCCTCAACTTTCCATTGATACGGTGTGCTAATACCGCTCCGATTCCTTTCTCACTTGCATCAGTTGCAAGAACAATCTCCTTGGATGGATCGAAATGAATGAGATTTAAGTCCGATGCCAGTATCGACTTGATCTCCTTGAACGATTGAGCACACTCTGTACTCCAGTTCCACTTGCTCTCCTTGCCGAAACTGCATTTCTCGGGTCGGATTCTGAAACCGTACTCCTGGATTCTGCGAAGAACCTCCTTGAGATTCTGATCGTGATGTTCCTTCGTATCTCCTCCGATCACAATGTCATCGAGATACGCAGATGCGTTCTTGCATCCTGCCAGCATCGTGTCCATACACTTCTGGAAAACTCCAGGTGCTGCACTCACTCCGAATGGAAGTCTCTTGTATCGGAAGATTCCACGATGAGTACTGATTCCCAGCAGTTTCTTGCTTGATTCATCGACGGCGATTTGGAGGTATGCATCAGACAGATCAATCTGTGTGAATACCGTACACCCTTCCAGCTTAGCCATAATCTCCGATACGAGTGGAAATGGGTGATTGTGTGCTTCGAGTCGGTCATTCAGACCTGTTGAGAAATCAACACACACTCTTGGCTTCCCATTTGCCTTTGGAACAATCAGAATTGGAGCAGCCCAGTCAGTGTAATCTACTGGCTCAATCGCCTCCAGTTTGAGCAATCGGTCAAGCTCATCGTCGACCTTGCTCACGAGTGCGCGAGGGATGTTTCGCCTCTTGCAGAATACCGGCTTCGAGTCCTTCTTCAGACTTAGCGAAGCTTTCATCTTGGTACAGAGACCGAGCCCTTCTTGGCAAATCTCAGAGAATTCTCTTCGGACCATCTCACTGTACCCGGCATCTGCCTTCACAGCATTCACGTGTGCTTCCATCTTCTGGTTGGGCACAAGAGTAAAGAAGAAAGGAATGAGATCCTTTCCAAGCAGGTTCGTCTGCTTCTCCGTGATATATACTGATCCGTGTATGGTAATGCCATTCATTTCCAGAGTAACCATGCACTTCCCTTCCAGTTCCATTGATGAGCCATTAGCACACACAGCGTACGCATCGGCTGTTGACTTGGTCGGGGAACCAATCCTTCTCCATGTTTTCTCTGAGATGAATGTGAGGTCAGATCCCGTATCGACACCCATGGTCACGTCACTTCCCTCCACCTTCATCCTCACATTGAACTTGCTCTCGTTCGCTGTGAGTTCACCCACGATCATATTCATCTTTGCCTTCTTCTTGTATCCCTTATTGGTTGGCGACGATCGGCATACTACAGCCAGATGTCCCACCTTGGAACACTTATGACATACCGTACTCGCATGAGCACAAGTCTTCGCCTCGTGATTTCTCCCACAGCGATAGCACTTGTATCCACTGTCTGCCTGCTTCTTGTTCTGTCGCTCCTTGGACTTGCTGAACTTCCCTTCGATTGCATTCACTTGCGATCGATTCTGAGCTGTGACAGTTTGCGAGTCATGCTGAGCCTCCTTGAAAATATCAGCAATCTCGAGTAACTTCTCGAGAGTTGGACTCTCCTCCTTCTTCATCCCATTGATGATGTGAAACATTGCACCGGCGTGCCTTGGTAGGTCCACACCTGCTAGGAAGACCATCGTCTTGATCTTGTCAGGGGGTGAGGCCACTCACGTCCGCGTCCTCCACCACTCGGTTTACTCTCGTTGCAAACTCTCGAAGATCGTCGATGTGCACCTTCGACATCTTGAGATTGAACATATCGAGTCTCTTCTCGAATAGTGTCTTCTTATCACCGAACAGTTTGACCATCACTTCCTTGACTTCCTTGAATGTCAACTCACTCAGCTTCTTTGGTCGGATGTGGTCTCTGAATTGCCGATCGACAGTGTCCTCCACATGTCTCAGCATCATTCGACTCTTCTCCTCATCATCCATAGTTGATGTGACGTTGCTCTCAAAGAGATCCTCATGACGTGTCCACCAGGCTTCGAAGGTCCATCCCTCATCTGGATTGTACGTGAAGGTCCTGATCTGTTTCTCAAGAGAGTCCACGGTAGGTCCGCGTGCCTTTGCAACCGTGTCAGTTCCACTGGATGTTCCACTCTCTTTCTGCTCTCTCAGTATTCTCCATTCCTCCTGCTGTGCTGCCATCATCTGTTGTATCAGCTTCAGTGTTGATGCAATCTCTGCACTCGCATCCAACACTGGAGCCATTCTGACGAAATCCGTTTGTCACTCCACGCAAGTTTTCTGCCCAAAATCAGAATTTTGGCAGCACTTCGTGTACACAAAACGAAATCAGCAACTGATTTTACGCTTGTCACACAGTGCTATCTGCCCAAAACCAGAATTTTGGCAGCACTTCGTGTACACAGTAGCAACACACCGGTAGGAAATAACGAAGCACGGCACACAGGGGTGCTCCGACGGACAGATCACACAGCAGTCCGATTTCAAGTCAAAGGACACAAAGAAAATAATCGAAAAACAAAGAAAGCGAAAAAATCACTTCCCTGAGTTCGAGTTACTCCTGATCGCCAATATTGTGTATGTCCTTGTGCTTATTGCCGTTGAGTTCTTGTAGCAATTTATCGCGATAGAATAAAGAAGAGAAACGAAGAAACTGTAAAGAGATTAGGGGACAGGGGAGAGAACCAGCGAGAATCCCAAATTCAGTAGAAGGCCGGGAAGATACAGTAATACATAGTGCATCGGCAGAGTAATCGTGGTGGGATATTTGTCATCCAAATATTACGATAGAGTAAGGGAATACGGGGGAGCAACGATATATCGGCGTGTCAGGCTAATTACTTAAATAGGACATCTGACTTAGTTGCTTATTGTATTATTTACGATGATATACAACATATACCAAAAATCTAGAAATGAACAACTAATTCATCCAAATATGAATTTAGCAGGTTCGAAAAAGCATCTTTCGAGCTTTATTATGCACCTTTTGGATGAATTGTGAATCGATTTTTGGTTGTGTTGACGCAATTCAAACTAGTAATTTTTAGTGCATTTATCTTTAAATCTTTAAAAAGCAATCAAAAATCGAGCTCAAATTGGTAGGATAACATACGTTGATGGTCCCCATAACCATGTGCAAATTTGGACTTGGCTGGCTTCGGTATCTCCGAAATTCTCATTATCGGTATGCATTGAGCTGTCACTTCTGTGCCGATTTTTCCGACACTCGGAAAGTGAGTTGGAGACATTGATTGCCGAATAGTTCTGTGACATTAGGTAGCTATTGGTCGCATTTCCTTATCTATGTATCTTTCATTTGCAAGAACATTTATTTCTTCGTGCTCAAAATGCCAAGCAAAACAGTTCTAATTATCTAGTAACAGAAGTACGAGGTGCCCTCTCCAGATTCATGCTTATAATATTCTCGGACCGGGAATACTGTTGCTGACGAAAAACTAGCGAATTTCATGGGGGAGATCCTTGTCAAATCCGATGTCGAAAAGTGGTCACAGCAACATAGTTAATCGTAAGATTGCTGATTGTATGTTTACCTTTCCGTTATTTTTCTTCAGTCTGGTTGCATAAGCACTCTCGGAGATGAAAAAGTCGTATTTAAATTATTGAATAATAGTATTTTTTTAATACAGCGTGCACAAAAATCCAATGATACAGTATATCGTCTTGATTCATCCTCAGTGGCTAGTTTGTTCTTTTCACAAACCTTTTTTAAAAAAAAATTGACCGAATATTGGTCAAGCGTGCGCCTTCTATAAAACGAAGTAGAAAAAGAAACTGAAAATAGAATAGTTTGAATTTGTAATAATTGACACGCTGAACTGATATGACTCAACCGGTGGAGCGCTTACACCACAACACGATGTGCAAAATTTTTGCCACTTTTTTCTTTGTTCCTTATATGTTCCCTGAATCGATTCTCTTTCTTTCTGATATGTTTTACTCCAAGTTTGAAGCTGGAAACACAGAAATAAGAAATGAGTGAGCTAAAATATTTTAAGAAAATACTTCAAGTTCGCCTTCATTTCCGCTAGTCTTCATGGTTGCAATTGCCGAAACTGCTCGCTGTTCTTCCCGAGAAAGATACTCTACAGTAGACCAGAACCTATTTTAGCGATGTTGGTAGCATGGTGACTAGCGGAAGAGAGGTTAAACTTGAAGTATTTTCTTCCAATATTTAAGCTCTCTCATTTCTTATTTCTGTGTTTCCAGCTTCAAACTTGGAATAAAACATATCAGAAAGCTGTATAATCGATTCACGGAACATAGAAGGAACAAAGAAAAAAGTGGCAAAAATTTTGCACAGACCTGGAATCGAACCGCCGACCGTGACGTTCCAAGTCCCGCTGCTTGCCACTACACCACCGAAGCTTGTCTGCCAGAACTGTTGGAAGAGTTCTTGTGCTTTGCGTTGATGGCGCCCCGGAGAATTATCGATTTATTAGGTGCTCCGAGGTCATTCCGCAAAATTCAAAGAAGCGAAACTTCTTAGAATTTGATTCTCTATCCAACCATATATGTGTCGTTGCGAAAGTCCATATCGACGGAACGGTCGCCCCTTGTAACTTGTTTTTGATAACTTGTTAACTTGTTAGTTACCCTTGTATAACTTGTTTTCGAGTTATTCGACCATAAAGCCTATTGGTTGATAAAAATACAGACAATATCGATTTTCTGGCTTCGTATACCAAAAACACAATCGTTTTTATTCTTTCTATGGAATCTCCACACAAAATTAGGGGGTCTCTATGTTGACTACTTTTCATATCTCTGTCCTCCCACTAGGGATTTACTATAGGTGATTATCGACTTCCGGACTTTGTTATTTTTTGAACCATAGTGTTCACCCATAGTAAATCCCTAGTGGGAGGACAGAGATATGAAAAGTAGTCAACATATACTTTAGTTTTGTAAAAAAATATTTTAATTAATTAGAAAATCATAAATGAATGATAAGCAAAAGGCCGACGCTTTCAGTCCAAGTGGAGCGCATCTCAAGTCACGTTTTTACTAAAATTATCGCAAACTGAAATTCGGTTGCGTTGTAACACTTTATGAACGAGGTTCAATAAATTTTTTCTCATGTTAACGGTACTCCGACAGTAATGAAACATCGTTTAATAATGGAAAAAAGTTTAATATTGGTAGAACTTCAGAATCAGTTAAGATTACGATACCGAGAACTTTAAAAATTATTTAAAAAGAGGACGACTTCCGTATATTTCTTTTTTTTACCAGAAATAGGGAAATGCAGCTCTCAAACAAATATCAAAAAATCTCAAATATACGGAAGTCGTCCTCTTTGGAAACACCGAAAATGTATTTTCACAACGGTAAAACGCCGAACTTTGACGGCCTCACTCTCTAATATCTGATCTTTATATTTATATTTATTTTGAAAACATTTTTTTGTGATTGATAATCTACTTAAGAACGTCAGATTTGAAAGGCGGAGTGGCACAATCTTTCAAAATCGTCACCGGAGCTCTATACTTTATGGATGTGCCTAGGGGTGGGATACACTTCAGCCAAAAAAACTAGACCCAAAAGTTGATCTTTGAACTTTCAGATCGAAAATTTTCATCTTGATTTTGACCCCACATGTTATACACCATTCGAAAGAGCATAAAAAGTTATGCCATAATCCAAGTTTTCGTATTCAAAGGAGCTCATTAACTCTCAATATTTGGGAAAATTTGGATTTTTTATTCTTTCAAAAAAATATAAGACCACTTTCCAATGGGTTCTTCATCCTGGCTTTATTGATATTTTGTGTGAAATTTGATGCTGAATTTAGAAAAAAATGTCCCATTGTGATCCCACATACCACTATCTGACTTTTCCTCGAAAAACTAGCGCGCAATCGCCGACCAGGGTTCGATTCCCGTCGGCGACGGAAAGTTTTTGCCAAGTTTTTTTGACCTCATATGTATGTTTTAACAAAAACCACGCTCTCATCATGAATTTTGATAGCCCTAGGGGTCCTGCATTGATTCCTATTATTTCCATGTTCCAATTAATCACATTTGCATAATTACAGTCCCTCAAACATTTACCACTTTGAAACCTTTTTGTATGCTGATCGAAGGAAACTTATCCAAATGACATGAAAACTCGGTACTGGGGCCTTCTCGACATGATGAATCTGGTTGTGGTGTTTATTTTTTCCTAATTTTAATTTTTTAATGCAAATTTCAAGATTTTCTTTCTCAAAAAATAGGCCGAACACATAGCTGGATCTTTTATATAACACGGGTCTCCTGTAAAAGTGTGGGAACACTGGATACTAGAATTATTTTGCATCTCGGATTTCGGTTTAATTTTGTTCATGTTCATGATTGGGGGTCAGAAGAAGGCCAATCCACTCATTTCTGTGAAATCTGCACATTATTGATTTTTTGTGATCTACTGCTTCAAATTGATGTAGATCAGTTCGTTTTCATCGTAGAGAGTAGGGACGGCAGCCCGAATTTTTGAGTACGGAATATTGGTTGCCTCCTTCCGACGCTTTTGCTTTCCGAAGCGTCGGAAGGAGGCAACCAATATTCCGTACTCAAAAATTCGGGCTGCCGTCCCTACTCTCTACGATGAAAACGAACTGATCTACATCAATTTGAAGCGGTAGATCACAAAAAATCAATAATGTGCAGATTTCACAGAAATGAGTGGATTGGCCTTCTTCTGACCCCCAATCATGAACATGAACAAAATTAAACCGAAATCCGAGATGCAAAATAATTCTAGTATCCAGTGTTCCCACACTTTTACAGGAGACCCGTGTTATATAAAAAATCCAGCTATGTGTTCGGCCTATTTTTTGAGAAAGAAAATCTTGAAATTTGCATTAAAAAATTAAAATTAGGAAAAAATAAACACCACAACCAGATTCATCATGTCGAGAAGGCCCCAGTACCGAGTTTTCATGTCATTTGGATAAGTTTCCTTCGATCAGCATACAAAAAGGTTTCAAAGTGGTAAATGTTTGAGGGACTGTAATTATGCAAATGTGATTAATTGGAACATGGAAATAATAGGAATCAATGCAGGACCCCTAGGGCTATCAAAATTCATGATGAGAGCGTGGTTTTTGGCTGTGCTGGCAGGTGTGTGGTTCTTAGGCGAACACACTTATATAGACAAGCTGATACTTGCTTAAAGTTACCCAACAAGGACGAAATTGACCCATTATTTTTTGTCCTCCATTCCATCGAATAGCCGATGGTTGAATTAGTATAGAATGAATATACAAAAATGCTAAAAAAATCAATAATAGTCTCGAGGGAAAGCCGGAAATGATCAGCGTAATCCCGCGATCTCTCACTTTTGCATACTCTCTCGTACACGCGACGAGATCAGGGTGAGATCAGGGTTTCGTCCTTGTTGGGTAACTTTAAGGTAACATTAAATGAAATTCTAGTGACACCATCCTCTTTAAACATCCTCGATTAACACACAGAGGTCGAAAAGTAGGTCCAAAACAACAACGTGCCCGGTTATTGGAGTTCGGACCTGTGCAAAAGCAGAAAACGTACCCATTTTCCACGTATTTTTTGTTAAAAATGTGAATAACGTACCCCTTTTCAATAATTTCATATTAAAATTTTAGAAACGTGCCCACTTTTTACAAATTTTGTGACCTACCCTTTCGCCCACTGTGAACACATCGCACACCAAGTCAGAATTTAAGAAAAATTGTGAAATTTTGAGTGGTTTCCCTAATCTTTCGAAAAAAACAACAAATTAAAACAAATTACTGTCTTTTCGTTGTGATGTGTATTTAACATTTTGTGCTGTAAGAAAATAAACCATTCCGCGCATTTCTCGAGATTATGCATCGTGAAAATGGGCGGATCATGAATTCAATAATCGCGCGTGCGAGTGTGATTTGTGCGCGGCAGTGCAAACTGCGCCAAACTCGTTCTTTCGTGTTGTGTTGACACATTTGAAATTCGTCTTACATCGATTTAGATACTACTTTAAACAATAGCTTAGTAAATTGCGTAAATTGCGCGAATGAAACAAAATCGCTCTTCGAAATAGTAAGTGCCACGGCAATCACAGCCTTAAGGAAACGCAGACTCAAGAACTTGTAAGAGTGAACCTTATCAGTAAGGGTATTCGCGGTAGGAGTCCCAAGCGACCGAAACCTACGTATTCCCGCCAATAAAAGGAACCTTGTGCGGATGCGCCTTTTTATAAACGCGTTCACTTTTAATTTTTAGAAATCTGCGGCGTGGCACTCGTGGTGCGGCCCATTGATAAAGCGTTCCGATAATTAACTATTTGGGCCGATTGGAGGCGGAGCATGCTAAACAGAGAATTGCAAAAGCCGAGCATTTTTACAACTGCATGAATCGGAAGCTTTGTCATACATATTTCTTTATTTTAGATATTGCTGGCGGTACAAATAATCCTATAGAGATTATTCAGGTTGTATATGTCGTGATAACCTATCTAATTCAAACAGGATAACAGTTTTTGACATGGCTACAGTATACCGTTAGTGTTTATACTTGATTGCAATCGTCACAATCATAGAAATGCATCTACCTAGATCAATTATTGGGCAGGAGTAATTGATATATAAACTTAGTTTAAGAAAAAATGAATAAAAACGGTTTGAAATTTTGCACAAAAGACTGATTGAACTGATATGACCCAGCGAACCATTGGAGAGCTTGCACCACACCACGATGGGCGGAGTTTAGAAAATAAGGCTGATGCTCGTTAAAAATGAAATGTAATGCAATTCTAGAGACACTATCCTTTTTCCGCATCGTCGATATCCCCATCGTACACAAATTCAGAATTTAGGAAATTTTTGAAAGTTTGGGTGGGAGTCCCTATAATTAGGTTCCGAAATTTTAGAATTGACGAATGAGACACGGCGCGCAGAAATATGGGCGGAGCCTAGAAATTCAATCGCGCATCAACGCGTTAAATAATAAATTTTGCTTAATTCGTTTGCTATTAGAATTAAATTTGTGTGCCTTGTTTTAATATTAAAAATATTAAAAACAAAATAATAACTTGGGAAATTGGTTTGAAATTATGATTTGTGACGCGTAATTTATTGTTCCGGACCGTGGAGTGGGACATATCACGCCTCTCATGAGAGAATCGAGCTGAGCATGGGAATGGTGAAATGAGTTCTAAGTTTTGGCCACCCTGAGGCATGCCTGAGTGACCCCTGAAGTCTTATAGTGCACACTTCATTTTGGAGCTCCCTACGAAGGGTCGGATATCGGCATCACCCACTTTAAGAGCAGTTTTCTTGGATACGGTGTGAGATAGAGTGTACTCTAGTGCCAGGTTTCTAGGTGTCCCTTATTACTCGCGAGTTGAGAACCTAATGCCTGCACAGAGCGCAAATGACACACCCCTTACTGAGCCACTCAGTAAGAGACGCCAGTCGTTGCCACAACAACTCCACTAGTTGCCACAACTAGTGAGTAACCTTACTGAGCCACTCAGTAAGAAATACCAGTCGTTGCCACAACGACTCCACTAGTTGCCACAACTAGTGAGTAACTCCCACAGTTACTAGAACACACTGCTGCCACAGTCAGTGCAAGAAGACAACAAAGAGGAAATCAAGAAATCAAGAAATCAAGAGATCAAGACAAGAGCGAAAGGAAAGTTCGAGAAGAGACGCCGACGGAAAAGCGAAAAACTACCCCGAGTAAACCGCTTCCCGACCCTAGTTGAAACTCAGAATGTAAGACGGAGTGAACGAAGCAATTTTATAAATATTTGACACAAAACAAAATCAATAATCTCGAGGCAAAAACAAACGGAACGAACAAGCAACGGGCAAAACCCGTTTCGCAATACGTGGCAATAAATAATCGAGTCCGAGGATATTACTGTAGACATTGTGGACTAAATGCCGCTACTTACATAGGCGGAACAACAAATTCATTCGGAACATTAAATTCGATATAACTCTGATAATTATATTTCTATTCGAAATCTTGAATTATTATATAGTTATTCACAGCATGGGGTATAAATAACGACTGGGGGTACCCCTATAGTACAAGAGCAAAATTGACCTCTGATTGACCCCAACTCATTTTTTGAGCTCTATCGATCTATACAAACCAATTTCTCTAAAACCCATTTTTTGTACACGGTAGGTCAATTTTCTCAAAAATTTAGGTAAAGCAGCAGCCGAAATTTTCACAGTAGATGCAGCTCAGCGAGAGCTTTCGAATGAGTGGTTTGCCAAAAAAATACCATTCGGTTGGTGTGATTTTTGTCCTTTTAACTTCGTCAGGATCGTTTGAACTTTATTTTCAATGGGGATAGCGATAGGAAATCGATCATTTTCGGCCGAGCTCTCCGAAAATAGCGGTGTGAAATTAATTCGCCTGTTGAAAATAAAGTTCAAACGATCCAGCCAAAGTTGCGGGGGGGGGGGGCGAAAATCTCACCAGCCGAATGGTCTTTTTTTGGCAAACCACTCATTCGAAAGCTCTCGCTGAGCTGCATCTACTGTGAAAATTTCAGCTGCTGCTTTACCTACATTTTTGAGAAAATTGACCTACTGTGTACAACTCTTAAAAATGGGTTTTCGAGAAATTGGTTTGTATAGATCGATAGAGCTCAAAAAATGAGTTGGGGTCACTCAGAGGTCAATTTTGCTCTATCTCACACCGTGTCCATGAAAACTGCTCTCAAAGTGGGTGATGCCGATATCCGACCCTACGTAGGGAGCTACAAAATGAACCCTGCACAAAAAGATTTCGGGGGTCATTCAGACATGCCCCTGGGTGCCCGAAACCGGTTAGAACTCATTTCAGGAGTTCAGCTCCATTCCCAGGAATGACGATTTTTTCGTGAATGGCGTGATATATTTCTAATCCAATATTAGTGTAAACTCTCTTTTCAGGATGCTGATCGAGCATTCGCAATGCTCTACACTCAATTGAGAGACTCATAGTCTACGTAATAATCTTATTATTTGTTATTGTTACTGTTATGTCCTTTCCAATTGCTTTCTTTTTCGCGACCATTTCACTTGATTCCTTTCTAGTGCCTTCCGTGTGGTGTAACTGCTTCTCTCTTTTCTGTTGTATCTCATAGTAGGACAGAGTTATCATAAATAGACCTATGCTACCCAGTGAATAATCTATTCAATGTTCCCATCTCTTCATTTGATACGGTTCTATTCGAGATCAATTGATATCTTTCTCAAACTGTATCCTTTGGCGTCGTATGATATATTTCCGATTTCTCTTCATGTTTATGTGTACTTTTTAACTTTTTATAAAATACATCAATCATAGCCGTAAAAATGACTACTTCTTTCATATCATTGTGAATCTACTAATCTATCAGGTTGTTGCGAGTTTTGTCGCGTCCTAACGCTTGGAAATTATATCCATTATAGCCATTAGTTCATCCTTCTATATCATGTTTCTACGTTTACTACTACTCGAAGAAGAGCGATCAAACGTATATCATATTCATAAACAGTATCAGTGTTAGCCATGCATTACCAGTGCGCTTTAATGAATAGCCAGGCGCAACAGCCTTTACTGGAAATTTTAAATATTTCGGAATCAAGCTCGGATGAGAATTTGCGAAAATACGTCTCGTTTTCGTGTCGATGGATCTGTGGGGGGGGGCGACAAAACGGAAACAGAGCATAACTCGCTTGGGAGGCCTTCATACAAGTTATGACTATCGTATTCAATCATTCCTACAGTACCACCACCTTTAACCAGTTCCTGTAACCAGTTCCTTGGTCAAATATTTTATATTCCCATATAGACGTTGAAAATGATTCTGCCGTAACTAGTCATATCCCTGACCATTTCATCATCATTTTGTGATGCATTAGATAATTTTTGAAAAATATTTGACCTAAGGAACTGAATCTTATCCAAGGAACTGGTTACGGTAGTTGATCGTGGTACTGTACTATTCACTGAATACGGTATTGCCAACTTATTAGAAGGTCTACCAATCGAGTTGTGCCCAGTTGCCGTTTTGTCCGCCCCCTGGATCTGGAATCTCTATTATTCTGAAATACCTAGTGGGGAGTGATGGACTTACTATTACAATTTGGTTGGTGGAATCTCCGACAAAATTCGTCATTCAAAATAAAGACCCACAAATTTGAATGACAAGCACTTCCTTATTTGGCAAAATTATAGCTCGCAGCAGATGTAAATGGATACCTATTAAGTTAATCTTAACATAACCAATTGGTGCAGTGCGGCCTGGAAATCGGCACTAGGTCGGATGAGATCTATTGCACCATGCCGCCTTTGATATATCAAGGGCGGCATGGCGCAATAGTTCTCATTCGACATAGTGTATTGAAATCAATACTACGTTAAGTTACACCAATTGGGAAACTTTTGAAACTTTTGCACTCACTTACAGTAACTTTTGCACTCACTTACAGTAACCAATGAATACACCATAATTCGCTTCACTTGAACTGACTTCCATAAAATTTTATATCGCGCCTTTCTATTGAAGTATGTATGTATACAAGTTGAAGCTATCACTAATAACATTTAGGTGGGTTGCTGAAAAATTTCTGGCGAATTGCATTCATGTCCGAAGTCAAAGTGAATTTATTGATTGCCGGCGTTATAGCAATATTAAAACGTTCCGAAATTTTAGAACTGACTACTTAGCCACGACGCGCAGAAATATGGGCGTAGCCTAGAAATTCAACCGCGCGTCAACACGTAAAATGAGAAATTTCGCTTAATTCTTCTGCTATTTAAATCAAGTTACTGAGCTTACGCCTTGTTTTAACATTAAAAACGCGAAAAAGAAAATAATAACTTAGGAAATTGGTTTGAAAGAAAGAGGTGTGACGCGTAATTTATTGTTCCGGAGCGTGGTGTAGGACATATATTTATAATCCAATATTAGATGTAATCTGATCGAAAAATTATTTGGAGTAAAAAAGTCTTAGAAACCAGAAGAAGATAGATGAGAGCAGTTGACTAGATCTATGTGTCTTCAGTATTGTTCCCTTCTACCCATCACGTAACTCTATAACTTATATCCTCCGTATGAGTGTAGAGGAAATGCCCCAATGATGTCATTTCCACTGTGAATTTATGTTATTTAATTCCCTGCAATTAGTAATTAATTAAATAATCAATATAATAATTAAATATCATAAGTTAGTAAGCAATCAATCCAATGTCATTACTGTATCACACCGGTCAATTCTTGTTTGAATGGCCGCGTCACCTAAAACTTTCTTGTGCGCACACCAAGTATGCGTCTTCAATTTTGTCAATTCTTGCACTTACCTAAATTCAACCTCATTGACAAACGAAGAGTTGATATGATGACCCTTGTGGAGGATAATAAAGAAGAAAGACTCCAGTTGCGAGATGCACAAGGGAATGTGATTGAGATGATCGGAACAGTGATATTGGATGTTGAGATGGAAATAGGACTGAAGTGCAAAGTCGGGTTCTGTGTGACCAGCAAGGACATTCGAGCGATTTTGCTTGGAAGTTGTGCGCTTGATGCCATGGGGCTGGAGCTCAGATTGAAGAGTGAGAATGTAAGTACTCCAGTGGCAGTGGAGCCAGGTGGAAGTGTGGAGACTGAGAGAAAAGGTGTGGTGACAGAACACCTGAAGAAAGAGGCTGATGAGCAGAATGAGTTGAAAGTGTTGCCCAGTGAAGGGACTGAGGAGTTTGCTGAGAGACGGGAAATGCGAAGTGAAGCATCGGACGCGGTCGACTTCATCGAGGACACGGACAAGCCATCACTGAAGAAACCTGAATCTGGAGTGAAGACAATCGCAAGACATCGTCGTGCCATTCAGTGCTACAACTGCGGCAAGTGGGGCCATATCGCCATCAAATGTTATCGACTGAAGAAAGAAGGAAAACATCCTGATTGTGGAGGATCTGGAAACTTCCGTCATTTCCCGATTGCCGGAAGGGCTGTGATGAAGGAGTCGAGTGTGTACAGAAGGAAGAATAGAGGAGGTGCCGCGTTTCCTTCCACTTGTGTCTTCTCTTTCCTTTCGTCTGCTTTCCTTGCCTTGTCTTCGAGTCAGTCACAGAGTGAAGTGAACCTTCTCCGTGCCGGAGTTAAGTGAACCCTCTCCGTTGACGAAATCGTGGGAACTCGTGATCCGAGAACCTGCGTCAGGTAGTAGCCTGCTGAAGTCGTTTACCTCGCTTGTTGCGGGCAGCATTTCATTGGGTCGGCGGAAGCCTATCTCCGATTGGGGAATTGCTGTGCGCAACTTGTGAAGTTCACGAGTTCTGCTGGTGATCTGCCTTGCTAGTTTCTCGAGTTTGCGAACTCTGGGGAGATTCTAGGAAGTGCCTATCGCTGCATGGGGGCCAAGCCAAGTTCGAAGAGTGGATCTGAATAGAATTGTCGATTTTGAGTCGGACGCGTTGCGGTTGCGTCGCGGTCGAGAAAAAACGAGGTCGTTTTTTCGAAGTTAACCTGAAACGAGACTGTTTTAAGTTGATTAGAGAACGTTTCCGTTTTGATACGAGATAAGAAGAGAACATTGAACGATGATTCCGTCCTACAGGAGAATTGTGGAGGATCAACAGCCTAGTACTAGCTCTGGTGTCGGCATTCTGAGAAACACTAGTGATTGCAACACAGTGAAGACCAGTGGTGTTACCGGTAGTCCGGTGCAGGTTCGACCGATTCCTCGACCTCGGACGATGACGATGGAGAACAGCAATGAGCCGAGGGATGCACTGAGAAGAATTGAGCTGAGAATAAGAGAGATGAGGAGCAGCCTGTGCAGGAGAGAGATGGATGCGCACCTGATCATGAGTTCTTGAGAGTGTTTTGTGCTGCAAAGAGTAAGATTGATGATCTTCTCCGTTTGGATACTGTATTGATTGGCAGAGATACTGTAGATGAGGAGTGCGATGAACTGAAACATACTCTCAGTGTGGAGAGAGGAAAGTTGGAAAGGCTGAATGAGAACATCAGCACTGTGTTAGCAGGTACTGGGTGTACTTCCGTTGAAGAGTTGCGTGCACGATATGATCAAATGTGTGTGGAGATTACGGATGGAAGGCGGGATAGTGAGAGCACTGCTGGATATATGAGGAGGATAGTTTGTGAACAGCTGGAGAGGACAGGGCATGATGATATGGTGGATTGCGCTGACGAGTTACTCTGGTTGAGAGCTGAATCGATTAGACAGAAACGCTTGATTGAGGGAGTGATGGATGCGTGTCAAGTGTGTGATACTGAAGGACTGATCGATACTGTTCAACGTGCTGCAGACGATCATTTTGACTTGCTTAGGGAGGTTTCTGATCTCAATGAGCAGTTGAATAGTGCGCTTGCGCAAGTTCGTGAATACGAAAATAGACATCGAGAACTAAGTCGAGAGGTGGTCCACTTGAGGAAAGAGCGATCAGAGAGGGTGTCCCACCTGAATGAGAATGAGATGAGACCAGTGCTTGGAGGTGGCCGAATGCATACACCCATTGTGGAGGATCAAAAATGGAAACGCACCGAAAGTATAAGGTCACCAGTGCTTGTGAGTGCTTCTGATCTGCCACCGATGGAGAAGTGGAATGGTTCCTTAGATAAGTGGAAGCAGTTCAGAGATGCATTCCTTCTGAGGTTTGAAGCGAAGGGAGATTACATTGCAAAGAGGATATTGCCAGAATGGCTGGATGGAAAAGCACGAGTAGAGTACAGGGCTCTCCCTGATGAATTCAGTGAAGATGGAAAGTCTGTCCATGACTGTTTGGAATGGATTCGAGATAGATGCTCTGGTGGAAAGATGTTCGAGCGACTTGATCTAGATCGTAGGCTGATGGATCTAGCTGTGGATGGGAAGAGAGTTGATGTGGTGACAGATGAGTTAGAGTACCTGATTTCCAAATTGCATCCTGGTGATTTGCTGAAACAAGAGGAACAGAGACAAGTGAAGTTGCTTCGCTTGTATCAGGGATCGACGGAGTACATTGAGTTACTCAAACTCTCGAGACAGAATGGGTCGTACAGTGATATGAAAGAACACTTGCGTACTGTAGAGTATGTAGAGAGGATGGAAAAGAGTGACAGAGGTGCATCGCCAGTGGCCAGTCGACAAAGAACCTGGAATAGATTCTCGAATGGTGGTGCTGATTTTCGGAGAGTCGGAAAATGGAATGGAAGTAGTGATGTGAATGAGAGGCAACAAATAGTGCACACGTGTTTCAATTGTGGTGATACAGGGCACAAGCAGCATGCATGCACTGCAGATTCACAGTTGCAAAGACGATCTGATAATGAGTGGATAGAACAACAAGAGCCTCCTGTGCAATCGGAACAGGCTCAGTTCATGCACAATGATGAAGGCACGTGGCAAGAAAAGGGTGCAGAGCATGGACGAGGTGATGGTGATTGGAATGGAGAAGGAAATGGATATGGAAACGGAGATTTCCAACCTGCTGGAGTGATGCGAGTATATGTGGATGATGAGGAGGAGAAAGATGAGGTTGTGGAGATTCAACTCAAGAATTGGGAGTTGGTTAAGACGGATGATGGAGAGGTGAACTTAGTATATCGACCAAGGAAGGGCGCTGTGAACAAGGAGTTACCTGATGGACCCAACGAGTGCTCACCCACGTCGAGTGGTGTAATGGTGAATACTGTCACGTCGAGTGGCAGAGAGAAGTCCACGTCAAGTGGCAAGGAGATTGAGAAGTCCACGTCGAGTGGCACGGGAATGAATAAGTCCACGTCGAGTGGCATAGTGATGAAGTCCACGTCGAGTGGCATAGTGATGAAGTCCACGTCAAGTGGCACGGATATGCAGAAGTCCACGTCGAGTGGCATGGAAGTGATGAAGTCCACGTCGAGTGGCACGGAGATGCAGAAGCCCACGTCGAGTGGCAGGGATAAGTCCACGTCGAGTGGCATAGTGATGAAGTCCACGTCGAGTGAGAACAAGAGTCATGGAGTGACTGAAAGTGATGTGAAGTATGAAAAGGATGGTGTGGCTGAAAAGCCTGTGTTCGTTCGGAAAGTAGATCCTGTGAATGGTATTATCGGAGGAATGAGAGTGAAAGCAATTTTGGATACTGGAGCTGAAGTCAACCTCATTGACAAACGAAGAGTTGATATGATGACCCTTGTGGAGGATAATAAAGAAGAAAGACTCCAGTTGCGAGATGCACAAGGGAATGTGATTGAGATGATCGGAACAGTGATATTGGATGTTGAGATGGAAATAGGACTGAAGTGCAAAGTCGGGTTCTGTGTGACCAGCAAGGACATTCGAGCGATTTTGCTTGGAAGTTGTGCGCTTGATGCCATGGGGCTGGAGCTCAGATTGAAGAGTGAGAATGTAAGTACTCCAGTGGCAGTGGAGCCAGGTGGAAGTGTGGAGACTGAGAGAAAAGGTGTGGTGACAGAACACCTGAAGAAAGAGGCTGATGAGCAGAATGAGTTGAAAGTGTTGCCCAGTGAAGGGACTGAGGAGTTTGCTGAGAGACGGGAAATGCGAAGTGAAGCATCGGACGCGGTCGACTTCATCGAGGACACGGACAAGCCATCACTGAAGAAACCTGAATCTGGAGTGAAGACAATCGCAAGACATCGTCGTGCCATTCAGTGCTACAACTGCGGCAAGTGGGGCCATATCGCCATCAAATGTTATCGACTGAAGAAAGAAGGAAAACATCCTGATTGTGGAGGATCTGGAAACTTCCGTCATTTCCCGATTGCCGGAAGGGCTGTGATGAAGGAGTCGAGTGTGTACAGAAGGAAGAATAGAGGAGGTGCTGCAGTCGGACACGTCGCTCCGATACCTCTCTCATCCATCGATTGCTACAACTGCCGTCAGCTGGGACACAGGAAGGACATCTGCCCCGAGTTGCTCGATCTGAGAAGGAAGACTCGATTGAGGACAATCGCTTTGGAGGACGGGGGCATGTAGAGGAAATGCCCCAATGATGTCATTTCCACTGTGAATTTATGTTATTTAATTCCCTGCAATTAGTAATTAATTAAATAATCAATATAATAATTAAATATCATAAGTTAGTAAGCAATCAATCCAATGTCATTACTGTATCACACCGGTCAATTCTTGTTTGAATGGCCGCGTCACCTAAAACTTTCTTGTGCGCACACCAAGTGTGCGTCTTCAATTTTGTCAATTCTTGCACTTACCTAAATTAGTTCTCTCTTGTTCCCCGTCTTGATAGGTCGTTGTCTTTATTGTTTTGTTGAGTGATTTCAGTAGTAAATATTATTAATTAATTCTCCTCGTCTTACTTGAGTTTATTAGTGGGAGAGTGCGCCTATTGTGGAGGACTACACTCCACTTGTCGTCGTCAGCAGTCTTCTTGTTTTCCTTTCGCGTTTCCTTCCACTTGTGTCTTCTCTTTCCTTTCGTCTGCTTTCCTTGCCTTGTCTTCGAGTCAGTCACAGAGTGAGGTGAACCTTCTCTGTGCCGGAGTTAAGTGAACCTTCTCCGTTGACGAAATCGTGGGAACTCGTGATCCGAGAACCTGCGTCAGGCCTGCTGAAGTCGTTTACCTCGCTCGTTGCGGGCAGCATTTCATTGGGTCGGCGGAAGCCTATCTCCGATTGGGGAATTGCTGTGCGCAACTTGTGAAGTTCACGAGTTCTGCTGGTGATCTGCCTTGCTAGTTTCTCGAGTTTGCGAACTCTGGGGAGATTCTAGGAAGTGCCTATCGCTGCATTACTGTCATTACTATCATTACTATCATTACTGGTTCAGGAGAGTCAATTACCTGTACGATCATACTATGAATTATTCGTATCTCGTTGCGCTTTCGGGCGTAGATAAAATATATATATATAATTTGTCAAGTAATGCAGCGCCCCTACCGCCGCAGTGATAGGAATAGATGTAAAAAAATTCGAATATTACTAATTTTTTTAAAAATCCGCGTCCTCGCGGAAGCGTCAAGTTGCAGAAGAAATATGTTGGCTTCCAAGATAGTCTGTTATATTACGAAATTAGGAAACATAAATTCCAGAGAAGCGCAATAGATGTATTTACACAGGCGACAGGACTTTCGAAGCAGCCTAATACCTCTTTATAAATAAAAACAGTATTCAATAAATAAAAACAGTAACAAGGTGATATGTCAATTTCCGTTAGGTAAATACAATGCGTCACAGTGAATGATGTCAAAGTATTCGGACAAGGCATATTGTATCTCCCTTGATGAAGGAACACGGAAGACTCCTTGCACGGTACTGACTGTGCGGGGGATCTAGTTTGGTCCAACGAGCAAAAGCAGGCAAAATTGACCGCTTGATAAGATGAGCACCACCCTGAAAAGAGAATCATCGTACAGTCGCGAATATGTATTGGGACTCTTTTCCAATTCGCTATAACTATGCTCAGGAAATATATCAATTCGGTATGCCTTTAGCAAATTCAATTCGGTATGCCTATAGCAAATTCATCGAAGATGATGATGCTAATATTTGGATATTATGAAAATTCCGAACTATTGCATAGTGATGGCGCAATAAAACATCGCTTTTTCAAAAAGGCTTTAATCTTACATTAATTTTTTCCTGTTTGCTAAGTAAACTAAATGGGGTTAGAGATGTGTCTGGGGTATACCCAGAAAAAAATTTGAAGTTACTGCTCGGTCGCACCTTTGCTGCAAAAAAGGTCGGAATTTCAGAATTCGGCATCTAGGCATGCTTCTTAGATAACTCTGAGAACATGACAACGAAATCTCATCATTTGCCCTCAGGGTATGAAAAAAAACTGTTTGTATGACCATTTTGAATTGAAGAACTGATTCCCATTTTTTAGTAGGCTTGGATACTCGGGTCGGGTCGCACCCTGTTTACTCTTGTGTCACCACTCAAGTTGGAATCAAGTACAAAAGTGGTTTCCAAGTGGTACCCAAGTTTGGTCGCCACTTGGGAAACTGGTCTCTCTAATTTCCATACTCTCTCGCATTGTCTGTTATTGATTCCAAGTTGGAAATCTGCTTGATATCTGCTTGGAATCCGAGGCGAGAGAGCGATTTCCAAGTGGCGACCAAGCTTGGTCCCCACTTGGAGTTTGATTTGAGCACTTGATTCCAACTTGGGTGCGCAAACCAGAGTACGCGCAATCGTCGTCTGTACTCTCTCGCCCTAATAATAAGAGGCGTGGCCTCGTAATCTGAAGCGTAGTATACATCCGAAAAACGATTGCCGCAGGCATGAAAGATATTGATGCTTTGGACGGGTCTATATCATGCCTAGATGCCGAGTTCTGAAATTCCGACCCCGTTTTGCTGCAAGGCGGCAGCAAAGATACGACCGAGCAGTAATTTCATTTTTTTTCGAGTAGACCTCACATCCTCATCCCCCTTAGAACAGTTTGGCTAGCAGGAAAAAATCATTGTAAGAAAAAACATTTTTTTTGGAAAAAGTGAGGGTTTTTTGAATCATCACTATGCAATAGTTCGGAATTTTTGAAATACCCCAATATTAACATCGTCACCTATGATGAATTTGCTATAGACATTCCGAATTCGAGGCTGATATATTTCCTGACAAGGCAAGGGGGATTCATATGACGGCGGTTGCGTAAGAGTCGAACAAAGTCTGGCACATTGATTTTTCAAAAACTCGTGGAAATGGGGTTCTCGAGGGTGTTGATCATCATGGTATACTTCATTTTGCACCAACTCCACCGGTTAGACCAGGCTGCATGTAGGCTGCATCTATATTTCTGTTCATATATCCGCAACCGATTGAGGAACTACCTTCAAATTTGTACAGGGGTAAAATAAGATAATACGACTCCATTGATGTTAAATTTGCAAATTTTATTTTGTGAAGTTTGTCAAAATGTTGTTCTCGAATATAAGTCAAAAACCGAAAACGTGAATTGTATGAGCAGATGCGCCTTTGTCAGGGGATCATTTTTCGTATACAGGGTTGGGTGTTAGAGTTCCGCGTTTGGCAGCTACACATTATTTTCTAATCTATTTTTCGTAATTACGCTACGCTCTTTGCGCAATGAATGATGAATCTGAATGCGTTTCACTCTCACTCTCGTCCTATTATTGCACGAGAGTGAAACTCATTCGCACTCGTCACTCATTGCGCAAAGAGCGCGGCGTAATCACGACAAATGAATTAGAAAATATTATGGAGCGGTCAAACGCAGCCTACATGCAGCCTGGCCTAATCGGTCGAGTTGGTGCAAAATGAAGTTTACCACGATAATCAGCACCTTCGAGAACCCCTTTCCACGAGTTTTCGAAAAATCGATGTGCCAGGACCTTCAGGTCGTTGTTTCATTCTTACGCAACCGTCGTCAAATCACGCCTCTCACAAGAGAATCGAGCTAAATTCGCCATTCCAAGGAATGGAGGGAAAATCATGGAATGAGCTCTGCCTGGATTTGGGCATCCTGAGGCTTTCCTGACACTCCCCCAAAGTCTCATTATGTAGACTTCATTTTGAACTTCACTACACCGGATCGGATCTAGACATCTCCCACTTTGAGAGCTGTTATCCCGTTTACAGTGATAGATAAAGCAAAATTGACCTCTGAGTGACCTTGTCTCATTTTTCGAGCTCTATCTATCTATGTATTTCATTTTGACTACAGGTCTATTTTAACCACGCTATATTGTAAGTCAATTTTCTCAAAATGTAGGTAAACAAGCAGCTGAATTTTTCTTATGTAATAGAGCTTTTCCAGGGCTATCGACTGAGTGGTTTGCGCCGAAAATAGAGGTGTTTTCATGATGATTTGAAGTTACTTTTCTTCACAAACTGTTTGGGGAAAACGATCATTTCGAAGTAAAATGAATTGAGTTCAAATAATTAGGAAAACGGAAAACGCCTTAACACTAATTATACCCCCGCTATTTTCGGCGCAAGCCACTCATTCGATAGCCCTGGAAAAGCTCTATTACATAAGACAAATTCAGCTGCTCGTTTACCTACTTTTGAGAAAAAAATTGACCTTAAATTTTGCGTAGGTAAAATTCATTTTTTGACAAAATGAACTATCAGGTTGTGATAAAAAGTAATGTTAGATTTGGACCATGATGTTTGAGCACGCCTAAAATCCTTTTCGTTAAAGATATCAAGATAGCTCGATATCATATAATAGGGGTTCACTTGGCCAATATGTGTACGTGTTCGACTCGCTTCATGCTTTTTGGGTATTCGGAAAATCCAAGTTTTATCAGATGTTATATTTTCACATTTTACTAAAAATATTTCCTGCCACTCATATTTTGCGGGGGGGGGGGGGAGGGGGGAAATATTAGGTTGGCGGGAAAGTCTTTGTGTATTTTTCAAAACTTTATTTCTTGGGGAAGGGAAAAACATGAGTCCAATTATAGTTGCCCTCGTCGTTGACAATATGTGCCCAACGTACCTGCAATGTATGGATCCCCTCCCTTTAGAACCAGCCTGGGAACGAATCAAAGTATTGCTTGAGAGCAGACTCGAGACTTCCAAGGAAATTCAAAGACCTATGTCTAAGAACATGGGCCAGGTCTGCGAAATGCCAGTAATCAGACGAGCCAAGTCAGGAGAATACGGGGTGTATGGGAGAACCATCCATACATATCCAGCCAGTTCCTGCTTTACTGGATTGGAGACCTGTGGACGAGAGTCATTTTGCTGATTATACACTTTCTTGTCCATCAGCCTTGAACGATCGACTTCCAACTTCAAATTCTGTAGTTATGTGATGTACTTGGCCCCGGTGATTACCATGCCCTCAGGGAGTAGCTCCGAATAGATCACGCCATCCACTCCCCACCACATTGACAGCTTGTTTTTCAAGGGGTGCAGGTCAAGTTTGGGGACACCCTGTGGAGTCTCTCCTTTTTCCAACCCGCTTTTTTTCTTTTTTCTCTTTTTTTTTCTTTTTCCAAGGCTCTCATGTGGTTGTTATCGTAGAGGACCCACGTCTCATTCCCGGTCATGACTCGCTCCAGCCATTGATCCCCTCCTCGGAGAATGAGGAGAGTATTGGAATCATCGACTCGATGGTCATGTCTGGGTTGGATCAGATCATGATCTCAAGCCTTCTTTGGCAGTGTCTCTAAGTGCAATAGTCATTTCACGGGAACTTTGAAATGGGTCCGTTTCAACAGCTTTCTTCAATGTCTCAAAATGCAACTAACGCCGTCTCCCAGATCGATCCCATTCATTGAGGGAAAGTCGTCTTCTTCGAAGTGATGGATCAACTTCCTGAAGGTGTTGTAGAGGGGGCATGTGTGTGATTAACATTCTTTAGTAGGATCTCCGAATCCTTCATCTTGGAGTAGTATAGAGAGAGGTAAAGCAGAACATGGCGGAAGTGTGTGGCACCAGGAACATACATCGTTATTCTACTAGACGCTGACTGTATGAAAGGGAATGGGGAGTTGCTTACTATAAAGACCCATCACTGACTGTTATTCACTAGGAACGAGGGAACGCCAAAGTACACTTGCGACGAGCAGTATTACAACAAATCCATATACAAAGACTTTCCCGCCAACCTGATAGTAGTATATTTGCATATAGTGGAGTGAGAAGTCCATTAAGAGTTCTTTCGAAAAATACGTCTGAGCCCATGTCTATATCAAAATTGCATGATTGGCACAGCAGTGAAATCAAGCATTCCCGAGGTGACAATTCTGAAGCGATAATATTTCGTGCTTCGAGAATCATTCCAACTGGCTTTTAAATAAGTGCGCGTCCATGATACACTATGGTGCTGCATATCATATAGAAACATTTTGACTCACGCCTTTTACACTTTTAGAAAACATGGATTTTCAATATTGTTCAATGAAGGCCAACATAGCCAACATTTCCACTTTTGGTGTTCGGTAAATGAATACATTTCCGCAAAAGGGGCCTATCCCCTGACTTAGCCCTGCCGAGTGCGGATAGACAAAGAGTTGTTTCAACAATTAAAACGCTGTCTCCGTAAGAACGTCAGATTCCGACGTGGAAGTGGCACAATCCTTAAAAGTGATCTCATCAAGCTCAAACTTTATGGTTGGAGTGCCTATGGGTGGGATACACTTCCGCCAAAAAATTAGACCCAAAAGTTGATCTTTGAACTTTTATATCAGAAAATTTCGAAATGTTTTGAGCCCTGCGTGTTATACACCATGCGAAAGAGCATAAAAAGTTATGCCAGAATCCAAGTTTTCGAGAGCGAGAGTTTTCTCATGGCGTTCATGAGACATGAGAAAACCTGAAAAATCTGCATATTTTCAATTTTCAAAAAAATATAGCACCACTTTCCAACGAATTCCCCATCGTGGAAATGAGATATATGGTGTAAAATGTTATGAAGAATACAAAAAAAATATGCCGTATATGAAATCGGTGCCAGAAATACACTTTTCGACCAAAAACTAGCACGCAATCGTCGACTCAGGTTCGATTCCGCCTGATGGCATGAACTTTTGCCAATTTTTGGCGTTGATTTTTTTAAATGTTGATTTGGAGTGTTTTTTCAGTGTTAATATTACAAGTTTCTTTATTGTCATTAATATAAGGTACATAATTTATAAGATTACTGAATGTGAGGCACTGTGAATTTCCACTAGGAATCCAGCAAATCTTCGTACCTAAACAAAAAAAAGAGTACTTGTGCTTGGAAAAAATACCTTTTTCTTTAGTTGCGTTGCTGTTCTATCTGCGGCAATCTTTCCATTATTGTGAGTGAAGGAATCTGAAAATCCGAAACGCATTATGTTCGCATCTAGATTAGCAACTGAAGAAGAACAAGATAGGGTGGCACCTACTTTGCATGTTCCAATCTCGTTCCGTAGCCTCTTTTAGTCAAGAGCTCAAGAGCAGTTATGTGAAGGAGGCAATGAAGGGAGGGAGGAAATGTAAGAGACCGAAGATACGACGGAATGGAATCATGCGAGAATGAAGAAGAGGATGAAGAGAACATCGATGATAGCATTGATGAAGGATTATTCGAAGATGAAGACTTCAAGAGTGACAGAGATGTTGTCGAAGAGTATGTCATGGGCAATCTCGATGAGATCTTTGACATGGTCAACCGATTGAAATCATGGAAGAGGAACGGACCGCATCCAACACTATTATGGAAGTCAAATCATAGGAGGAGCTTTTTGGAATGCAACGGAGAAGCCGAAGCTGCGTGGAAAATCTGGCATTCTCGCGGCTAATCAGGACCCTTCCATTCTCCCATCTGATAGGCCGAAGCTCCGTGGAAGATACGGAATTATCGCTGCTAATCAGAACCAGCTGTTCTTCCTTCTGAGAGTCCTCTGCAGATTGATGCATCCGAAATCTTATCGGAGGAAAAGATTTCTGGAAGGGATGCACCAGCTATTCAATCCGAAGAGTACAAGGAAGTAGTCAGATCACGCCGATATTCAATGCTGCTACTCTAATATGTGTTTTATCGTTGTATTGGGGTGTCCGGAAAGTTCGTATAATGCTTCGGAAAAAAGTCAGTTCGCGATCAAATGCAGTGATTGCGCAATCTGTTTGTCAACAATGTATTGCATCATTCTGCCGTTGAGTAGTGAGAGGATTTAATCAGTCTCCTAGTTGCTACATTGATTCTTGTGATGGACTCCCATCTCTACCTCCGAGCAGTTTTACTTCATTACTACCGTCTTGGCCGATCCGTGAAGGAGGCCCACTCTGCCCTGGCCCAGTCGGAAGGAGCTGACGCCCCCTCCATACCCTTCTGCTATAAGTGGTTCTCCCGCTTCAAGAAAGGGGAGTTTGGTCTCGATGATCAACCCCGCTCTGGACGCCCTCCCTCCCTCGATCAGCCTCTCGTTCTCCGCACACTGAAGCGCAAGCCCATGGCCAGTGTGCGTGAGTTGAAGAAGGATACTGGTACTCCCAGATCAACGGTGTCCGATATCCTCCATCGATCTGGGAAGAAGCCGAAACTCCCACAAGTGATTCCCCATGACCTCTCCCCCGAACAGCTGAAAAATCGTGTTCAAGACTGTTTGGAATTACTCCATCGTAGATCCAATCTTCGGTGGGTCAATTTCATCATCGCTACAGATGAGAAGTGGATCACGTACGATAACCCTGTGAGGAGACTGCAATGGGTGGATGCAGATGAGAAGCCCACGCCCGTCCCGAAGAAGGAAGAGCACGGAAAGAAGGAACTCCTCTGCTTCTTCTTCTCAGTGCTCGGTCCCATCTACTGGGAGATCCTCGCCCCTGGCACCAGCATCAATGCCGACCTCTTCTCTGAACAACTGGAAGATGTCGCGATCAGAGTCCCTCCCAGACTCCTGAACCAGGGCAAAATTCTTCTTCTGATGGACAATGCTCGCCCACATCGAGCGAAGATGACCCAGAAGAAAATGGACGAGCTGAAGATCGAGAGGATTCCCCATCCACCGTAGTCCCCGGATCTCTCCCCATGCGACTACCACTGCTTCCGCTCTCTCTCTGACTTCTGCAAAGGATAGAAGTTCAAGAATCGAGATGAAGTTGAGTGCTTTCGTGAACTGGGCGGTCTCGAAGAAACCCGCATTATGGAAGAGAGGAATCGAGACCCTGCCCAATCGCTGGAGGGAGGTAGTGAGAAAGAAGGGGGCATACATTGGTCACTGAGAATTGTAAAGCATTGAATAAAAAATAAAAACAAAAAATTATACGAACTTTCCGGACACCCCAATATTATTTTTCTCGTTCTCTATTCACGATTTTGTCAAAACATTTATAAAGACAATTGCCACATTTAAATAGCAGAAACACTCAAACACAACATGGAACAGCAAAATTAGTTCATACATGTTGAAAAGAACTCCAAAAAGGCGAGAAAAAATTGGCAAAAGTTCATGCCATCATGCGGAATCGAACCTGCGTCGACGATTGCGTGCTAGTTTTTGGTCGAAAAGTGTATTTCTGGCACCGGTTTCATCTACGGCATATTTTTATTTGAATTCTTCATAAAATTTGACACCATATATCTCATTTCCAGGATGGGGAATTAGTTGGAAAGTGGTGGTTTATTTTTTTAAAATTGAAAATATGCAGATTTTTCAGGTTTTCTCATGTCTCATGAACACCATGAGTCCCACGCTCTCGAAAGCTTGGATTCTGGCATAACTTTTTATGCTCTTTCGAATGGTGTATAACACGCAGGGCTCAAAACATTTCGAAATTTTCGGATATCAAAGTTCAAAGATCAACTTTTGGGTCTAATTTTTTTTGCTGAAGTGTATCCAACCCATAGGCACTCCAACCATAAAGTTTGAACTTCAGGGGATCATTTTGAACGATTGTGCCATCCACCCCTCCGTTCTTACGGAGACATCGTTTTAACCGCAAAAGTTAGGACTTTCCATCAATGCTGGAAACAGGAAGTTTTGAAATATTCTAATTTCGATGTTCAAATTTCGTTGTCATATTGATGAATGCTGCATGCTTTGGTAGAAATATTGCATGCTCATATAAATGCAATCTTGAGTAAACCGTGGGAAGTGCTTTTCGTTTTACTACATTTGAGGTCGATACATTTGTTGCGACCGATACGCGGTAAAGATGAGTATTTCTCTTGATGTTCAGAGTAGGTCAAGTTAATAAATTAGCGTGTTTTCTGATAGGCCTTTCGCAGCGGACCAGATTCGCATATTGTATTGTGATATACGTAAGTCGTACTTTACGGTTGTGACATAATATTTGATCTATCATAGCTCTCCATGGATTGGTAAACCAAAACTTAATCAGTTCAACTATGTGTCAACTTTTGTCTTCATCCTGTGCGCTCCATCCCAATTGAATAGGCTTAAATCAATGGGCGATGGAAAGAGTATCCAGGCACTCAACGAACATGTATAGCAAAATGATAATCAGGAAGCAGCAAAAGGCGGGGTGTCTCATAATCGAACATTTTAAAATCTAACATTACTTTTTTCACAACCTAATACATAGAGCTCGGAAAATGAGCCGGGGTCACTCAGAGGTAAAGTTTGCTCTATCTTTCACTGTAACCGGGATAACTGCTCTCAAAGTGGGAGATGCCTAGATCCGACCCGGTGTCATGAAGTCCAAAATTAAATCTACGCAATGAGGCTTTGGGGGAGTGTTAGGCATGCTTCAGGATGCCCAAATTCGGCCAGCACTCATTTGACGATTTACCCTCCATTCCCTGGCTCAGCTCGATTCTCTTGTGAGAGGCGTGATATTTTAAAATAACGGAAAACGACATTAATACGTGGAAATTTCCGAAAGCAAAATGTTCTTGCACTAATGAGTTTATTTTTGGGCATGTCAAGTTTTCATGATTATGAATGGCCAAGTGAACGTTTTGATAAGTATTAGGCTGTTGCATAAGTTCCTTTCTTTTTTCATGCATGAACATTGTAACCCCCACTGTTCTTTGCAATCGACCAATCAACTAATGGTTTGTTACAGTTGATTGGGGCATGAGTACACTCTATATCGCGCACGATCTTGGTTCGATTATATCAGTGAGCATGGATCAATTTAGATCGGAAGTCATCGTACTAGTATGTTTGATCCGAGTGTTCAATTATTCACAGCTCCGAGGAGAGAAGTGATAGTGCTGAATTTGTCACACTATTCTAAAGAAATATGATGGGGTATCTCATATGACATATCGCGAGAATTGCGCCTTAAAACCCTGCATGAAACATGGGCCCGATGAGATATTCAGGCTTTCTGAAAATAAGGATTTCAAATTATTTGCCACATAATTCATAGACATCGATGAGAAGGGATGAATTGTGATGGGTTGTGAAGTACCTTGCTGTGCATATATGTAATCATATTTAGGAAAAGATTGGCTTATCCTTTCACGAGCTGAATTCTTTGAAAAAAATACGTCGAGATTCACACGTTGAAATCAACAGATTTGGGTATCCCCTGTTTACCACACGTATTTGAATACGGATTTTTTGCACGTAAGTGAACAATCAACTCTTGTCCTAGTACTGGATGATTGCGCAATGCGCAGAATCAGAATGCCACGGACTCTCGGCAACAAGGGCCCAACTCAAAATGCTAAAAATCGCCGTTTTTCGATGCTCATTTTCTGAAACGTGCTAGCCACCCAAGATAGTGAGCAGATTCAAAACCATTTCATGGGTGTAATCCACAATCAAGACCATATCACAGGGTAATCAGAATATCTCGTCTTTCCACGTACTTCAGCAGAATTGTCCAAAAGAAAAAAGAAAGGAACTTATGCAACATCCTTATACTTTCGGACTCCCTATGCTCTACCAGTCCACGTATAAATGTTGTTTTCTGTAATTTTAAAATATGTATTGACCATTCCAGAATATCACGCCATTCACGAGAGAATCGAGCTAGAATTGCGAATCTTGGGAATGGAGGGGAAATCGTGAAATGAGTTCTAGCCGGTATTGGCCATCTTGAGGCATGACTGAGCGACCCCTGAAATCTTATAGTGCATACTTCATTTTGGAGCTTGCTACGTAGGGTCGGATTAAGGCATCTCTTACTTTGAGAGCTGTTTTCTCGGATACGGTGAAAGATAGGTCAAAATTGACCTCTGAGTGACCCCAAACTCATTTTTCGAGCTCTATCGATCTATCGAAACCATTTTGTCTATAACTCATTTTCAACAGTGGTACACTTCAGGTCGATTTTCTCAAAAATGCAGGTGAAGGCGCAGCTGAATTTTTCTTACTAGATGCAGCTCCACGAGAGCTTTCGAATCAGTGGTTTCCGAAAAAAAATACGAACACTTACGTCTACGTCTACGTCGAGTGCGAGTTACGTCTTGTAAACTTCGTCTGAATCGTTTGAACTTTATTTTCAACAGGGATTTTGATAAAAACCGATCATTTTAGGCCGCGCGCTTCAAAATGAACGGTGTGGAATCAAATCGTCTGTTGAAAATAAAGTTCAAACGATTCAGACGATGTTTACTGGACATAACTCGCACTCAAGTGTTCGTATTTTTTCGCAAACCACTCATTCGAAAGCTCTCGTGGAACTGAATCTGGTAAGAAAATTTCAGCTGCGTCTTCACCTACATTTTTGAGAAAATCGACCTGAAGTGTACCACTGTTGAAAATGGGTTATAGACAAAATGGTTTCGATAGATCGATAGAGCTCGAAAAATGAGTTGGGGTCACTCAGAGGTCAATTTTGACCTATCTTTCACCGTATCCGAGAAAACAGCTCTCGAAGTGAGAGATGCCTTAATCCGACCCTACGTAGCAAGCTCGAAACTGAAGTATGCACTATAAGATTTCAGGGGTCACTAAGGCATGCCTCAAGATGGCCAAAACCGGCTAGAACTCATTTCATCATTCCCACGCTCAGCTCGATTCTCTCATGAGAGGCGCGATATTCCCTTGTGAGCATAAAGTTATAATGAATCGAATCTACAAATACTTATGCGTGCGACTGTAGCAACTTTGATAATGTCATGAATACCTCAGATCGACTAGGCTTCTGACGATCCTTCACGTCTCTCAGAATTATGTTCCAGTGTTTATCAAATGCCACAGGAACTCCCCTCATCACTCGATCCACTCTATTCATGTTACGACATCGGATCTGCGGGAAGACTAATAATTCGTCGCTACACAAGTGTGGATATTTAGTGCATACGGGTTAGGGACCACCATCTATTTAAAAAGTTACACCATCTAACATCTAATTAACACAATCTAATTAAAGGACTGCAAATTAAAAAGCTTAAAACCGGGGAAAAGTTGTGCAAAGAACGCTATTTCCAATCGCTCGCAATTTCAAATTAGCGTTGAATAATCGTTTTATTTCATTTATAACGATTTATGGTAGGTGCAGCTTTCAATACTCAGCATTCACATTAAGCACACGTCCTTTCATATTTACACAAAAAAATAAAATAAAACATTCACCATCGCGGTCATGTTAAATAACTCGAGTAAAATTCTAGCGATCATTCTTTTGTTCTCCAGCAGGAGTTTCAAACCATACAACCTTTCTGTTTTACTGCTGAATTGATGAAAGAAAATCAAACATTCAGCATCGCGATTCATATGAAATGTATTAGAGAAGAAAAAAACGATTGATTTATAGAATAGGAATATCACGCGTGACGCGTAAGGATCGAATAGATTTGTTAAGAGGCTGGTACATTTTCTGACCCTTGCATCTATGTGCATTTTTGAATAGCCCATATGGTCCCTTACCAGGAACCATCAAGTTTTGTTCCATATCGTTGTCATCGACGATGTGAGACGCCTTCAAAGTCGACGGCTTCCTAAAATCGCCGACTTTGGAAACTCGTTGCTCGCTTCAAAGGAGGTCTGGTGACTTGGTTGAGAGGTATCCGGGGCCAAATTTCCTGGAGAATAAGCCTGTGCAATCCGTTCATTGATGCGATTATTGATATTTTCATAAATCGATTAAAATTATTGATTTTTACCAAAATTTTGAACCAGAAAATTTTTTGAGCTCAAACGATAGAGCTCGAAAAGGCGAATCGAATGGTATGATGTTCGCCTATGGTAAATATGAGCAAAAGATGCGAAAATTGCAAAATAAGATTCTCCCGTCTGTTGTTTGACCCCCGTGGCTGACCGCGTGGCCTTTGATCTACCCTAGTCTCTCGCTCTTGCGATCGATTTTCCTTCTGTTTCGTAAAAATTAAGGTAGTGGGCCAATTTATCGTTAGAATTAGACAGGCTACGATTGATAATAAAGAATATATAATGCAATTATCGATATTAATTAGGAACTGTCATATTAGGTGAACATTCAAATGAAAATTTGATCGGATTCTTCTTCAATCACCCTATTTATGAAATCCTCTTCATGTTCTCGTTCAACTTCCTCATCATCTTCGTCTTCATTCTTTTCCTCCTCGAATACGTCATCTTCAATCTCAGATTCCGATGATTCCGCCACCTTCATCTTCCTCTTTGATCCACTTGTAGAGGCCACACTCGACTTCGACCTCGTGTAGTTAGTCCTCTTGTTGTCCATCGATGCTGTTGAAGTCCTCGTCTTCTTCACTGCATTCCCCTTCGGTTCTGCAATAAACAGCTTTTTTTGTAATGTTCGCTTGCCCTCACTTGCAGTTCTCTTTTTCTCCAGTCGTGAAAAGAGGGCGGTGAGCTGCTTCTCGCTGGGTATCTTCTCGAATGCGAGAAGATAACGTTGTCCAGTACGATCCGAAGGATCCTTCGCATCCTCGAGTTGCTTCCTCATAAAATATGCGTCTGCTCGTCTTGGGGAAACTAGTGATCTTTCAATTCAATTCAATTCAATTATTTATTCCGTTTATGTGGGAAAATTCAAGATATCATTGTGGAATGGTGTCGAAAAACGGAGGTCCGTCGATGTGGTCGAATCGGGTTTGCTTGCAGCAAGGGTATAGAAGGGAAGGGGCGGGATCTCATTGATGTAGCCAATTATGGATAACGGATTTGGGAAATGATAGAGGGGGCTGTGAGGAGATGAGAGAACGGAAGGAATTATGTGGGAGAACAACAAAATCTGTGGTAAGAGAATTCCAAAAGGAAATGGATCTAGATACGAGTGTGGAATACGACTTCGGAGGAATAAAGGGTAAGGTTATTCGAAGAGGGTGACCATTACGGAGAGGGCGGGTGAGAGGGGCAGGGATAAGAAGAGAAGAGAAGTCAAGTAAATAGCGACTGTGTAGAATAGAATGAAGGAACACAATATCGGTTACGGTTCTACGGCTTTCAAGAGTTGTTAATTCAAGAAAGTGCATTCGTTCAAAATAAGGTACATGAGGAAGAACGCACCGGGAGTAAAGCCTACGAGAGAAGTCACGTTGTACTTTTTCTAGTTCCTTAGTCAATTCGACAGAATGGGATGGGTTCCAAATAACTGAACAATATTCAAGGTTAGGAAGAACAAATGTTGTATAGGCTTTCTTGTAAATGGTGGGGCATTTACTATGAAATGACTTAAACATGAGGTTAATTTTGGAGCGGGCCTTAGCAACAATCTTTTGTATATGATAAGCGAAAGAGAGATTGGGGGAGAAATGGACACCTAAGTCTTTAACGATTACTTTTGTTACATTCTTCTCTTTTGAAGTGGGCTCATTGAGGAGAACCCCATTAATAAAGTACGATCTACGGGGATTATGCAAGCCGAAATATACAATATGGCATTTGGTCTCAGAAATACCTAAATTCCATTGAGAGGACCAAGAGGAGACCGAGTATAATGCATTTTGAAGATCGTCAGAATATTTGGGCACTTCAGCATACAATTTGAGGTCATCTGCATACACGGAATAGTGAATGGTCATTGGGAATTGGGAACTAATATCATTAATGAATAGAATGAAGAGGAGAGGTCCTAAGCAGGATCCCTGCGGAACTCCCGATCTCATAAGGAGAGGGGGAGAAATAGATGAGTCTATAAAAACGGATTGGGTTCTGTTGGAAAGGTAGGAATGAAACCACGATACAAGGTGGTCAGAGATGCCTAACTGGGACAATTTGAATAACAATAGGTCTATGCTATCGAACGCTTTCTTAAAATCAATATACACAGTATCAAATGGGGAACCATTTTTAGAGATTCTAAGATAATGGGAAAAGGTTTCAGCAAGATTCGAGGAGGTGGATCTACTATTACGAAATCCTGATTGTCGTGGATCTAAGAGGTTATTTACATCTAGAAAAGTGGTGATCTTCTCGATAAGTATTTTCTCAAAAACTTTGCATACGAGGAAGTGAGCGAGATAGGACGAAAGTCTGATATGGAGTTACTGGTTTTCTTTGGAATGGGTTTGACTAAAGCTTGTTTCCATAAGATAGGGACATCGCAGGTAAGAAGGGACTTATTATATATAATAGAGAGGGGAGAAAGGAGGGATAATTTGCATTTAGAAAGGACGATGCTGGGAATATTATCAGGAGTAATATTAACTTTAGGTGATAGACTACGAAATGCACATAAAATATCTAGGTGGGAAATAGTTGGGAGGTCAAACGTAAGAGATGGTGAAAGGAGCGGGAGAGGACAATTCATTGGGTGGGAGAAAACAGAAGAGAAAAACTGAGAAAAGGCAACACACTTATCATCATTAGTAAGAAGAGTGGTACCAGAAGGGAGTAAGTTTAGGGGAGCTCAGTTTACCACTACAAAATTGATAAAAGGATTTGGAGTTCGAAGAGGCTACGATTTTACTCTCTATGTAACAATGAAAACGATTAAGCGCGGACTTGAAACGATTATGCATTTGAATTGATGCTACACTGTTAGGAGCGATACGAGCTAAATTATGGCTTTTGCCATATAAAATCCTAACATTCTTGGGATATTTGGAGAACTCAGAGGGCTTTGTTCTTGGAAGTATTTTTTGGCTACTTCCTTTGCCTTCTGATCAATTCCACGATTGGCAGACGACGATTTCAACGCCCATCCTTGGTTGTGCTCTGATATATCCTTATATAAAATATATTCAGTTCATAAAGACAAACCCTGCTTCGTTCCTTGCTTCTCCACAGCTTCAACTTGCTCCATCACTGCGATCCTCGCTGCTTCCCTCGTCTCGATGAGATCGTTGAACAAGTCGATGGTCCGATCCGTCATCGACTGTTTTTTCACTTCGAACTGATGCTTGCCCTTGATCTCATGTTCAATGAGCCATCGAGTTGTCTGGTAAGACTTAGTGCATCCAGCCGTAGAGCAGTGAAACATTTCCTTCGCAGTGTGCTTCAGATGGGAGGCAATAAAACATTTGCTTCACACAGTAAACATAATATAAATGCGTGTATACTTTAAACAAACATAAATACCTCTGAGAATTAATGGTACAGAAAGGGATTATTCACAAAAAACAATTGTAATACAGTGATTTTAGCAGATTCGCATATTAGTTCCCTATTTTAATAGGCCACGACATTTTATATATGGCAATATCAATCGTATCCTGTCTAATTCTAACGATAAATTGGCCCACTACCTTAATTTTTACGAAACAGAAGGAAAATCGATCGCAAGAGCGAGAGACAAGGGTAGATCAAAGGCCACGCGGTCAGCCACGGGGGTCAAACAACAGACGGGAGAATCTTATTTTGCAATTTTCGCATCTTTTGCTCATATTTACCATAGGCGAACAGCATACCATTCGATTCGTCTATTCGAGCTCTATCGTTTGAGCTCAAAAAATTTTCTGGTTCAAAATTTTGGTAAAAATCAATAATTTTAATCGATTTATGAAAATATCAATAATCGCATCAATGAACGGATTGCACAGGCTTATTCTCCAGGAAATTTGGCCCCGGATACCTCTCAACCAAGTCACCAGACCTCCTTTGAAGCGAGCAATGAGGTTCCAAAGTCGGCGATTTTCGGAAGCCGTCGACTTCGAAGGCGTCTCACATCGTCGATGACAACGATATGGAACAAAACTTGATGGTTCCTGGTGAGGGACCATATGGGCTATTCAAAATTGCCCAGAGCCCAATTTATACTTTTCCAATGTACCAGGGTTTATTCGAACCTTATGCGACACGCGTGATATGTAAGATATAGCGACAACACACACTATACCGGGGCAAAATTATATTGCTACAGTATACCATTTCCATTTATCCTCGGATGCTAGTTCCCTCTTATCACAAACAAATTTTAATTAGATCAATGATTGGTTAAGTATGCGTGTTCTATAAAACGAAACAAAAGGAAATGTAAATAGAATAGCTTGATTTTTTGCATAATTGACATGCTGAACTGATGTGACCCAGCGAACCGTTGCTCAATTGCACACGACAATTTTTTCATTAACACACCGGAAGAAAATGGTCCGAAAAAAAATTTCCAATCAGGGTAGTGCGGTGCATTATATGATCCTGCATAACGGTAACTTTTAAAATTAAATATACCGTATCTCAGGCAACCTATGCCTAGCTATTTAGCAGGCAGCAATATATACTGTAGAGATACTGTAAGTCTACTGTAAAGAACCTATTTATTTATATTTTTAGCATGTCTTTCTGTGTTTAAAAATGATTCCGAAATGGACCATTTCTTTTAACAGGGTGATGATAAAAAATTGCCGTGTTGCACCACACCACGATGGCCGGGGCTTATATTAGGTTGTTGCGAAAGTCTTGTCGCATGTGTAACTACACCGATTTCGATTCTCTGGAATGTATGTTGTCTGACCTCATAACATATGTTAGGTACATACATGCGCGCCATAGTCATGTAGTTTCCCCTAGTGAATCCCCTATAGAAATCCAGAAAATTTCATGAATTTTATTTTGAGTGAAAATGTGATAAAAATATGTTCCAAATTTATCATAGCCTATAAAAATAACTAGCGACTTCTGAAAAATTTCTTGTGAAATTATAATAGAGGAAGGGTTGCTTGTTCAGATAAGCCCAATAGGCCTACCATTTAAGTCGGCTGCGATCACTAATTTTACCAAATAGGGTAGTTTTCGTCGTGAAATTTTGAGGATCTCTATTTTGGAAGGCTAATTTTGCTGGTGAAATATTCCACCAACCCGAAACTGAAATAGTAAGTCAATCACCTCTCATAATAAGTATTTCAGGCTGACATACATTCCCATGTCCATCGAAACAAAAATGAGACGATAAAACATGTATTCGAGAATTCTCTCCCAAGCTTGATTTCCAAATGTGTAAACATTTTCAGAAAGGCATTTGCGCCTGGCTATCTATTAATGAGCTAATGTAATACCTGTGTCATGGGGTTTATGAATATGTTATGCGTTTGGGCATATCACTCTTTTCCGAGTAGGATTAAACGTAGAAACGAGCATGTCGGTGATATCAGTCGGCAGTGTTTCGTCTTGCGCTGACAATTTGTTAATGAGCCTTCAGCTACGGAGTAAGGTGCGCTAGAAAGACTATCCAATACCTCATCGATAGTAATTAGTTACATGATATGGATATCCGAATTAAGGGCTATAGGCGCTACAATGTTCAAGCGCTATGACGCGACATGACTTTCGCAACAACCTGATAAAAACAAGCCGTTACTCGCTGAAATTAAAACGCTGTCTCCCTAAGAGCGTCGGAGGGTGTGGCACAATCGTTCAAAATAGCCACCGGAGATTTATACTTTATGGGTAGAGTGCCTAGGGGTGGGATACACTTCAGCCAAAAAACTAAACCCAAAAGTTTGATCTTTGAACTTTCAGATCGAAAATTTTCATCTTGATTTTGACCCCACGTGTTATACATCATTCGAAAGAGCATAAAAAGTTATGCCAGAATACAAGTTTTGGGACTTTCCTACTTCCGTACTAGGCTCCGCCCCCCTGCCCACGCCCACTTGCTGACTACCTAGCCTTAATCAGGCAAAGCCTAAGCCTAAGCAGTCTAAGCCGATTACTAAGTAAGTAAAACCCGTGTCTAAGCGGGCGAAGCCAGGCCCTAAGCAATATTATTATGGGGGAGGGGCGCAGGGGGCGGAGCCTAGTACGGAGGTAGGAAAGTGCCCAAGTTTTCGTGCTCGAGGGAGTTCGTTTACTCCAGATATTTGGGAAAATGTCGAAAATTTGCATTTTTTAATTTTTCAAAAAAAATCTAGGACCACCTTTACACAGGTTCTTCATCCTGGATTTCTGGTATGTTGTGTGAAATTGCATGTTGAATTTAGAAAAAAATATCCCATTGTGATCCCACATCTCACAACTAGACATTTCTTCAAAAACTAGCGTGCAATCGCCGACCAGAGTTCGAATCCTGTCGGCGATGGGAAGTTTTTGCCAATTTTTTTTTGCTTTAAACGATGTTTCTCCAGCATAGATTCATGTTGCATGTTGTTATCCCTTTATCATTATAATATTGCTACGATAATTTAATAGAAATTTCATTTTCGTTGATCTCACACATCAAATATAGCAAAGAAAAACTGCTACTGATTATTCTATAGAATTTCAACTTATATAATACATCGAATACTGCAAAGATAAAGTGATATCTATACCTATATATAAAGCGCAGTGTCCGTCCGTGTGTCCGGATTGCGAAATAGGGAGAGGGGGGACTGATGAAGTTAGAAGGGCATTGGCCCATTACCGTATACCAATCGATAATAAGCATTAGGTTAACTACCGTATGCAATTCAATAATTAGCCATGGGTCAACTATTATTTCGAGGGTCAGACCTATGACTTTGACCTTTGATCTTTGAATTACAGTATACCAATCGATAATTAGTATTGGATCAAATACCGAATACTAATCAATTATTAACCATGGGCCAAACATTATTCCGTGGGTCAGATCTTAATTTTTGACCTCTGCTAGGACGGGGCCCCCGCCCCGCGGGGGGCAGCCGGACTAGTTTGAAATAAGAGTCAGTTATTTGTCCACGGAAGTGTCAACATTGGAATGTCTCTCAGCATAAATTCGATGAGGAAATATTTCCGAATCATCTTCGTTGGAGTTCTGGCTCTCGGGTGGAAACTAGGGTTGGCTAAACGATAACGATATAACGATATCGCAACGCGCGAGCTTCCCTCCCCCGCCTCTCGTAGCGAATCGCTACGAGGGGAGGGGAAGGGTAGCGATATCGCTATCTCTCCCGCGCTAACTCCGCCCACTTGACCTTTCCGTTTCTCGCCTATCTCTGACAGCAATTAGTGCGCGCGGCGAGGAGAAGAGGAGGGGGAGAATCCGAACGCGCGCTGAAAGGTCGTAGCGATATCGCTACCCTCCCCGCCCCTCGTAGCGATATCGCCACAAAAGCGCGCGCTCGTCAACATCGAATAGCCAACCCTAGTGGAAACCCTTCACTGGATCCTTTGAGTTCCTCCTCCATGATTTCTATCGGCTGCTGTATGTTAAAAATATCGTCTAGATTGTTCATGATTGACTCTTCAATCCGATCAGCATCGCTCTTGAAGTCTCCGTCATCGAAAACTCCTTCGTCAATGGCGAACTCATCAATGTCCTCTTCGTTCTCTCCCTCAGAATAATTCTCGCATTCCTCCATGCCGTCGTCCGATCTCTCGTGTCTAGTGCACCTTCCTCCCTTCTTCGCTCCACCATTCACTGTATTTGCTTTTCTCTCTTCTTTGATTCGACTCTAATACGAGTTAATCTGTCTCGTATTCAGCCTCTCCTCCGAAGTGAACATTTGAGTTCCATCGGGGTTCACAGCTTCACGCATCCTCTTCTCCGCTACTTCTGCAGGTACATTCGTTCCAGTCGTGATGCCCTCATCGAAGACCTTCTCGACGAACTCCATCACACATCTTACAAAGGCTTTAATAAATGTATGGTAACATTACACTTAAAACGCGTTCTCTGTAAGAGTGCAATGTGAATGGAACAACTCCGCCAAAATGGCCTCCCAAAGCTCAAACTTTCAGAATATAACCACTAGGGACCAGTAATCGTTCATTCGAGAGTTAAAGCCAAAAAATCTATTTTGACCTACAAAAATCGATAATTTTAAATTTTGTATTTCGACTTCATGCTGTACATCATTCGAAAGAGCTTGAAAAGTTGTGCAATAATCTACGTTTTTGTCAACAATAAATTATCCGGAAGCGAGAAATCGGTCAAAATATGCAATTTTTCGCTCATTTGCACATACATCGCCGAAACTACCCCTCTTAAATTCACCACCGCCCTCCAGTTCCGATATATTTTGAGCCAAATGTATCGTAGAATTTGAATAACTTTTGAAATCGCCATATTTTCAGTGCCCAAGAACTGAAAATACCGCTCGAAATGACGACTTCCATAGATTTTTGTAGGTTCCGTCCAATTATTCTTCACCGTTTACTAGTGATGCACTTCCAAATCGACTTCACGATTCATATTCGGCTGTGTGGAACGTATATCGGTAATTTCCATTGCACTACAAGTGCATTTTCATGCTTCAAAAATCATGCTTTTCACCACTGAAATTACAAATTCCCCTGCTGCTAACTCATCATTTCGAACTCACTATACGTATTGGTTACACAAATTGTATTGTATGCTTAGCCATGAATGAGAATTAGTGGCACAGACCTCCACCAATGTTTTGATGCTCCGATTTTTGACGCTCAATTATGGAAAATCGATTGCGGCGGAAATGCAAACAAGGCGCTTTTGAGTTAGACTGTGTGAATTCGAATGAGTTATATGTTGGGAAAAACTTTTCCTAGGATAATGAATCATAATTCAACGTTACAGACACCAATATTCACTTTTCTATTTTTTAACTTTTCGATGTCGGAAATTTTTTATTGATTTTTGAAAAATCTCGAAATCTGATTTGTTTTCGTTAATTTCGGATTATTCTGCATGCGAAAACATTTTCCAAACATATAACTCATTCGAATTCACACAGTCTATCTCAAAAGCAGCTTGTTTGCATTTCCACATCAATCGATTTTCCCTATTTGAGCATCAAAAATCGGAGCATCGAAACATTGTTGGAGGTCTGTGGCACCAATTCTCATTCACGGCTAAGCATACTATACAATTTATGCAACCAACACGTATAGTGAGTTCGAAATGAAAAGTCAGCAGCAGGGGAATTTGTGATTTCAGTGGTGAAAAGCATGATTTTTGAAGCATGAAAATGCACTTGTAGCGCAATGGAAATTACCGATATACGTTCCACACAGCCGAATATGAATCGTGAAGTCGATTTGGAAGTGCATCACTAGTAAACGGTGAAGAATAATTGGACGGAACCTACAAAAATCTATGGAAGTCGTCATTTCGAGCGGTATTTTCAGTTCTTGGGCACTGAAAATATGGCGATTTCATAAGTTATTCAAATTCTGCGATACACTTGGCTCAAAATATATCGGAACTGGAGGGCGGTGGTGAATTTAAGAGGGGTAGTTTCGGCGATGTATGTGCAAATGAGCGAAAAATTGCATATTTTGACCGATTTCTCGCTTCCTGATAATTTATTGTTGACAAAAACGTAGATTGTTGCATAACTTTTCAAGCTCTTTCGAATGATGAACAGCACGAGGTCGAAATCCAAAATTTAAAATTATCGATTTTTGTAGTTCAAAATCGATATTTTGGCTTCATTTCTCGAATGAACGATTACTGGTCCCTAGTGGTTATATTCTGAAAGTTTGAGCTTTGGGAGACCATTTTGCCAGAGTTGTGCCACTATGTCACCCGTTCACTGCGTTCTTACGGAGAACGCGTTTTAAATAAAAACATTTAAATCCACCATGCAAGGTCAAAAAATTGGCAAAAATTTCCCATCGCCAACAGGATTCGAACTCTGGTCGGTGATTGCACGCTAGTTTTTGAAGAAATGTCTAGTTGAGAGATGTGGGATCACAGTGGGATATTTTTTACTAAATTCAACATGCAATTTCACACAACATACCAGAAATCCAGGATGAAGAACCCGTGTAAAGGTGGTCCTAGATTTTTTTTGAAAAATTAAAAAATGCAAATTTTCGACATTTTCCCAAATATCTGGAGTAAACGAACTCCCTCGAGCACGAAAACTTGGATTCTGGCATAACTGTTTATGCTCTTTCGCAAGATGTACAACACGTGGGGACAAAATCAAGACGAAAATTTTCGATCTGAAAGGTCAAAGATCAAACTTTTGGCTCTAGTTTATTGGCTGAAGTGTATCCCACCCCTAGGCATACTACCCATAAATTATAAAGCTCCGGAGACGATTTTGAACGATTGGGCCACTTCCCCTCTCAAATCTGACGTTCTTAGGGAGACAACGGTTTAACATGTAACGAAATTCTAGTGACGCTATCATTTTTCAATGTCCTCGATTACCACATCGCACAATAAGTCAGAATTTAAGAAAAATTTTAAATTTTTGAGTGGGTGTCCCTACATAAGGGTGATTACAATGAGCCATGCAAAAGTCACAATCTCGTTAAAGGATGACTAATTGTAACAGCAAATATAGCCAGCCCAAAGTGACGAGATAGTTGTGAGACAATCATAAACAGTAACACATTCTCGAAATTCCCGTTTTCATATCTCTGTTAGGAACCGAGTTATGAATGTTTTAGTCATTCAAAGTTGACCCTGCCGCACAGGCAACGAGTGAGAGTACAATGAAGTGAGAGAGTGCCCTCTCATTAGCAGTGATGGGCTAGGAAATGTGACGAAATTTTTTTTGCGACCCCCGGACCATTTTTGCTTTGCGACCCTATGGAACGGGGTTCGTTTTTGCGACCCCCGGACCCTCCCAATTTGCGACCCCCCGGCCAAAGTCATATTTGAAGCCCACCACTGCTCATTCGTCATTGCCCGCGTTGAATGGAGTGGTTTTGCAGTCAATCCTGCTTTAAGCACAAACATTTCCTCACCTCAATTATCCTACAATCTGTAACAGCGGAGGCGAGTGCGATGAGCGGTCCTTTGATCTTTTCCATCTTCTCAATTACCGTATCTTTTTTCTTCTTCATCTTCGTTTCGAATAATTCCCTATTTAAATTATTTCATTCCTATACATCATCCTCTCTCCCGCACCTATTTCTACCCGTTGTCATATTCTGCAATCTAATTTCTCTTCGTCGCTTTTCTTCCTTCTTGGTCAAAACAGCCTTATTTTCATATTCCGCTCTTTCCAGTATCAAAGATGCCAGTGAATTATCCTGATCCAATAGAAACCTGAATAATCTTCACTGTATCTGTGCAACTTTCCTGCTCGAGGCACTTCTCGAATATGTAGATGTCGTCGTCACAACCTCCTGGAGAAATAGGTTCATTCAGAGCTTGTTCAGGGTCGAAATCAGCCGACAAGAAGACATCGTCATTATCATCGGTTGTATTGTCCATCCTCACGCTCTTCTTTCCCTTCAAATAATCAAGTGGATAATAAACCGAATTTCGTTGAAATAAGTCCGACGATGATGAATGCATGCATGACGTTATAAGCTTATATATAAGGAAATGAGAACCATGAATCGTTAAGATAAACGCCTTACAATAGGACGAGTGAAAAATAGAAATAAGAATCAGAAAAATGTTAATAACACTTTTTAAAATTACCGGACGAGGACGAAATTGACCCCCTATTTTTTGTCCTCCATGAATTAGTTATGAATATACAAAAATGCTAAAAATCAATAATAGCCTCAAGGGAAAGCCGGAAATGATCAGCGTAATCTCTCCCACTTTTGCATACTCTCTCGTACATGCGATGAGATCAGGGTTTCGTCCTCGTCCGGTAACTTTAATATACAATACTGTTCACTCTAACTAAATTTAAACTGAAAGAGTGGATGTAGTTTTGCTATTAAACAGTTATAATAAAGAACCGTCCATCAACACACAAATAAATGTTTCATGACAAAAACATGTTGTGGTGTTGCGCAAGAAAGAATAAGTATCCGAGCATCGATTTATTCAGCACGAGTCTGTTCACACGAGACAAATAAATCGGCAGTTAGTATTAAATGGAGGAGGGAGACGAGTCAGTCTGTTCACTGGCCAATCTTGCGGAAGTCCTCCACCGCCACATTTCACTCCAATTCAGAAGAAAACCTGCAATTTTTTTCCTTTTTTTATTGGATATAAAATATAAATCTGAGAGGCTGCATGAAACGGAGTGCTGTTTGACAAAAAGTTCATCGTTGATGACGGGGCTGATTTTCTTTGAAAATAAAATTTAAAAAATAACTAAACTTTAGAGATAGAACAACAAAAGGATGATTAATGGCGTGGAAAAAAGTCAAGAAGAAAAGGAAATATTTGAATTACTGCAATTATGTCGCCTCCTAGACGAGCTAGATACTTGAAATTTAGAGTACCCCGCAATTTCATATCTTTACCGAGATATGAAATTGCGGGAATTCAGGGGAAAATTGCGGGAATTAGTTACCCCTCTACCCAACTTTTTCCACGCCATAGATCGATGCGAAACCATAACAATTATGTTTTTTGTCCATTTTTGTTACAAAATTGCTCCTCGGATATATCCTGACACGGTCCTCTTGCTGTAAATCAAACGTTTAAGATTAGCATTTCCCCTAAAAACGATATTTAGTAACTTCTTCAAAAATGTTTACTAGAAGGTTGAAAATCTAGAGGAATTTCTACCAGTGGTGGGCACGGTCATAGCCTACTTTGAGCCATAGTTCTGGAAGATTTGAACTTCTAAAATTTTGAAAATTTCGCCCCATCCACGGGCATTAGATTTTCTCCTGGGGGCATTTGATTAAGATCAAAGGCATTAGATTTTTAGAATCACTGTTTGCCAGGCTACTTTGAGCCAAAGAACTGGAGGAACAGAACAACTTCGTAAAAATTGTGGACAGTTGCCTGCCCACGTATGATTTCTATATGAGGCCGTTTGCCTAAGAACCAAGCAGATTCGAATGGATTCCGCACAGCCAAAAATGTCGATTCTCTATAAGTTTTGGTGTTTTGGGGTGATCGAATGTGCTGAAAACGACTCATTTTGCACCCAGAGCCTCCGTTGGCCCCAGACGTCGAAAACAGGTTTTCGTGCACATCGTCAAGGTGCTAAAATTAATAAAGTAAGGTTCCCGAGGTAGAAATGCTGAATACGCCTATCCCCTTCAGTTTCATGAATTATTAAAATGAATATTAAAAGAACTTTTCTCGTAGTCCAAAGTTTGCTTAGCGAGTGGCATGGTTGAATCCGCCGAGATGAGAGGATTCAGAATCTGTATTTTCGTCTATTTGTGCCAGGAAACCGAAAATTTAAAGCATAGTGAGCCGAGATCTGGGGAAAACGACACTTCCGCTCCCTCTGGCAGTTTACGACCCGCTTCCCACTACCTCGCGACACCCGTTCTCTCGCCTCTCTCGTTTTCTGTGGAAAGAGCGAGATAGCGGCCCACTAAATGCTTTCTATTTTCGGTTTCCCGGTATCAAAAAGGACGAAGATACAGATTCTGAATCCCCTCGTCACGACGGATCCAAAAATGTAGCTCGATATGCACATTTGAGAAAAACAAATTTCATATTTATTTTAATTATTCATGAAAAATGAATTGGATAGGCGTAATTAGCATCTAACTTTACCTAGGGAACATTACTTGTCTACTTTTCGCACCTTCCGGTGAGGCGATATACTCGAAAACCTGTTTTCGACGTGACGACATATGTGGCCAACGGAGCATCCGGGTGCAAAATGAGTGTGCCCATCTTTTTCAGCAAATTCAATTACCCCAACACACAAACTTATAGAGAATCTACATTTTTGGCTGTGCCGGCTCTAACTCGATTCATACGCAAACGCATCATTTGAATTTTTGAAATGGTCAAAAAACAACAAAAAAGCCCTGGTTTGTGAACTTAAGTTTAATTTTCTTTTTGCTGAATTGATGAGATATTTCGAAACTACCTAAAAGTTTGGACACATTCTAGTAAAATGGTCGTTCGAAAAAAAAGAAAATTAATCGCCTTACGGTGGAACAACTATTGAGGTAGAAATCAGGGATCGCCGAATTACGAACAATCCATTTCAACGCAAACTGCTTTGGACAATTTATGTCGTTTGGATAATCCATATAGCATCTCCTGTTTAAAGGAGTTGGCATTCATATTTTTTAAAGTAAAAACTGCCAGTATTTTCATATATTCCAAATGAAGGGAAAGCTCATATCGTGTCAATCAAATATATGGGGAAAACACGTATTATAGCAATGAATGCATTATTGCTAGTTCGGTAAACTAACCGAAATACTTTTCGGTTGATGGATTATCCACCAACCGAACCGAAATGTCATCCCTAGTAGACCTGTTATGTCGAGTAACTCGTCACTCGCGAGTGAAATTGATTAAATCACTCGCGAAACAAAGGCACTCGCGAGTGCCTTTGTTCAAAATACTCGAGAGCACGAGGCACTCGCGAGTTCATTCCTCATCTGTTCTCTCGCTCTGAGCGGTGATCGGTCTATTGTCCCCGAACCAATTTCACTCTCGAACAAAGGCACTCGCGAGTGTCCTCTCTAAACAAAGGCACTTGCGAGTTTCACTCTCGAGTCCTCTTCATTCGCGAGTGATTTTCCACTTTTCACTCGCGAGTCACAGGTCAAAACGAGTGTGAATGAAAATGACTCGTCGAGTGCGAGTGCTCGACGAGTGAAACTCGAACTAACAGGACTAATCCCTAGTTCAAATGATGCATAAAAAATTTAGTACAGTAAGGCTTAAGAAAAATTTGTATACACTTCTATGATCTTTACAGATTCGAACTCCTCACATATTTACGTCTTCACAAAAAAGTGTGCGAAATCAGTGAATTTCATCATTTAAAAAAAATTTGCGGGATCGGTCAAAATTCTAAAATTCACTCCTTTCACCGATCTGTGCATTAGAAATTTCAAGTATATCTAACAGGTGCAGCGTGGGTTGCACTTGGAGGAAGTGCGCGACTAAAAAAAGGTAAAGGTATTGGGGTGTCCCATAATTTCGTATAATTTTTTTCCGAAAAATTATAAAAAATCAGTTGGCGATCAAAGACCGTATTTAAGCAGTTAGGTAGGTAAACAAGATATTGCATCATGCTGACGTGGCATGCGTTTGGGATTGCATCAATCTCTGCGTTGCTACATCAGTTTTAGTGATGAACTCCAATCGCGACTTTCGAGCAGTTTTGCTACATTTATTCCGCCTTGGCCGTTCCGCGAAGGAAGCCCATGCAGACCTAGTGCAATCGGAAGGGGATGGTGCCCCCTCCCTTCCTTTCTGCTATAAGTGGTACTCCCGCTTCAAGAAAGGGGAGTTTGGTCTCGATGACCATCCCCATACTGGACGCCCACCTTCCACCAACCCGTCCCCCATTCTCACTCAGCTTAAGCAGAACAAGAAGCTGAGTGTGCGCGGCATGGAGAAGAAGACAGGTACTCCCAAGTCCACCGTGGCACGAATCCTCCATCAGGCTGGGAAGAAGCCGAAGCTCCCTTCAGTGATCCCGCATGACCTCACTCCGGCGCAGCTCAAAAAGCGAGTCGATGTGTGTCGGGAATTGCTCAGCCGCAGATCGCCCCGTGGATGGGCCAACAAGATAATCGCAGTGGATGAGAAGTGGATCACATACGATAATCCTGAAAGAAGACTTCAATGGGTGAATGCCCACGAGACTCCCGATCACGTCCCGAAGAAGGAATTGCACTGGAAGAAGGAAATGCTTTGTTTCTTCTTCTCCGCTCTCGGTCCAATCTACTGGGAGATCCTCCCCCTGGCACCAGCATCAATGCCGCCCTCTTCGCTAAACAACTGGAAGAGGTCGCCATCAGAGTCCCTCCTGAACTCCTCAGCCAGGGTAAAATCCTGATGCTCATGGACAATGCGAGCCCTCACCATGCAAAATTGACTCAGAAGAAACTGGAGGAGCTGAACATGGAATGGATCCCCCATCCACCGTACTCCCCGGACATCTCCCCTTGCGACTATCATTGCTTCCGCTCCCTGTCGAACTTCTGCCGCGGAAAGAAATTCAGGAACCGAGAGGTTGTGAGGGCATTTGTGGAATGGACTGTCTCTAAGAAAGCCGAGTTCTGGAAAAAAGGAATCGAGGCACTGCCCAATCGCTGGAAGAAGGGGGCATATATTGATCATTGATAATTATCAACTGTTGAATAAAAAATAAAAATTAAAAAAACAAAAAAATTATACGAAATTATGGGACACCCTAATGCATCCCGTCTTCGATACCAGCTCGCGGGAGAACACTGCTAGGCCAGTGTCAATTTGGGCGGATTCAGTCCGGAGTGCCCACCTTTCGGCAAACCTATTTACATGCGTGATCTAGTCACGACTACCAATTCCCCGTACCCAATGGGTGGGCGCCTTGGTGGGGCGGAGACGGTGTCACGACCGGGAATCGAATCCGGGTGGAATGGAATGGGGGGGGGGGGGTGCGCAATAGACCACTACACCACTTCGTCTCTCGTGCGCGACTACTGCTGATTATTCAGTAGTCGTGCACTTCCTCAAAGAGTAAAAATTTGTGTTTGCATTTGCATTGTCTTCACATTTCGCTCCTCGATATACGTTTTTTTCCGAAGAATCCTTTGTTGATTTCAAGTTGATAAATATATAATTTTTTCAGTTGATAAATATATAATTGTTTCGATGAAGAAGCGCCTTTGATATGCAGGGAATTATGGTGCAGTTGAGGAAGAAAAGATTACGGTGTAGGCAATAATATAAACCTCACTACGAGCTACATGAAATCGTGTCTAAAACCCGGCTTTTACATGTTTTGCTCATATTTCATGTTTGATATAGGTTGTGCGTTAATGAATGTGCTCCAAAGGTGGGGAAATAGCATCAATGAATCTATAGGTAATACAGAAATAAATAATGAAGACCATTAATTAAGTAATTAACTCGTAAAACTGTTCAAACTTTTCAAGCCTCATTTTGGCACGGGATAATTAATGATATTTCGGGAAATCCAGCGTGCTGAACAACACTAAAACAGCTATAAAATTATATTTAAACGTCTTTCAATGTATCGATCCATTCCAAGCTGTCTGGCTACGCTCGTTAGCAGGCTTCCCACGCAGACCTCTTTACGCGCTATTTTTGAACGCCTAATTTCGGAACCCTCCGTGTGAGATCTTGATAGTTTATGCGTCTACCCAGTATTGGCCTTACTAATGATGGAATAGTCGAAATATAGCGCTTTGAAAAAGTGTTAATTTTAATGCGTTCACTATTTGCCGTCTTTGCCTCCATTTGAATGATATCCCCTGATGATTCTTTTGCCCTTGCTTCAACGGAGACGCCATCTTATGAAACATATCCTAGGACACTCTACATGTTCTCATCGATCGTTGGGTATAAAAATACGAAACTGCAGAGAAATCACACGGGGTATACGTGCTAAGGATTTAATAAACATTTACATAATTAATATAGCTGCGAAAATATATAATCAATAATTATGAAATCTGTCACAAACTTCGACTTATGAAAATTGCTCGGACAGTTCGAATTTGGTCCTAGCCCGATAGCCTTTAGCTTATGCCCCGCCCACTAGTCACCCTCGGGCTCCGAGTCGATAATTGTTCCATGTTCCCTTTGATTATTAGTACTTAATTTACCCCGAAGCCTGGACAGTCCCAATCATTCGCAGATGATTCATGGAGATGAATCACCATAATAGACTATGAATGACGGGTCATATATAAGTCACTGCGACTGTCCAGCTTTCGGGAAAAGTTCCTGATCTTTTTGTTTATGGGCGGTTTTTTTGCTATTAGTTAAGAGACCGGCTCGGTAAGACTCCAGGACAGGCCGGACATCGACATCTTCGATTTCAATCAATTTTTTTTCCTGGATACTCCCATGGGGTCCCCATCATCAAACCGTTGTCTATACGGTCCCTGCTCTTGAAACATAGAAACGCCGGGCTAGCAAAGTTTTCAAAGTCGAAATTCGGCAAAAATCAACGGCGAGATTTAGGTCCGAAATTAGTGTGGTTTATTAACATACTATCCTAGGCAACAAAAACGCGTTATATTTTGGTCCTAAAATCCAATCGCAAACTGATTTTTCAATGCTGAAATATCAGTTTTTAATTATTTTAAATTTTAAAACGAAAAAGCGCTACCCGGCTAATAGAGTGCGTTGTAGAGCTCGAAATTCTGCGTCGCATAAAAATATTTCGGAAAAAATCGGAGTAGCCATGAAACTAAACTTTCAAAAAAATTCTCACGACTACCCTCGACATTATACTCATTTTGTAGAGTTCGTCGAACTGATCACTTTTCATGTTTACCGTTTTCCACGAACTTCTTATCCTAGCGACTTAAGACTGCTTGAATACGACATATTTCAATATTTCTCGAAAATAAGCTTTTTGAGCAGTCATAAGTCGCTAGGATAAGAAGTTCGTGGAAAACGGTAAACATGAAAAGTGATCAGTTCGACGAGCTCTGCAAAATGAGTATAATGTCGAGGGTAGTCGTGAGAATTTTTTTGAAAGTTTAGTTTCAGGCCTGATTATCTCAAAACATGGCTACTCCGATTTTTTTCGAAATATTTTTATGCGACGCAGAATTTCGAGCTCTACAACGCACTCTATTAGCCGGGTAGCGCTTTTTCGTTTTAAAATTTAAAATAATTAAAAACTGATATTTCAGCATTGAAAAATCAGTTTGCGATTGGATTTTAGGACCAAAATATAATGGGTTTTTGTTGCCTAGGATAGTATGTTAATAAACCACACTAATTTCGGACCTAAATCTCGCCGTTGATTTTTGCCGAATTTCAACTTTGAAAACTTTGCTAACCCGGCGTTTCTATGTTTCAAGAGCAGGGACCGTATAGACAACGGTTTGATGATGAGGACCCATGGGAGTATCCAGGAAAAAAATTTGATCGAAATCGAAGATGTCGATGTCCGGCCGTAACGGAAGGACCCTCGAATCTTACCGAGCCGGTCTCTTAATGACATACTCTATCTTAGACAAGGAACTCCGAAATTATTGCGTCGTCTTAGATAATGATGATGCAATCGATGACGTAATTGAACGAAATTCGCCGAGACGGTTCATATATAACGCACTTTCTCAGAAAATCAACATATTTCTTCCGCGACTTGGCATACTACTCGATGAGGAATACATACGAGTGGTAAAATTTCCGCATCCGCGCGCGCCGATCTTTAAATATATGTATTTATCATGAGAAGAGTGATATACTGTAATAATTTTTTTTAAATCGATCCCAATGACTGCGGCGGTAGGGGGGGGGGATGAGTCGGCGAGCAAATTCTAAGACATTTTTACTTCGGGGAGTTTTTCGATCAAATTTGATCTACGACCAGAAATCATTATTTTAACTTTTACTTCTTATACTCACATTTTTTAAAAATATTTCCCATGAAGCTAGCACGAATTTTATTTGCCCCGCCGCTTCTAGTGCTCTCGAGTATTTTTCGATTAAAATATTCACTTTAAAAAAATACTATATTATGTTCGAGAAAGATCGAAATGCATTTAAATTTTGAATTGTGGTGTAAGAATTACTGCAGCCGCATTCCCTTAACATTGAGGCTTTAACAGAGGTCTTCTGAGAGATCGCAGGTGCCCATTCACAAACTGTTCAAAGTGCTTCAATCTCATCCCCACTTTGGTGGTAGATGTACTTAAGGTCAAGTAATTTCCATTTCACTTTGTGGGGCCGGAAATTGAAAAGTGCCTAAAAACCGGCTCTAGAAATTTCAAAAGTTTGAAAATTCATAACGTTGAGTTGGAACTTCGACAAAAAATATAAATGATCGTCCTGACGAGATGAACAACTTTTATGTTGCGGTCGGAAACGAAAAATAAATATTAAGTATTGATATTTTAGAAAATGTGTTTTGTTGATATCCAAAAGTTGAAAAAAATCGATGTCGTGAAAAAAAATATTCCTTTTGCAAATGAGATCTCTTCGGATTCTGAATCTACGTCATTTTTTACACCGGGAAAAGTTCTATTTTCAGAAATCGCGAACGTGATATCGCGCTTTTTTCGCCGAAAACATGCCAGGTCGCGTGTTTTTACACAAGATCGATATATCTTTTCTTTCAATTTTCGATGCTTACCAACCCATATATACCAATTCCCGTTGAAAAAAACGGAGATTTCAATATTTTCGAAAATCATGTTTTTCTCCAATTTTCTCAAATTTTAGGTAGCAAAACATAATTTTCGAAAATATTGAAATCTCCGTTGTTTTCGACGGAAATTGGTATATATGGGTTGGTAAGCATCGAAAATTGAAATAAAAGATATATCTGAGGGATTTCGACACAAAAATTAGAAAGTAAAATTTTGGATCTTGAGTAAAAACACGCGACCTGGCATGTTTTCGGCGAAAAAAAGCGCGATATCACGTTCGCGCTTTCTGAAAATAGAACTTTTCCCGGTGTAAAAAATGGCGTAGATTCCGAATCCGACGAGATCTCATTTGCAATTGGAATATTTTTTTTCACGACATCGATTTTTTTCAACCGTTGGATATCAACAAAACACACTTTCTACAATATCAACACTTAATATTTATTTTTCGTTTCCGGCCGCAACATAAAAGTTGTTCATCTCGTCAGGACGATCATTTATATTTTTTGTCGAAGTTCCAACTCAACGTTATGAATTTTCAAACTTTTGAAATTTCTAGAGCCGGTTTTTAGGCACTTTTCAATTTCCGGCCCCACAAAGTGAAATGGAAATTACTTGACCTTAAGTACATCTACCACCAAAGTGGGGATGATATTGAAGCACTTTGAACAGTTTGTGAATGGAGGGTGCCACTTTCATGCAATCTCTCAGAAGACCTCTGCTAAGTAAAATGAGATAAATTCAAGGTTAACTGAGGTCTAAGGACCATGAAAAGACCATTAGGAAGATAAAACTTACTCCAAGTTAAGAAATAGCAAAGTTGAGGGAAATTCGACTACAGTAATTCTTACACGACAATTTAAAATTTAAATGCATTTCGATCTTCCTCGAATATATTTTTTTTAAATTTAATATTTTAATCGAAGAATACTTGAGAGCACTAGAAGCAGTGGGGCAAATAAAATTCGTGCTAGCTTGGAAATATTTTTTAAAAAAATATGAATATAAGAAACAAAAGTGGAAATATCGACTTCCGACCGTAGATCAAATCTGATCGAAAAAAACTCCCTAGAGTAAGAAAGTCTTCGAATTTGCTCGCCGAATCATTCCCCCCCCCCCCCACCGCCGCAGTCAATAGGATCGATATAAAAAAATTGATTACAGTATATCACTCTTCTCATGATAAAATCGAGCTGACTTGTGGTAAAATCTTGTGGTAAAATCGAGCTGTAAAATCGAGCTGACTTGTGACTTTGTGGGCTTTTACAGCGGTTACGGTGGAAGATAGAGCACGATTGATCCAATGAGTATATCGCGACAAAAAATGCATGAAGGTATGTGCAACTTTTGCCCTTTTTTCCGTTTGAGGATCATTTAACAGACCGTCCATGAGAGAACGGAAGAGCTCTCGGATGGTAAAAAATAGAATATTCCGGTAATTTTTTTCTGAGGTAAGGGTCCAAAGTTAGGAACACAGGTACCAATAGCTAAGGTTCTAGGTCGGTTTTGAAAAAGATACAGTGAGCTCACGAGATGTCGATCTAAAAAAGCTAGCCCAAAAAACCGATTTTGTCGCTCGAAATCGGCTGAAATCTGATCATAACTAATTTGGATGCCCCCGGTGGGCGTGTTGCATCACATTTTTAGAATCTACGTGCAAAAATGTATATAATATGATTTTTCCAGATTTTTAAAAATAGGGCCTTTTTGGGAAATCGCATTCAAAGATAGGGCTCGCTATTTGGACGAATACTGTAGTTCAGGTCACAATAGGCATAGCGAACCAACACAAGGCTAGAAATGTAGAGGAGATCAAGTTAAGCATTTCATCTGTTGAAAGTGAGTGTCTATCTTTTCGTTGAAGCGCGCTACAGAGCCTGGAAGTTGGCAAACTCGTTGCTGGATGCGCGCGAGAGAGCACTAAATAGAGTGGGAGGGGCAGAGGTCAGGCGGCGAGAGCGCCAGACGGATAGAGCGCGCGCTCACAGGGGATTCTAGCCCGATTTTGCCAACTTCTAGGCTCTGTTGCTCGCTTCAACGAAAAGATAGAAACTCACTTTCAACAGATGAAAAGCTTAGCTTGATCTCCTCTATATTTCTAGCCTTGAGTTGGTTCGATATGCCTATTGGGACCTGAACTACAGTATTCGTCCAAATAGCGAGCCCTATCTTTGAATGCGATTTCCCAAAAAGGCCCTATTTTTAAAAATCTGGAAAAATCATACTATATACATTTTTGCACGTAGATTCTGAAAATGTGATGCAAACACGCCCACCGGGGGCATCCAAATTAGTTATGATCAGATTTCAGCCGATTTCGACTGACAAAATCGGTTTTTTGGGTCTAACTTTTTTCGATCGACATCTCGTGACCGCATGTCACACCGTGCAATTCCTGTTGAAAATTAACTTTAAAATGATCCTGAAACGAAAAAAGGACAAAAGGTTCACATAACTTCATGCATTTTTGGAGCAATATAATAATTTTAATAATAAATATTAATATTAATATAAATATTATTATTATATTTATTAATATTAATAATTAATTATAATTTATTTATTTTAATAATTTATTTATAATAATTTTGCATAATTTTTGGAGCAAACCAAAATAGATTTCGTGTCAGACCATCACTTTAATCAGTTTGTCTCTTTCCCTAGTAGGCTCAATAGCTATTTAGATCTATTATTTTGTAATGAGAATATTATATGTAATGTGTCTCCTGCCACTGCACTTAGTGACCATCTCAGTGTGACATTTGACCTTCGCATTCCCCGTCCTCCTCAGAATGTTTGTGCTCCATCCCGTAACTATAGATTAGCTGATTGGATCTCGATTAATGACTGTATACACTTTCATGACTGGACCCACGCTTTGAGCAATCGTGATACCCACCAATCTTATACATATTTTGTTGCCTTTCTAAATAACGTTTTAGACACATTTGTTCCTCTCTCTAAACCTTCCCCTTTCTCTAGATATCCACGAACTTTAAAAATTATTTACGGGAAATGTAAGACATTAACTAGAGTTGCTCCAAACAGTCGTGCATGCGCTATTATGACCCAGCGTTTTAATTCTGCCCTAAATAGATTTCATTGCTCCCTTGAAAATCGTATTGTTATGACCTCCAATCCTAAGCTTTTCTATAATTATTGCAAGGAGAAATTGAGTACTCCCAAGACCACTCCTTCTGGAATCGTTGATTCTGATGGTTCCGTACTGACATCTAATGACCAGAAGTGTGTAGCTTTTGAAAAATTCTTTTCTTCTGTCTTTAGCCCTCCCCAATCGTCCCCACTCCCTCTCCCTTCCCCTTCTTTCATTTTCGATCTCCCTTCAATTTCTTACGTGGATGTTATCTGTGCACTTAGTAAGCTTGCCCCCAAAGTGAATGTTACTCCCGACACTATTCCCAGTATAGTTCTTTCGAGGTGTAGATTATCTGTTGTATCTCCTCTCCTTACTATTTTTAACAAGTCTCTGCTTACCTCCCAAGTGCCATTTCAATGGCGTCAAGCTTTAGTTAAACCTATTCCAAAAAAATCTAGTAACTCTATAACAGATTTTCGTCCTATTTCACTTACTTCATCTGTGTGTAAAGTTTTTGAGAAGATTATCATAGGTAAAATTACGGCGTTTCTTGACCAGAACAACTTATTTGACCCTCACCAATCTGGTTTCAGAAATTGTAGATCAACTTCCACTAATCTTGCTGAGACTTATGCACATTATCTCCGCATCTCTAAGCATGGCTCTCCTTTTGACACAATTTACATAGATTTCAGAAAAGCTTTTGATTCTATTGATCATAGATTATTGTTACATAAATTGTCCGAGTTAGGCATCTCTAATCACATTGTATCATGGTTCCATTCATATCTCTCTGGTCATACGCAATCCGTATTTATTGACACTTCATTTTCCCCACCATCCCCGGTCATATCTGGCGTGCCACAGGGATCTTGTCTCGGGCCTCTCCTCTTCATCTTATTTATCAATGATATCTGTGTAAAATTCCCGGCCTCCATTTATTATTCTGTGTATGCAGACGACCTCAAGTTGTTCGCTGAAGCCCCTCTGTTCTCAGATGACTTGCAATCCGCTCTAGATATTGTTTCTAACTGGTCCTCGCAGTGGAATCTTGGCGTTTCTGAAACTAAATGTCACATTGTTCACTATGGCCGACATAATCCCCGTAAACTATTCACCATTAACGGTGTTATCTTAAACGAGCCTAGCAATGACCCAAGTAAATGTATCATTAAAGATCTAGGAGTGCATTTCTCCCCTTCTCTTTCTTTCTCATCCCATATTAGTAAAATTATTTCTAAAGCCCGTACCAAATCTAATCTAATTTTTAAATCCTTTCGTAGCAATTCTATTGAGTTATATCTCAAATCGTATAATACTTTCATCCTCCCAAATCTCGAATATTGCTCCATTATCTGGAATCCTATACATAGTGTAGCATTGACTAAAGAGCTTGAAAGAGTTCAGCGTGACTATACCCGCAGAATGTATGTACGCTGTTCCCTCCCTCCTATATCATATAAGCATCGGCTCCATGAGCTTAATCTAATGACTTTAGAACGCCGTAGGTTCATAATTGATATATTATTCCTCCATTCGATTATCCACAGCCGTTATTCTCTTGATATTTCTTCTCTACTTACACGCGCGCCACTCACTCGCCCCCTCAGAAATGCACACCCACTTCGTATATCTTTACCTTTCATACCAAATAATTCTAGTTCCACTCTTGTATCTAGAACCATGTCCATTTGGAATGCTCTTCCCATAGAATATGTTAGTTCTTCGCATAGTGTATTTTCTAGTTACATCCGTTCACAACCCCCCACTTTTTATCCCCCGTCTATTATTTCCACTCGGCTTGATCTTTGATCCCGTCCCCTCCCCTACCCTTGCTGCCTAGCAACCTTCAACCGATTCGATCCAATCGACGGACATCCGTTTCTTGTATACCCTCTCGTTATTTCTTGAACTCCCACCTAACGGAATAAACGGATGAATGAATGAATGAATGAATATACTCATTGGATAGCTCGAGATCAGCTCTACATTCTCCTAGAATTTTGGCTGCAACTTTGCCTACATTTTCGAAAAAAATTGCCTTGAATGTAGCATGGTTCACTTGCATAGTTTTGCATAGGCCAATTTTGCTCTCTTTCACCGTAACCGCTATAAAAGCTCTCAAAGTGAGAGGTGCCTAGTTCCGACACAATGTAGGGAGCCCCAAAATGAAGTATGCATAATGAGACTTTGGGGGTGTGTTAGGAATGTCTCAAGGTGCCCAAAAAGTGTTAGAACTGTTTTAGCGATTTCCGCTTCATTCCCTAGAAGCTCGATTCTCTCGTGATAGGCGTGATATATTTTTTAAAGATCCGCGCCGCCGCGCGCGAGGATGCAGAGCGAAATTTTACAGATGCTCGTATGTTTCCCTCATCGCGTAGTACCTATTGGCGACGTTAAGAAGTGCCAAGAATGCCAAGAAATTTTGGTGTTCTGAATCAGAGATCGAAAAGCCATGCTGCGCAAATAGTTTAAAATTTTTAAACATTTTATTTTTGAAAAAACGTGCCGCTTTTTGGTGATTCAGATTATTCTCGACGACCTCTTTCCAAAGGTGTATCACTTTTTATCTTTTGCTATTCGCCGGGTAAGATAAACGTACCCGCAAAACATAACGTGAAAATCGGATTTTGAGACTGCGGCACGTTTTTTTTCATCGGCGGCACGTTTTCCCAGAACGAGACCACGTTTTTATTTATTCATTCAATGGGGCCGATAATGTGATGAAGAAAGTTCGATAAGTTTGCTAATGGAGGATACGTTTTCTGACATGTCGATATCTACATACTTTTCGATCTATGAACTTCTGATATATTGTTTTACTAGTCCGGCTGCCCCCCACCTTCGGCGGGGGGCCCGTCCTAGCGGAGTAGGTTTCGCAATCACTCGTTTCGAAACTTGTTGACGCGCGATCTCTCTCCCTCCAAATTTCGTAATCGTTTCGCAATCCGAACAGACGTACGGACACACCGCTTTGTATATATATTGTTTTATATGGTACCTACTTGAAGGTCTAGGACGAGTTTGAAGCGAGTTATGAGGAAAAAGCGAGAGGGTGACTGATATACAGACAGACATTTTGACTTTTTTATCTAGTAACATACTTACAAACTAGATGCAGCTCATACAAATAAGAAAACCTAGACGTCCCGCAAAAATGTTACGCTTCATAAAAAAATTGAAAGTACATTTTCTGGAAAATTGTGCGAGGAGTTTGCAAAGATCATTGAAGTGGGGATAAGATAAGAGGTTTTCAAAGAACATTTTTGTACCTCAAAAGTAAAGTTGTTCCACTTCGTAAGGCGGTCAGAAACTTTCCTAGGAGTTTACCAAGACCCACACCTTTGGTCAATTTCCCTGTGGGAGGGGGTTGGTGCGTGGCCGAGTTTTCGTCTCAAAAATCTCCGTACCTGACGTTGATGTTTGGAAGGAGAGACTTGAACCCCTGTTGCCATTCCTCTTTCGACATCACGGGAGCACGAGTAGAGGAGGAGGTCGAACAAGTGGAGGGGGGAGTGTTACGGAGAGCTGTCAAAGCTGCCAATCCTTGCGGGGCAGCCAAGCCAGGGGCGCCGCCACCTGTTAATCACCATTTTTATTTTTCTAATACAATTTCCGATAATATGAGGTTATTTGTGTGAATAGAGTGAGAACAGGCACATACCAAAAAAAGTCATTTCTCTGCAACTCTGTTTTGTGGTAATCGATGAATAAATAATTAACAATCAACTCAGTTTGCGATTAACTAAAACCCTGAATTTCAAGCATTTTTTCTATGTTTAGCGGTAATCCTGCAGCATATTTTTATAAAGCTCAAGCACTTTCCTGGACAGCCCTCGGACGTTTTTCCTTTCCTTACTTCGATGCTCCGTGGGCCGTGCATTGAGAGAAATGGCCCCTTTTCAGAACAAAATAACCATAGAAAGAGTTAATAAGCATAGAAAGTATATAATTTCTGTGTTTAGTTACTAGGCTACATAGGCACTACTGCAGAATCCCAGATCGGGGTAACAAAAGTGGTGAATGGTATCGGGAGTAGAGCCCAAGCAGGTAAGTCACCTTAGACTGATACCCGTAGACTGCAGAACCCTCAAACATACCAAGGAAAATTTAAGCCTAAATGCGTCGATTTATAGAATATTTTTGAGTCCCTGCTGGAATTGGAACTAAGGGTTCGGCAGTCTCAAGGTACGACTTACCTGGCTGGGGTCTACTCCTGACACCACTATTGTTACCCCGATCTGGGCTTCTGCAATAGTGCCCAATTTTGCATCTGGAGTACTTTTTCAGACCAAAAAATTGTTTTCCCGGGTCGTTTCAGCGTTCAAAACACCGAAAACCTGCTGTTTTTCGAAAATTCGAATATTTCTATGACCTGTAATTTTCGTATTCAAGCTTTATCAGCGATCCAATGAACAATAGTTTACTTAAGTCTTCTGATTGTCTCATTTTAAAGGTTCAAAGCCAATTCCGGAGAAAATATTTCATTGGGAAAAAATCAGGATTTTCTGACCCTCCTCCCAACGAAAAAATGCGATAAATGTTTTACCTAGAAAGTGGGCTTATTTCACTAACATTCAATTTCTCAGACCCAGATATACCATTTACGACCAATAGAACCACTTTTCACGCATCAGTATGAGAATATATGATCATTGAAATTTTCGAAAAACAGCAGGTTTTCGGTGTTTTGAACGCTGAAACGACCCGGGAAAACATTTTTTTTTGGTGTTAAAAAAGTACTCCAGATACAAAATTGTATGTAGATTCTGATTTTGACATAAAAAAATTGGGTAATCGTGGAAAAATTTTACAGGGTAACAAGTTTTTGAAGTCCGTATTTTGTATTTTCAAATAAATCTATATGTCAAATTGAGCTAACACAAAAATTTTCAACAAATGGATTGAAGAACTCGTCGAGGTAATCTTTTTGCTTTTTTGCACGACTTTCTAGCTCAACTTTGAAGTATGTTATGATTTTTTGAAGTTTTGAAATTCCGAGAGCCGGATTTTCGGTATTTTAGATTTTACGGCTTCACCACTTGATTATAACAGTCTACGACCAGGGATACATCAATTCTTATTGCATCGATAAGATAAGAGCAGTTTGATTTTGTTGTTCCCATGCACCTGCGTTTTCTCAGAATATATGTGATAAAGTCATGAAATTTGAGATTTTTTTGTGAAAAATGTGATTTTGCGAAGTATTGAAATCTTCGGTTTTTTTCTTTGGAAATCGGTACAAATATGTTAGTAAGCATTGAAAACTGAAAGAAAATATATCCCCAATCGATAATTACTTAACACAGGTATCACGAGTCAGTGGAGGAAGCCACGAACAATTTTTTTCAAACCCATTTAAAATCGATCAAATTATAATATTAAGTTAGCCTAGGGACAAGATTACGAATGAACAAGGTCATTTGTCCCAGAGCCGGATTATAGGTATTTCCCGGTTCCAAAACCGGCTATATTGTATTTCATCTCACATATGAGCTACAGGGATGGCATGGTGCGCAAAATGCGCGGAAAAATACGGCGATCAACTTTACTGTTGACCACTTTTTGATTGGATGCAAACCAAAAAAGTTGGCGCTGAAAAATCAATTTCAGTACGAAAAATAAATATATTTTGGTATCATGCAGGTGCGTTGCAGGGAATTTTATTGCAGAATATTAAAGAAGAAGTTTACCTACATCTCACATAAAATAATCGTTCAAATCGAAGATGACTCAAATTGCCAAATATAGGATCAACGGTTTCTAACTCGAGGTGGGTATCACAACATTTAGCCGTATTCGAAATGTTTCGGTCAGTTATGATCAGTTTTGATTATTTTATAGTGTTTTTAAAATATCTACACCTAATTCCACTAAAATATTCGCCAAAATTTAAGTTTTGGAATAATCGATTTCCGACTTACCATTTTGGCCGATTTTGGGACCTGAAAAGGAGCGATTATCAAAACGTTATTCTCAATACTTTTTGTGAAGCTTTCAGTACTACTGGTATTCTCTCCAAATTACTTAGAAATTGTCATTTCTGCAGTGGTTATATCTAGATAATATCCTCCAAAAATGCGACATCGAAGGGTCGCAAAAAGTTAAAATTCGAATTCTCAACCGGTTATGTTCAAACCATCCTTATTTGTGCGCAAAAAATACGTGCGAATGAGAATTGTGTTGAAAATACTTATATTATAGTCGTATTGATATTTTGTAAATATTTCATTTTTCAAAATTCGAAATTTTCATAAATTTTGGAATCTCTCGTGTTACAGAGTTCAGTGTTGTTTTGAACTTCTCTAGGTTCAAAATATATTTACTCGGTTGAAATTTATAGATTCGAGCAAAATGTACTGAGAATTCGAATTTTAACTTTTTGCGACCCTTCGATGTCGCATTTTTGGAGGATATTATCTAGATATAACCACCGCAGAAATGGCAATTTCTAAGTAATTTGGAGAGAATACCAGTAGTACTGAAAGCTTCACAAAAAGTATTGGGAAAAACTTTTGATAATCGCACTTTTTCAGGTCCCAAAATCGGCCAAAATGGTAAGTCGGAAATAGATTGTTCCAAAACTTAAATTTTGGCGATTATTTTAGTGGAATTAGGTGTAGATATTTTAAGAGACCCTCCACCAGAGAACGTAATAGGGTCACGGATGGCTAAAAAGTAGATAATTCCAATACTTTTTTTCTGAAGTGTAGGCCCCGAGTGCTGATTGACGGCCGCAATAACTAAGTCTTAGGGTCGATTTTGAAAGTTTCAGGCACCCCCACTTTGGGGGTCGAAAAATTCGATATCTCAAAATTAGACGAGATATAGATATTCTGGTGTATTTTCACTCGTAGAAAACGACTTTCGATATCGCGATGCGAGAAAATGCGAAATGAAAAATATAACATCAAAAAACCAATTTTTCGGTCAATGTTTGTGAATAATCGATATTTTAAAATTTTCTGCGCAGTCTCTAGATACGATTTTTGAAATCAGCATAAAAAGTTGGCCCTAGCCTGAGAAAATCAGAATTTTAAAATGACATATATTTGAGATATTTTGATCCAAACATCCATTTTTGGGGTAAATCGTCAAATATTCCGCCATACAGAACGCTGAATTTTGAAAACCAATGCATCCAATGGTCTAAAAACTGCTCAGTATATCTATTTTAGTTACATCTTCATATTACCATGTAAAGAGAGATGATAATTAGCAAATTTGGAAATCTCATTTTTTCGACCCATCCAAATGTACCAAAAAAATCGAAATCTCAAATTCTTCAATAGAAGACGTTTTCTGGAGTATTTTCACTCGTAGAGTTTGTTTTTTCACATGAAAGCTCTTGAAAACATGTTTTAACGTTATTATGATTTTCTAAACTTTTGGGCTGTTTTCGATATTCGAATTTTTGACTTTTTCGGATTTCGATTTTTCATTGCTTCCACTGCACCTAGGAAGATGCAAATGATTATACTACTCATAAGAAAGTGTTTCCAGATCAATATACATACATACAGTGAAAATTCAGCGTTCTGTATGGCGGAATATTAGCCGATTTACCCCAGAAATGGATGTTTGGATCAAAATATTTCAAATATATGTCATTTTAAAATTCTGATTTTCTCAGGCTAGGGCCAACTTTTTATGCTGATTTCAAAAATCGTATCTAGAGACTGCGCAGAAAATTTTAAAATATCGATTATTCACAAACATTGACCGAAAAATTGGTTTTTTGATGTTATATTTTTCATTTCGCATTTTCTCGCATCGCGATATCGAAAGTCGTTTTCTACGAGTGAAAATACACCAGAATATCTATATCTCGTCTAATTTTGAGATATCGAATTTTTCGACCCCCAAAGTGGGGGTGCCTGAAACTTTTTCAAAATCGACCCTAAGACTTAGTTATTGCGGCCGTCAATCAGCACTCGGGGCCTACACTTCAGAAAAAAAGTATGGGAATTATCTACTTTTTAGCCATCCGTGGACCCCTGCACAATTGTTACGTTTTCTCGTGGAGGGTCTCTTAAAAACACTATAAAATAATCGTAACTGAACATAATTGACCGAAACATTTCGAATACGGCTAAATGTTGCGATACCCACCTCGAGTTAGAAACCGTTGATCGTATATTAGGTTGTTGCGAAAGTCTTGTCGCGTGCGTAACTACACAGATTTCGCTTCTCTGGAATTTATGTTGTCTGACCTCATAACATATGTTAGGTACATACATGCGCACCATAGTCATGTGGTTACTCCCAGTGAAGCCGCTATAGAAAACCACAAGATTTAACGAATTTTATTTTGATTGAAAATGTGGTAAAAATATGTTCCAAATTTATCATAGCCTAAAAATAACTAGCGACTTCTGAAATATTTCTTGTGAAATGATAATAGAGGAAGGGTTGATTGTTCAGATAAGCACAATAAGCCTAGCATTTAAGTCGGTTGCGAACACTAATTTTACCAAAAAGTGTAGTTTTCGTCATGAAAAGTTGAGGATCTCTATTTTGAAAGCCGAATTTTGCTGGGGAAATATTCCACCAATCCCAAACTGAAATAGTAAGTCAATCACCTCACATACTATGTATTTCAGGCTGACATACATTCCCAGGTACATCGAAACGAAAATGAAAGGATAAAACATTTATTCGAGAATTCTCGTCCAAGCTTGATTTCGAAATATGTTAAATTTTTCAGAAAGGCATTTGTGCCTGGTTATCTATTAATGAGCCAATGTAATACCTGTGTCATGAGGTTTATGAATATTTTATGCATTTGGCCATATTACACTTTTCCGAGTAGTATTAAACGTAGAAACGAGCATGTCGGTGATATCAGTCGGCAGTGTTTCGTCTTGTACTGATAATTTGTTAAAGAGCCTTCAGCTGCGGAGTAAGGTGCACTAGAAAGACCATCCAATACCTAATCGATAGTAATTAGTTACATGATATCGATAGCTGAATTAAGGACTATAGGCGCTACAATGTCCAAGCGCGATGACGCGACAAGACTTTCGCAACAACCTGATATTTGGCAATTTGAGTCATCTTCGATTTGAACGATTATTTTATGTAAGATAAGATGTAGGTAAACTTCTTCTTTAATATTCTGCAATAAAATTCCCTGCAACGCACCTGCATGATACCAAAATATATTTATTTTTCGTACTGAAATTGATTTTTCAGCGCCAACTTTTTTGGTTTGCATCCAATCAAAAAGTGGTCAACAGTAAAGTTGATCGCCGTATTTTTCCGCGCATTTTGCGCACCATGCCATCCCTGTAGCTCATATGTGAGATGAAATACAATATAGCCGGTTTTGGAACCGGGAAATACCTATAATCCGGCTCTGGGACAAATGACCTTGTTCATTCGTAATCTTGTCCCTAGGCTAACTTAATATTATAATTTGATCGATTTTAAATGGGTTTGAAAAAAATTGTTCGCGAAGGGGCACTTTTCGCTTCACCGACTCGTGATACCTGTGTTAAATACAAGAAAGTGAAATGTTCGATTTTGCCTCAAAACACAAGATTCAGCATCTTTGACCCAAAATGCACAAAAATACCTTCTCCAGGAGTAAAAGAGAGCGTAGATTTCGAATCCGACGAGAACTCGGCTATACGTGGAACGATTTTTTTTACGAGCAAATGTAGATTACAACCCCAAAAAAATAAAAATCGCAATTATCATAGTTTTCTTGTCATCCCTGCGAAAAGTGATCAACATACAAGTTATTCATCTCATGACGCCAGCCATTTCTGTTTTTCAACCGACTCATTAGCTCAGTTGAAGGATGATATGAATTTTTGGATTTTCAATGTTCCCAGAGCCGGATTTTAGGCACTTAATTCCCGGCGTCAAAAAGTTAACCGCCTTGGGTACATCGACCACGCAAGTGATGTCAACATCGGAGCAATTTGAACAGTTTGTCAAACAGGGGTCTTGGATTCATGCAATCTCTCAGAAGACACGTGTTATATCAAGAAAAAATTAGAGACGAAATGTAACCATACCTGTCATCATAGCCCGAGGAGGACCGAGACCAGGAGGAGGTGGGGCATTCAATCCATGAGGAACTCCCAGTCCAGGAGGAGGAGGATGAGGAGGAAATAGAGATGACGATGAGAAGGAGGAAGAGACGTCGTATGAAGGGTGAGAAGGGAGGGACGAATACGACCCTCCTCCAAGTCCATTCGTGGAGAAGGAAAATGCATCGAGGGGCGATGAATCAAGCCCATTTAGTCCTCCAGGATATAGCGATGACAATCCAATCGAAGAAAAATGGTTTGATCCGATTGAGTCCATCGCAAACCTAAAAGAATTAGGATAGCAAACAAGAGTAAACTTTCACTCACGAATTATATGAAGAAAACACCCCGTTGTGTTGTTGGTGCAGTTGCTGATGATGTTGCAGATGCTGGAGATGAGATGGATGATGAAGAGCAGGAGGAGGAGGAGGAGGAGGAGGGAGGAATGAAGGAGGAGGAGGAATGGCTTTTCTCTCCTCTTCCACTAGAGCAGCCAATTCTCGACTACTCTCATGGAAAGGATCAAATCCAAGATCATCGTCGGAGAAGAATCCATTGGATGGGGGAGAAAGAGGACGCGGAGCTAGACCGAGAAGGGTCTGCCATTGAGGAGTGGACACTGAAGAGACGGACGGAGCCTCGCATCGAGGAGGAGACACGCTGCAGGCAAAATTATTTACTCCCGAACTTGTTTTCATCGGAGCAAAATGGAAGTGCTCACCTTGACTCGGAAGGTGGCGTCAAAGTAGTAGAGGAATTGGCAGCCACAAGATGAGGGGGAGCAGGAAGTCCCGGAGGTGGAGAACAAGAGGGACCGTCGTCGCGAGACGTCCAGTCATCTTAAATAAAGTTCGTCGAATACAATCAATTAAACGTTTTACCGGGTGGACTAGCAGACAGTTCACGAGGTAATGACATCAGATCTCTGGGTATTCTAGCACATGAACTTGATGTGATCGCCGACTTCTCTTTTCTTTCTTTCTTGATTGCGACACTCTTCGTGTGCCCGTTGGACTTCTCTTCGTTCTTAATGTGAATATAGCTATAGAAAGTATTGTAATCATTGAATTAGTAGATTGTTCAGCTACTATATAAAATAAGCGACGCACGAACCTTCTTCGTTTTTCCGTTCAGTTTCGCAGTAGATGATACAGTAGATGGGACAGGACTCGAGGGAGTTGGTGAGACAGGAGCAGGCACAGTCATTGAAACAGCCGAAGTGACAGGAGGAAACTCCTCTATCTTTCTTTCTTCTTCTTTCTCTTTCGTATCTTCATCGACTGTTTTCAGTTCCAACACGCATCCATTCAGCTCAGTCTTCTTTCTTAAATAAAATAGGTTAATATAGAATGGTTCATATTTCCAGTAAATACACTTCTTAGGATCTTATCCTAATAAGAGAATTTTACCATGGAAATAACTGAAAATATTAATTGATCTCACTTGGCAGCAGCGGCAGCTAGTGTATTCGAGAGTGTACTGCTGATCAGTGGCTGAGGAGGAACGATTGATTGAGCGACTGGAGGGATATTCCCAACAGTCTTCAATAGTGTGTCCATCAATCGCTTCTCGTAATCCGCATGTTTTCCGGCATGCATATCATCCTTCGTAAAGGATATATCTGCTTCGGCCATATCGTGTAGATACATACATTCCTGAGCAATTTAATAAATAAGAGTTCAAATATCGAACCACAACTAAAGACACAATAGTCTCTTTCCAAGCGCGGCAAGGCTTTTAGTAAATTCCTAGAATCAAACCAGTTACCCTGAGTAGATCCCCCTGACCCTATTACCCCATTATTCACTCCTAATTGTAACTGTCTTTAATATCCTATTCTATTTCAATTTTGTTAACGTTATTTCGAACTAAATAGCATATATATATATATCGCAAAAAAAAGATGTTAACACAAATTCCATAGCCAAATCAATGTCCTAGTGATCTAAAGTGCTAGTCATTTAATCCTATGGTAGATAATAAGGAATGTGGTTCGAATTCCGACCTAAGAAATCTCTTTTGCCTAGCTTCAAGGAAAGTAACCTTAAGTTGGAAAAACTTGGAGAAAATGTTTGATTAAATGTCCAGCGCTTTAGACTCTCTAGGCTGTCAAACCTAGCGTTTCTTCAGACCATTCCTTTTTATCAATGATATTTGATAAGCACTTACAGGTTTGTAACACGATTGGCTCCGTAAAAAGCTGGAACAGTACTTGGTAGTGCCTAAAGAGGCCTTAACCACCCTTCCATCAACAAGGGCATTTTGGACACCCTGAACCAACGGAATTGTTTATATCACAACTTGAAGAATAACCTGAATAGCTCGGAGTGCCTCTTCCACTTTCATATATGTGACATAAGCAGTGTGACTCGCACTACCCACGACGCCAGACGTCGTTGTTCCCACGGCAACCTGAGTTATCTCCTGCTACTTACATTCAAAGTGACACAAACCTTCGTGATTTTGCCATACTTCCCGAAATATTCAGGCTTTTTCAGCATCTCAGGATCAGCGATCCTGGCACTCAACCCGACCACATACACAAGATTCTTTAAAAAAAATACGTATTTAACATGAGTAATTGTTAAGCGCACCTTTTGTAGTACACGATAAGATGACAGATGTTTTCTACTCTCCGAAATCCGCTGCTTCTCAGCCTGTTGCTTCATCTTCTTCTCACTCTTCATCTTCGCCATATCGGCTGTCGACAGAGGCTGAACAAAGATAACTAAAGATGATTAGCGCACCTTTTTATCAAACCTTAAAATTGAGAGGCTCCTCGGGATAAGGTTGCCTGCACGCGGGGCACAGCCCATTTTCGTCCGTCCGCAACCGATGCCAGCAGAAGCGACAGATCTAATATAAATGTCTCGGAAATAAACAATCAAATCTATACCTGGTACTCGCATTTACATGGGTAGAAATTCCAGTCGTCAATTTCAAGTTGCTCCATACAAAGAGGGCACTGTAATTAATATTACTATCTTCCCTTTAATTTACATTTCTTAGGAGATAGTGCATTTGTGTTTCATTACTCTTATCGCAATTTTCAGATTTTCACACCTCCTTATCAGATTGATCATCGCTACTGCATGACATCTTGCAAGACGACGGCGAGTAGAAAATACGTTTATAAACGAACTTCTGAAACTGACTATACTTTCCATCTTAGACAAAGAATTCAGAACATTCCATTGAAAATTCGTACTTAACCAAGGATATTTTACAACAAAAAAACATGACGTAGACATAATAATATTAATAAACGTAGGCTAGAATGATAGAGTAGGTCATTAACTAATAGCACTAATTATAGGAAAATCCATAAACAAAAAGATCAGGAACTTTTCCCGAAAGCTGGACAGTCGCAGCGACTTGTATATGACCCGTCATTCATACTCTATTATGGTGATTCATCTCCATGAATCATCTGCGAATGATTGGGACTGTCCAGGCTTCGGGGTAAATTAAGTACTAATAATCAAAGGGAACATGGAACAATTATCGACTCGGAGCCCGAGGGTGACTAGTGGGCGGGGCATAAGCTAAAGGCTATCGGGCTAGGACCAAATTCGAACTGTCCGAGCAATTTTCATAAGTCGAAGTTTGTGACAGATTTCATAATTATTGATTATTTATTTTCGCAGCTATATTAATTATGTAAATGTTTATTAAATCCTTAGCACGTATACCCCGTGTGATTTCTCTGCAGTTTCGTATTTTTTCATATTAAGTCTTTTTTTATAAACATGGTCATTAGCAGATTGAATGGTAGTGCTCCTCGAATGGATTGCATTGTTATCACAATCGAAACGCTTAAAAAGAGAAACTGTCCTCCTAATTATGCTATGAATGCAGGTATGGTCAGTGCCTGATCTTCCGTGTACGATTCGATTCGCGAGGAATTCATCATTAAAAATCTACTTCAAGCTGTTCCACATCCTGGTTAGTAAAAGTATTTAATTTATAAGTAGGTTTTTCTGTGGAGTAGGGCTTTTGTTCTGTTTCAATACAACTTGAAACTAACTTCGACTGTGGCTTGCTTCATTAAGCTTTATTGAATTTCTAGTTACCTAACAACCGTTAAATTATTTGAATTTTATACGTGTGCATGATCACGACCACTCTCTTATTTTTGCACTAGTCCGTCCTAGCGGAGGCCAAAAATTAAAAAAATCTGACCCACGGAATAATGGTTGACCGATGCTAATTATTGATTGGTATACGGTAATGGACATATGCCTCACGGCATTTTTTTCATCAACACACCAGAAGAAAATGGTCCGCTAAAAATTGCCAATCAGGGTAGTGCGGTGCATTATACGATCCTGCATAACGGTAACTTTTAAAATTAAATATACCGTATCTCAGGCAACCAATGCCTAGCTGTTTAACTAGCAGGTAGCAATATATTAAAAAATTTATTATATACTGTAGAGATACTGTATCTTTACTGTAAAGAACATATTTATTACTATTTTTAGCATGTCTTTCTGTATTTAAAAATGATTCCGAAAGGAACCATTTCTTTTAACAGGGTGTTGATAAAAAAATTGCTGTGTGTCATCTGACCATCCCCTACCGATTTCGCAATCCGCACGGTGAAACGTCCTGACACAAATCGTCCAGCGTGCTCCTTTTCTCTGTCGCTCTCGCCTTGTCACACGGCGTTTCACGATACCTCCTTGCACACAGTGAAAATGAGCGAGTTAAGATACAGTACACTGACTGATCGTCAGGAACTTTCGCTTCGCTTTTAAAAATTATTTTACAGTATACAGTATAGTATAGTTTTAGTATAGTTTCAGTATAGTATAGTATAGTATAGTATAGTTTTACAGTACCCATTTATATAGTAGTGAAATTTAAAAGATGTCGTAGTTTTAATTGCATTAACACATACGTACAATATCCACAGCAACATCAAGACCGTAATAACGCACTTCCGTAAAATGCTATCACGAGTTAACTTCCGTAAAAAAGCCTAAGGCATGCCGTGCCAGGAGCCTAGTAAATTTAAAAAAATAGGTACTGACTTTATTTTTGAACTACCGTACTTTTTCAACGGCGTTGTTTTGTTAAATGAGGTGCTGTATTTTTATTTGTGGCGTTTTCATTAGGAACAATGATCATTCTTGCGAATTAGACCGTAACTAATTTTATGCAATAAATAAATAGTGTCAAAACACTGCCATTCTTTGGGAAGATCGACCCCCTTAATTTTTACACACCACCTTTTTATTGATAAATTGAGCATTGTTTGGTAAATTTTGTATTGATTTCAGTGAACTGGGCATGCCTAAGAATCTGAAAACACTCAGAAAATATTTTAAAATATAGTTTGGGATTTTGATGCAAAAACACCGGCTGCCGCGACGCATGAGATACTGTAGCGCAACGCATAAAAATGACGAGAACGAACAGTGCAGCGATTCTGCTGTGATATCACTGACTGAATTTTCAATTTTCATTTTTTTCAAACGATTTTGAATACATTTATTTTAAATTGTTCAGAGATTAAAAATCTCTGAACGATTTTAAAAAATAAACATCTAATCTTTTGAATCACTTAGAGATTAAAAAGCCGCGTTTGAAACTGCCTTCGATCGAAATAATCTTAACTACACGAACAGGCCTGGTTCACTCAATGCTTTTGTCTGAGGATGTTTATGAAGAGCGGGATTAGTGGCATGCAACCATTCGTGTCCACGCCGGCGGCGAGTTCTGACCAACCCTGCAGTACCTAAGGGTGGGCTTCATAGAGGATTTGACCAACCCTGCGGGTCTGGGGTAATGTCGGACAAAGCAGATTTGATATCCCACGTTATCTACAGTAACCCAGCATGCATAATTCAACTACCGTAATCCTCGTTACCGTAATCTGGTTACGGTAGCTTTGCAAATAGATGAATTTGCGCGTTTCATTACATGGTAAAGATATCGTTGAACGGTTATCGTTGAGCATGAATGGGATTACGGTAGCCCACCTACAGTATCTACAGTACCAATGATGATGACATGATTTGAATAGTGATATCGACAACTGATTGTTTTTGAAAATCGATTCCAAAATTTATTTCTTTTTGTAAAATGTTATTCCGTTAGTCTTGCTTTTTTTTACTAACCCTGTTGGGTCTGACCAACCTTGCGGATTCTAACCAACCCTGCGCATCCTGACCAACCCGGCGGATGTGTCCCTCAAATGAGGGCACAGCCGAGGGCCCTTCCAACATAAAAAAGGTCCGACGGCCCACGATCAATTTTATTTTTTCCAAAGAGCCCACAGTAGAGTCAGAAAATTTTGACGGCTATTAAAAAAAATTCTGACGGCAATCTAAAATTTTTCCATCGCTCAGAAAATTCCTACGGCCCTCAAAAAATTCTCACAGCTCTTAGAGTCTTCAGACGGCCCCCAGAAAATTTCGACGATATCCCTGAGGTCCGTCTGAGGTCTAAAAAGGCCATCAGAATTTTTTGGGGGTCTCCGGCCGGTTCCTGAATATTTGGATGGCCGTTAGAATTTTCTAAAGTCCATCTGAATTTTCTGAGGGTCGTCGGAATATTTTGAGGAACGTTCACTCTCTCTCTTTACACCTTCAAAATTTTCTAAGTGCAGTCATCATTTTTAGGGTAGTTAAAATTTTATGGTGGCGTTCGACTGTCTCTGTGGAACATCAGAGTTTTTTTTTGAAGGACTCTCAGATTTTTTGAGAGCCTCTCAGAAATTCCAGAGACCCATCGGAATTTTCTGAGTCGTCGGATTTCTCTAAAGTCCGTTATAATTTTCTGAGGAACGCTGACCATCAGAAAGTACTGTGGGACCTTTGACAGCAATAAAATTTGTTGTATCCTGTTAGCCGTAATCGAAATAGTTACATACTACTCGAAAGAGTTACATACACAGATAAGGGATTTAAAAAAAATTAAAAGTCGGCTGTAGATACCATTAATTGATATACAGAGTATTTTAAAGACAGTGGTGGTGCTAAGATATGATCCTTGATGCTTACCGGAGTTGTAACTTTGTATGTTGTTTATGAGCCATCCCTTGGAGGTACGCAATACCAGTTTTAACCCTTTATCTCAGGGAATAACAGGGAGCAGGTCTTCAATTGGATCCTGGCGGCTCTCATCATAGGTATCGGGTACGGGAAGTACGGTATCAGGGTATCGGGTAGGGGAACTACCCGATTACGGTAGGTAAGGGACTGTGCAATACAGTATGCTCTTTAGATGGGAGGTATACCCGGTTACAGGCCTTCTAGGAGCTCCACTCGGAGAGTAGGAACATCCCGGCCGAACCCTGAGTAGGCGAGGACAAGGGTTACAGTATCCAGGGATCTCTACTCGGTCTACTCGGTCTCTACTATTCTGTCCCAAGTCGACTAGCGGAGGGAGAGGGGAGACAGGCCAGGGACGAGGGGAAGGGGGTGGACTCGTTGAGACGAATCGGAGAAGGAGAGCTGAGCTCTCCTTTTATAGACGAGATGAAGACAATGGACAATGGAACTCTGCATATGGACTCGTAGTCATATTGCGAGATTAGTGGTTTATTGCAAAGGCAGATGAGGGATTAGAACTATTGAATGGTTGTTGTTGTTCTCCTCGGTAATCTCATTACCCGGATCTCAACTACCGGCGCCTGTTCAACCTGCATTATGTCTGAAGTGAACAAAATTCAGTTTTTGTAAAGCTACCGTATTCACATTACGGTAATGCTGATTATATTGTGAGAAAATAAACGATAAAGTAGTAGAAAACTGGCACAAAGAACGGATTTTTAGAACCTATTTTCAAAAAAAATCAGTTGTCGATATCACTATTGAAATCATGCCATCATTGGTAATTACTGTAGATACTGTAGGTGGACCGTAAGACCATTCATCCTCAATGACATCTGTTCCATCTATATCGTGAATAAAAAGCTCAAATTCGTTTTGCAAAGCTGCAGTAACCAGATTACGGTAATTTCGGTTACGGTAGTCGAATGATGGGTTACTGTAGATAACGTGGGGTATCATATCTGAACTTTGTCCGACATTACCCCAGACCCGCAGGGTTGGCCAAAATTCATGACCCCCACCGGTGGCCACCCTTATGTCCCGCAGGATTAGTCAGAGGCGCCGCCATAGCTGGACACGTATGCATGCAACTGATATACAAAAATGTTGTTTTCCTATATTTTTAGGTCGCTAAAACAGAAACAAGCACTCTTGGTTGAGTAGAAAAAAGTAATAAAAATGGAGAATTGTTTCCGTCTTTTCCGTGGTTCCATGCTAATGATATTAATATACAACATCATTTCCAGTTAGCAGTTGCCACCGGAAAATGTAAATAAATATAATAAAAGTAATGGAGTTATGATTGGCAAAATACTGTATGTAAAAGTAATTTAAATGATGCGGGTAAATTCCCTGAGTAAAGCACACTAAACAATGGAAGTTCATCTTTTGGAATTTTGCCAAGTTTCTTTGCCGACCCCTGACGAACCGAGATTTTTGTTCATGGCTGAAACGCCGTGTTGTCACTGCCGATCACAAACTGACCGTCCATATGGCCTTCAGTTTGTGATCGGACGGTCCTCACATTTGCCGGCCCTACCTATTTATTTTTAATATTTATTTGTACTTTACGGTTAACGTTATTTCCACGCATACATAAGCGTAGTAAAGTTAAAGCAACAATTACATTTTTAGCAGTCGAGCAAAGGCTTTTGGCAAAATTCCAAAAATTGATTTTCCCGGAATTCGGTAATCGAGATGGGGAGTAGATGTTTTAAAAATTCACGGTTACTCTGCGCGCCGGTTTTCCCTCGCATTTGGCTGTCACTGATGTTTCACCGTGATCCGGACAGGCGCAGACACACTGCGCTTTATATTTCACGGATCTCCTGTAAAAACGTAGGAAAATGATACCCTTTTGCGACAGTTAAAAAATTTTGTTCTCGTATTTTGCTGAAACTAGCCGGAATATGCATTCTGAGGACGAGAGTAACATATTTCCTCTTCATTTTGTGAAATTTGCATGTTTAGCGGAGTTGTGACCTACAACTTTCAAGGGCTGTATCTCAAAAAAGTCCTTGACCTAGATCGACTAATTTTTTTTCAAAATACGCGTAATGAACTCATCTACAATTTGGTAAACTTTATTTGCATGCACACGGACCATCTTCACCTTCGTAGGTCAAAAAAACTTATTTTTTTCTTCCGTTCTCGAAATTTTTCAATTAACTATATGAATTTTATTGCAGATTCGGATTCCCCATGGTCGATTTAGGGTATACTGATAGTTCATTGGTCGTAACTCTGTCCTCCTCATACCGCTACTCAGTAGGTAGAACGTGGACTTGTTCCAATTTTTATACAGTGTGAGTGGAACAGTCTAACATTGATCGTTGTCCATAACAGTCGTTTTCAAGCGATAAATCAGAAACGGGTCACTTTGACGATTTGGACCTCAAAACTTTGGTAGAACTCTTCGAAAGCTATCTAATGATAGTCTCGCTTGTCTAATTTGCATGAATTTAGGGCGATATATTCAATGAAAAGTTAAGTCCAGGTTCTGCCTACTGAGTAGCGGTATGAGGTTGAGTTACGACCAATGAACTATCGGGATACCATCGTTGTGCACGATACAATCGGGGGGGGGGGGGGGGGGGGGGAGCCCATCCGGGTGGGCACCCCCCCCCCCCCTCGACGTATAGGGGGGTCATGGTCAAAAATCGATCTAAGTACCATAACCAATCGATAGTACAGTACACCCTGATACCGTAACCCGCAAATATCGCTAACTAACTATATTTTAAAAAAGCCCTGGCACCGTGCCCAATCGATTGTACGGTACCCAAGTCACTACCGTAACCCAGTTCGATCTGCCAGATCCGGTTCTTTGGGTCAAACATTTTTCTAAAATTGTCAAACATTTTTCAAAAAATCCTAAGTCGATTATAAAATTATTCTACAGTAATGAAAGATACTAGTGATGGCAAATCGGCGCGTGCTCTCCTCGTTTCACACGCTCTCTCGCTCTATCTGACCGGTGAGAGAGCGTGTGAAATGAGGAGAGCACGCGCCGATTTGCCATCACTAAAAGATACGATTGGATAATTAAAAATAATTTTACTATCGATTTTAAAATTTTAGAAAAATGTTTGACCCAAGGAACTGGATCTGACCCATGAAACTGGGTTACGGTAGGGACTTGGGTACTGTACAATCGATTGGGCACGATGCCAGGACTTTTTAAAAATAAAGTTAGTTTGCGATATTCGCGGGTTACGATATCAGGGTGTACTGTACTATCGTTATGGTACTTAGTCTTGACCTATCGATCGATTTTTGACCATGACCTCCTATACGTCGAGGGGGGCATCCGGATGGGCTTCCCCCCCCCCCCCCCCCCGATACAATCCCTGCAAAACGACCACGTGGAATCCGAATCTGCAATAAAATTCGTTTAGTTAATTGAAAATTCTCGAGAACGGAAGAAAAAAAATCAGTTTTTTTGACCTAAGAAAGTGAAGATGGTCCGTATGCATGCAAATAAAGTTTACCAGATTGTAGATTATTCATTGCGCGTATTTTGAAAAAAAATTAGTCGATCTAGGTCAAGGTATTTTTGAGATACAGCCCTTCAAAGTTGAAGGTCACAAATCCGCGAAACATGCAAATTTCACAAAATGAAGTGGAAATACGTTAAGTACCCTCGTCCTCACAATGCCTATTCCGACTAGTTTCAGCAAAATAAGAGAACAAAATTTTTAACTGTCGCAACGGTTCCTGCAATCTTACAGGAGATCGTGATATAGGTATAGATATTCTCTCATTCCTTTTGATCATGATCAGGCACGCGTGTATATTCCAATAATTTAACTTGAAATCTTGCGATCTTGCGCGACTATTCACGCTATGTCCTTCTTTCGTTCGCATTTCTTCGAATTCTCATGTACCTGCATGTGACCGTGCCTCTCTGCGCTCTCGCCATTGCCACTTCCGATCACTAACTGCCTTTTACTAAAACACGGACATGGTCCTGTACTGATATGGTCCTGGTTCTGGGCACAGCAACAAAAGACGGCTTTATTGATTTAATTTAGTAAAATTTTAATAGTTAGCAGATGACTTAGGTATCACCTACAGGCGCAAGCATAAGTCATGGGACACTTTTGGAATGGGTTTGAACTTTTTAGCCAGGAAAAGTTCATTTCTCCTACTAGGACGTTATGCACCAAATTGATCAGAGATTTTTCCTAGTCAAGCTGGAGACTGGTTCAAGGTATCAAATTGATCGCCATCATGAGACCAGATGATCCTGAGAATATGAAAACAATATATCGAAATTTGCCCTCAGGGCACGAAAAAATCACTTTTTTGAATGACCATTCTTTGGACTTTCATAACTAATGCCGTTTTGAAAAAGTACATTTTGATTGCGTCATCACTACGCAACGACTGTGCGATTGTGCCATAACCCAATATCAAAAAGAAAAATCTCTGATCAATTTGATGCATAACGTCCTAGTAGGAGAATTAAACTTTTCCTGGTTAAAAACTTCAAACCCATTCCAAAAGTGTCCCATGACTTATGCTCGCGACTGTATATATCAACTTTGCACATACAGCTGATTTTCAAAACATTTGGAAATAGCCATGGAAAATTTCCAAAATTCAAAATCAGGGTCGGGTCTCACCACGACAAAATTTTATCGTTTGCTAGACGGTGGATTCGAATATTTTCCCGCAATTTCTTGTGTGTCACTCGTCGTCTTGACGGCCGACTTTTTTCCACACCGTCATTGAGGTTTCACTGCGAGTATTAGAGGACTTCTGATGACCCTTTTTTCGGAGCTTAGCGGCAGTATCTTTCGACGCGTTTAGCGGCTAACCATTAGTATTATGAAGTTGTTCACGATCCATTTTTCTTTAGCGAAACTGCAGCTCGAAACTGCACACGTTGGACGACAAAAACTTGAGGAAATAATATTGTAACGATACGAGTATAACCTAAGTTGCTCCCATCCCCGTTGCGAAAGGCTCGTGAGGACGAGGGCGATCCGACTATTTAGAGGCCTCATGAGTCTTTTGCAACGTTTTAAACATGCTTGCAAAACAATTATCCTTAACACACAACCTCGGTAGGATATTTCAGTATTATGTGTGAATACTTTCAGAATTTGAGCAAAGCGATTCGATTCAGTAATGTCCTTCGAAGTTGGACAACGTGTGGAAACTGGTAAATATGTTATAAATAATTTAAGATTACTTACGAGTAAATAGTTATAACTTTCCGGAAATGAAATCTGTTCGGGAATCAGTGTGTTGTGAAGAATGAAATATTGCTATTGCAGAGAAGAACGGGAAAGGGAAGGTGGCATTCGTGGGAGCGACTCAGTTCGCAGAAGGAGAATGGATTGGAGTCATCCTAGATGAACCCAAGGGGAAGAACAACGGAAGTGTCAATGGAGAAGTCTATTTCTCGTGTGAACAGAACTACGGACTGTTTATCAGACCCACTCAGGTACTCATCTTCTATCTGATTATCGAACAACCTAATAGGTTGAACCTATGTATATATTGTAGTTGAAAGTGGAATCAGCCCGCGGGAAACCTCCTTCCTCTGGACTCAAGACTCCCTCTGCCAACCTACGAAAAGACTCTGTCCATGGATCTTCCTCGAAGCTTTCCACAGGGGTATGGCATTCTCGTTTAGCTACGGGCAGATGAAGATATTATCCAAGCAATGGGGATGGGCTGTTGAAAATGGATGGGGCACTGGTGTGGTTTAAATTAGAAAGGGGATTCTCCTTACACCCCATTCTCGCTGGGAGAAATGTGAACATAAAGTAATTTCAGAATGGTTAGCATTAGTTGTGGAAATGTTAGCTAGCAGCAACATTTTGCAAACATTGATAGTTATGTACAGTCGCGCCGGAAAGTCACCGGGCACTTTTTCAATTTATTGCAACTTTTTGCCCAGGAAAGGCATCATACTGGCACTAATGTATGATGTGCCAAATTCATCGAACATTATGGTCATGGTATTATGGGATGGCGTAATTGCATAGTTATTCCATAGTGATGACGCAATCAATATCCACTTTTTTCAAAACAGCATTATTCTTACACAGATTTTTCCCTGCTGCCCAAACTTTCTGAGGTTGGAGATATGACCGAGACCCAGAATGTCGCACATTTGTTGCAGCCACTGCTAAAACAGGGTCTGAAATTCAGATCTCGGCTTCTAGGCTAGATAGGGACTCGTTCAAAGAGTCAAAATGATCGTCATCACAATTCCCGATGATCCTGAGAATATGAAAACGATCAGTCAAAAGTTGCCTTCAGGGCTCCAATAAATCACTTTTTTGCTTGCTCAATATTTGGACATTCATAACTTTCAGGAAAAGATAGGTAAAAATCTGATTTTTATGTGAGAATGTTCAAAATGTCTTAAAGATACGATTCCCAACGTTTTAGGCTGTTTGGATATCTTTCCTGCTCTCGGCGAACGGTTATCGGGGGTATACTCATGTCTGAAAACATCCTGTGTACGCACTCTCGTCGTCTGTAATCTCTCGCCATAGGGGTAAATAGGGTGCTTCCCGACCCGAGTATCCCTCCGAAAAAAGATCGCCGCGGGCAGGAAAGTTTTCCAAACACCGTAAAAAGTTGGGAATCGTATCTTTAATACATTTTAAACTTTCTCACGTAAAAACCAGATTTTTACCTTTCTTTTCCTCAAAGTTATGAATGTCCAAAAAATGAGCATGCAAAAAAGTGATTGGTTGGTGCCCTGAGGGCAAATATTGACCGATCGTTTTCATATTCTCAGAATCATCGGGAATTGCGATGACGATCATTTTGACGCTTTGAACGAGTCCCTAGCTAGCCTAGAAGCCGAGATCTGAATTTCAGACCCTGTTTTTGCAGAGTCGCTGCAACAAATGTGCGACATTTTGGGTAGGCCTCGGTCATATCTCCAACCTCAGAAAGGTTGGGCAGCAGGGAAAAATCTGTGTAAGAATAATGCTGTTTTGAAAAAGTGGATCATCACTATGCCATAACTATGCAATTACGCCATCCCATAATACCATGACCATAATGTTCGATGAATTTGGCACATCATAAATTAATGCCAGTATGATGCCTTTCCTGGGCAAAAAGTTGCAATAAATTCAAAAAGTGCCAGGTGACTTTCCGGCGCGACTGTAAATATGTCCTTGATTTGAGTCGAGCCCGGCGATGAGTCCCACTGCTTCTCGGGAGAATCTATCTCGAATGACTCAATCGGGGGCTAAGAAATCGATAGGAGGAGGAGTACCTTCAGTGAGTTTGTTTGATGTTTAGTGTTAATGAGGATTAATGACTTAAGAGTGTTCGGCCCTCTTCTGTTCCAGTTCCCCCGGGAAAGTCTAAATTGAAATCTACCGTGGTATGCTATCTGCCTATCTCCCCCCTGGGATATTTTTTTCCAGCTTTGGAGTGCTGTATCTTCTCTATTTTCCCATATTTTTTTCACATCATGCAGGATTCCTAATTGAAAGTCTTGTTTTTGTCATGGAGTTATTTTTATTTCAACTACGTAAAAATATTACTTTATTTTCAAAAAAATGACTTAATTGAGAACGATTTTTACCTTCCTGCTAGTGTAATCCGCGCTCAGGAATCTTGACATCATTTACTGGTTGTCTACTTTGTACTCTCCCTTAAAACTCGATCCGTGGACTTCACTGCTTACTGCGTGTGTTAGATGATTTTAGAGAAGGCAAAGCACTCCCGCTTAGCAACCCTTAATACCTGTCCCTCGATCTGATTTGCTTTAACTGCTTTCCATTTTTTGTTTGATTATTTGACTGTTGGATGACTAGAGGTAGATAATCTCATTTACAGTCCTCGACCAAAGTTGCTCAAAAAGGGAAAGAAAGTGGAATGAAGGTGGAATGGAGTGAAGAGAAGGAGAAGAAGAGGAGCCCTCCCACTACTCCGGATACTCCCAATGTCCTATCAAGAGTGAAAAAGATGGAGGAGGTGAGAGCACGATTATGTATTCCATCATGTATCATCTATTTCACTCTGCGGGTAATCTCCACTAAATCGATGGGGTTATTCATTTTTACTCTGCACTATTCTTGTGTATCCCTTGCTGATCATCTTATTTTTTCCGTGGGTACGTAAAATCCGCCGTATTGATTGTGCATCACAAATGCATACACTATAGTATAGAGTAACCACTACCCAATCAAATAAGCCATGGAATTTGCATCAGCTGCTCTGACCAGTTATTAAAAAAGCGAACAACAATGTAGATATTAATCCACCTACGCGTATTCCTCAATATTGTTTCTTTACGTACGACTTCGTCTTAATGAAATCATCTCGGTTTCTTTGCAGTTTTATCATGCATGAATTACTTAATATATCACAGGTATCACCAGTCGATGAAGCAAAAACAGACCAATCGCGAACAATTTTTTTCAAAGTCAATTAAAATCGGTCAAATATTTATGTCAAGCTATAGTAAAGAGAAGATTTCGGAAGAACTAGGTTGTTTGTCCCAGAGCCGTCATTTAGGGATTTTCCGGTTTTGCTCCCGGTATTACCGTATCTTCGGTTCCAGATGACCTACATAAATGGTTAGGACATTAAAAAACGCAGAAAAATCAGGTAAACAACTTTCATGTTGAAACCAAAACGGTAGGATGAAAATCAAAAATGCTGTAATCAAAAAACCTAATTTCGATCTAGAAACTAAATGTTTGGCCATCGCGCAGGCGACTTGCAGGGATTTTTATTGCAGATTATGAAAGAACAAGTCAAAATATATGTAAGAAAAATATAACCATTCAATTAAAAGTGTGCTTCAATTCACATTTTTTCGATCGAATTGTCGAAACTGTCATCTCCGAAAATGAATAATTCAGTTCCGCTGGCCCATTTGCGAATGGTGTCCTAGTTCTAGTGTATTGTAGTTGAGTGAACATATGTTGAACAAAAACTGTTGATGGAATCCCGGTATATCTCGTTTTCAAAAAATCGAATTTTCACCCTCCGATTTTATCGATTTTACGACGGTGAAAACTACATTTATCGATGTGATCCCAACGAACTTCGAATCAATAATTTCAGTTGACCAAGTAATCTCTGTAAATCGCTTGAGCTCAGGTTCTCAGAAGGTTTTTAAGACCTGTTAAATAAACCTCGAAATCGTGAAATATTGAGCTTGTGATAATGAACATGTCAGAATTTCATTCGAATTTGCAAATATCTGCCAGAAATAACTAGTATAAATCGAGATGTTGTCAAAGAAATCATAAAATATTGGCTAAACTGCGAGTAACGTTGAATTTGAAAATCCAAATTTCGGAAAATGAGAGCATATTTTTTTATATAAATAGTTTTTTTAACAATGATTTTCTTACATTTTCAGAAGTTTCTGAGCTTGTCATTATTTTTAAAATATAATTCTGGGAGATATTTGAAGATTCGAAGGCAATTCTGACATGTTCATTATCACAAGCTCATTATTTCATGATTTCGAGGCTTATTTAACAGGTCTTAAAAACCTTCTGAGAACCTGCGCTCAAGCGATTTACAGAGATTACTTGGTCAACTGAAATTATTGATTCGAAGTTCGTTGGGATCACATCGATAAATGTAGTTTCCACCGTCGTAAAATCGATAAAATCAGAGGGTGAAAATTCGATTTTTTGAAAACGAGTTATACCGGGATTCCATCAACAGTTTTTGTTCAACATATGTTCACTCAACTATAATACGCTAGAACTAGGACACCATTCGCAAATGGGCCAGCGAAACTGAATTATTCATTTTCGGAGATGACAGTTTCGACAATTCGATCGAAAAAATGTGAATTGAAGCACACTTTTAATTGAATGGTTATATTTTTCTTACATACAGTTTGGCTTGTTCTTTCATAATCTGCAATAAAAATCCCTGCAAGTCGCCTGCGCGATGGCCAAAACATTTTTTTTCTAGATCGAAATTAGGTTTTTTGATTACAGCATTTTTGATTTTCATCCTACCGTTTTGGTTTCAACATGAAAGTTGTTTATCTAATTTTTCTGCGTTTTTTAATGTCCTAACCATTTATGTAGGTCATCTGGAACCGAAGATACGGTAATACCGGGAGCAAAACCGGAAAATCCCTAAATGACGGCTCTGGGACAAACAACCTAGTTCTTCCGAAATCTTCTCTTTAATATAGCTTGACATAAATATTTGACCGATTTTAAATGACTGAAAAAAATTGTTCGCGTCTACCTCCACTGACTCGTGATACTTGTGATATATTAGGGATGGTAATCATAGCTGTCCAGAGCTGGCGGCGCTTGTCCACCCCCCCGTCCTACCATGAACCCCGGGTCATGGTAGTTTGTCCACCCCCCGTCCACCCATGAACCCCGGGTCATGGTTCAAAAATCGATGGTAGGTCATGGATAGGTCAAGACTAAGTACTGTACCAATCGATAGTACAGTACTTCCTGATACCGTATATAGCTACCGTAACCCCGATTATCACCAACTGATTTTTTTCAAAAATTGAAAATACCGTACCCTAATTAAAAAGTCAAAGTACCGTATCCAATCGATAGTACAGTACCACCAAATACCGTATCCCACTACCCCGACTATCACGAACTAACTTTATTTTTAAGATGTCCTGGTAACGTGCACAATCGGTCTAGTGTCGTGAACGATCGATTGTACAGTACCCAACTGACTACCGTACCCCAGTTCCTTGGGTCAGATTCAGTTCCTTGGGTCAAACAATTTTCTAAAATTTTCAAACATGTTTCCAAAAATACCAAATCAAACATAAAATGATTATACAGTAACAAGATATACGGTATAATACTTTAAAATAATTTTACTATCGATTTTGAATTTTTAGAAAAATGTTTAACCCAAAGAACTAGATCTGACCCAAGGAACTGGGTTACGGTAGTCAGTTGGGGACTGTACAATCGATCGTTCACGACACTAGACCGATTGTGCACGTTACCAGGACATCTTAAAAATAAAGTTAGTTCGTGATAGTCGGGGTTACGGTAGTGGGATACGGTATTTGGTGCTACTGTACTATCGATTGGATACGGTACTTTGACTTTTTAAATTAGGGTACGGTATTTTCATTTTTTGAAAAAAAATCAGTTGGTGATAATCGGGGTTACGGTAGCTATATACGGTATCAGGAAGTACTGTACTATCGATTGGTACAGTACTTCGTCTTGACCTACCCATGACCTACCATCGATTTTTTGACCATGACCCGGGGTTCATGGGTGGACGGGGGTGGACAAACCTTTTGTCCACCCCCCTGCCGACGCCGCCGGCGTGGACAGGTATGATGGTAATACGATTTGGATAGTGGATTATTAATTAGCAAATGCACGTGCGTCGCGGCGATTTGGATTATCCACTATCTATTCACTATCCAAATCGCCTTGACGCGCGCGCAGTACGCTAAAAGAAGTTTGGATTATCCGGATAGTAAAACGGATAGTTCGGATTATCCGTTTGATATATATATATACTAAATTAGGAAGGAATCGGCTATCTGCAACGATAAAATATTTTAAAAGTTCTGAATCATGTCCACTTTTTCGATGAAATTTCATGATCAAACAAATAATCGATATTATTTTTCCTTCCCAGCTTGCGAAATGTTCTTTCCAGCTCGCGTATATATAAAGCTCAGATTCTTCGCGTATGACCGGATTGCGAAACGGTTACGGAACGTGGAGGGAGAGAGATCGCGCGTCAACAAGTTTCGAAACGAGTGATTGCGAAACCTAGATACTCCGCTAGCACAGGAGCCCCCGCCGAAGGAGGGGACACAACCGAGCTAGTATGGATTAACAAAATGTCTCCAATTAGCTCATTCAAATTAGGGTTCAATTCGAAAGAACCGGCGTTGTTCCGTTTGAGTATGATCAGTAATGAATGCTAGCTATCATAAAATATCAATGGCACAAGAGAAGCACATTGAAGAATTGCGTGATCATGTATTTTCACACTATATAGTTAAAGGCATCAAACGTTTATGTTCCCGCGCAGGAAAAAAATATAGACGAAAACGTGACGATGGGTCACTACAGCACCCGGTACATATGTTTTCTTTTTTAAAAAACCTTTTCAAGAACGTTTCTTAAAAACCGGTGAGAGCAGCTGATGCAAATTCTATGGTTTGTGATTGGGTAAGGATTACTCTTTTCAATAGTGTTAGCATTTGGAATATACAATCAATACGGCGGATTTTACGCTATCCCAAAGAAATATGCGAGGACTTTTGGGACACCCTAAACATTATGATGTGAATGTCTCTATGTATTCTAAGTCGAATTATTATCATGCCTCTCACGAGAGATTCAGGACAAATCCGTGATATCGTGGCACAATCTGATAAATCGAATGTGTGTTTTTAGATGACCTAGGGGTAACCCAGGCTTCTGAATCCGGTTTCGGGCAAGGCGGCTCCCAATCTTGATCAGCGGCTGCTTCAGATTGCTTCAGAAATTTGAGATCCTCACTTTGGACCCTTTGATTATGGGTTTAAAATGCTTCATTTGAGTTGAAATCTTTCCTGTAGGTGTCAATTATGATCTTCTAGGAATCATCTAATAGATTTTTCGGCATATCAGAATTTGACCTTTGAGCAGTTCGGATAAGCAGTTCTTGACAGTTCGGAGTAGAAACAAACCAAACTTTTGCATCTGTTAGAGAATTAAAGTCTGCATCTACATGATTTTTTCATATTTTCCCATCTGTTATTTGGGTTATAATCGAAAAACAGTGCCAATTTGCGGGTTTTCCCATTTGCACTGCGTGTAAAGGCGGTTAGAGGTTTAATTTCGAACTTTGTCGACCAGGGTTCGACTCCCGGTCGGGGTAATACTTTTTGCCGTATTTTAAACATTATTTAGCAGTGTTCACATGCTTAGGGACAGTATAGTTGTATTCACATGCTTCACATGCTTTCACATGCTTAGTTCACATGCTTTTCACATGCTTTTCACAGTTCAGTTCACATGCTTTTCACAGTTCACATGCTTAGGGACAGTATAAATATATATATATATATAGTGCGGTCATTTTTTTGAGGCCCTCATATTGCGTTTCATAGTCAATTTAGAAAAGTATGTGTCCAGTTCGAACTATTTCGACCGATAATTGATTTGCTCCCTCTGCCAGACCCTATATTTAGTTACACGTACAATTTATGGACTCTAGAGTACACGTTACGGCCAAGCGCGTTAATCTGGCAGAGGGACCATTGAAGTTGCTTCGAGTTTTAGCCTGAAAACCCGCGATTTTTGAGTTTTTTTTTATTTTTCTCGATCTATATTTCCTTTCCGCCAATTGCCAGATGTTAGTATTGATTCGACTGTTACTTCGTTAATTGCCATCACTGATCATCTTATATCCTATCTAAAATGTATTCACGCTGTCATTTTACTGAAATAAATGTTGACAAAATAAGCAAAAACATTTTTCACAGAGGGGACACGAACTCAGGGGATGCTTTCACTAGACGAGCTCGCTACCCACTGCACCACCAGGCCAGTTGGTAGGGGGCCGTTGATACGCGGTGATGTCTCTCTCTCTCTCTCTCTCTCGCGATTTTCTGATTTATTGATTTTTCTCTGCCCTCAGGGGCCGTTGGTAACTTTTGAAAAGTGGAATCGCTTACTCTTATGGTCCGCCACACAGCTGGATCGGTCATTTTCCGAAAACTCACGGACACTCCGCGGCATTTCCTTGTTAGATCAATTCAACATATTTTTACATAAAAAAAATAAAGAAAAAACTAGTTAACTAAGTTTACCTCCTTTAAAATCGACCATGTGAAAAGATTTTTTATTCTGAACAACGCGTTAATCAAGTTCTTCAGAATAATACGCTACCCGCTATTCCCTCATAAAACAGTCCCTCCTGCGCTCCAGTCAACGTAAAAACGATCTCCCATTTTCACTAAATTCTGATATTCCCAAGCTTATTCGACTACCAGCTAACCCGTCAAACCGTTCTGGTAACCCCGGCGCTCACTCCCGCCTTCGGCGGGAGTTCGCCTTTGAACCAAGTTCAGTCAGGGCTCGCTACTGCGCGGCGAGCCGGGACGAAATTGTTCTGAAAATACCTTTCACCTTCCCTTCCGTTCTCTCCTCCGCTGCCCCTCTCACCTCCCTCCAGGTTTCTAAGTTGTTCGAATTGATACGCTACCCGTCATTCCCTCATTAGATTATCTCACCTCCGCTCTCCCACCTCTCCTCCCTCTCTCTCCTCCCCCCTTCAATCCTCCGCTTTCCGTTCTATCTCCGCTCTCCCTCTCACTTGCCTTCGGATTACTAAGTTTATTCGAAATGAATCCGTCATTCCCTCATTTGATTATCTCACCTCCGCTCTACCACCTCCCCTCCCTCCCTCTCCTACCCTCCCCTCTCTCCTCCGCTATCCATTTCACCTCCGCTCTCCCTCTCACTTGCCTTCGGATTACTAAGTTTATTCGAAATGAATCCGCCATTCCCTCATTTGATTATCTCACCTCCGCTCTCCCACCTCCCCTCCCTCCCTCTCCGACCCCCCTTCTCGCCTCCGCTATCCATTTCACCTCCGCTCTCCCTCTCACTTGCCTTCGGATTACTAAGTTTATTCGAAATGAATCCGTCATTCCCTCATTTGATTATCTCACCTCCGCTCTCCCACCTCCCCTCCCTCCCTCTCCCCCCTCCCTTCTCGCCTCCGCTATCCATTTCACCTCCGCTCTCCCTCTCACTTGCCTTCGGATTTCTAAGTTTATTCGAAATGATAATACGCTACCCGTAATTCCCTTATAACGTTGTCTACCCTCTCCCCTATCACCTCCGTTCATTCTCTCACCTCCCTACAGTCTCCCTTCGAACGCGCACCCGCCAACTTCCCTTCCTTCTTCCCCGCTCTCCCGTCCCCCCCGCTGAACACGCGCGCCCCTCCCTCGCCTCTACTTAATCACGAAAGAAAGGAAGGGTCACAAGTGCTCTCGTGGCCGACTGGTTAGCGCGTTTCACTCGCTATCCTGAGGTCGCGGGTTCGATCCCCGCCGCCGCCCGCCGTCTTTTGCCAGCCTCTCTCTGACTCTGACCGCTGGGTACAGACACATTTCTGAGAATTTCTGACGAAAAACTGCGGACGCGTCAGCAAATATCGAGACGAAAGAGTATAAAGAAGGGATAATTAATAAAAATATTGAGAGAAAAAAGTGAGTTCCTAATTCAGGCAAGGCCCGATTCGGAGGGTACGTTATGTTAGCCTCAGCGGTGATTTTGCAAACTCGCATAATTAAAGTTACCCAACAAGGACGAAACCCTGATCCCGTCGCGTGTACGAGAGAGTATGCAAAAGTGAGAGAGCGCGGGAATACGCTGACCATTTCCGGCTTCCCCTTGAGGCTATTATTGATTTTTAGCATTTTTTGTATATTCATTCTCAACTAATTCAGCCATCGGCTATTCGATGGAGGACAAAAAATAGGGGGTCAATTTTGTCCTTGTTGAGTAACTTTAAATTATTTCTCAAAATTTTAAATTTTTTTTATTTAAATCGTATCGGCAGCTGCACTATCATTGGATTCTATGCGCATTATAATTTAGAAGCGTTTTGAAGAAACCCGCCTGTGGTCCCTACACATGCTCAAATATTTCTTGTAATGACTCAGTTTTATTTATTCGCTTATCAATCCACGAAACCACGATCTCCTTGTTGGATGAGCCTAAAATCGACGAGAAAACACAGAGAAACACATAAATATCATGGAAATGGTGGTTTCAATCAGGCAAAAAGTTTTTCCCCTACCGGGAGTCGAATCCTTGTCGACACGGTTCGAAATTGATCCTCTTTACGCCTTTGCACGTAGTGCAAACGAGAAAATCCTGTGCATTTTCACTTTTTTCGCTTATAAGAGAATTTGAAGAAAACAATCATGTAGATGCAGAATTTAATTCCACAAGTTTGGTTTGTTTCTACTCAGAACTGTTAAAGATATGGTGCGAAAACTGCTCAGAGGTCAAATTTTGATCTACCGAAAAATTGATCAGGTGATTCATAGACGATCATAATTGATGCCAACAGGCATTTTAAACCCAATATCAGAGAGTCTGAAATTTCCACTGATCAAGATTTGACTTCGCCCGGAATCGGATTCAGAAGCGTGACTTACTCCTAGATAATCTAAAACCCAAATTCGGGTTCTCCTCATTCTGTTGCCAGAGGCGTGTTATAAGAATATCCTATTCTGACGGACAATGGTGTTACATACTAGTTTGCAATTCTCAAAATTATGCAAACCATCATTACTATACTATTGATGTAATATTTCAGGATGGCTCAGTAGCGAACTCTACGATTCCCTCAGTTGCTGCAGTTAGCGTCCCCCCTGGAATGGATGAGAGCACGGAACTAGAATACATGAGAGTTCAAGTAAAGGATCTCTCTGAGAAGTTGGAGACCCTAAGGTTTCCCATTTTTCTATAATTTTTGGGTGTATTGTGAATATGAAGGCGTAATATGAAGGCTGTAAAATTCGAGTAAAATCTGGCACAATAAGATGAATTTTCTGAAACTTTATTTTGGTCGCGATTCCCTCGTAATGGCTATACAAAAAACGACAAAATCACAACTTAATCTGGAAGAATTCGGTCGACTGCTCTTTCTGAAAACATTAAGATACTAGAAATTCTCTGAAATTTTAATCCCACTTTTTCAATCCCAATTTATGATCATACAAATAATTGATATTATATTTCCCTCCAAGCTCCCCACATGTTCTTTGTACAAAGTAATATGGAGCAACACTAAATATCTCCAATTAGCTCATGTTCAAATTATCGTTAGATTGGACCATACAACGAAATGACCTCTACTCTTCCGTTTGAGTATCATCAGTAATTAATGTTAGTACTCATAAAACGCAAATAAATGAAAAAGTGCAGCACGCTGAAAGAATTGTGGGATCATGTATTTTAAAATTAGTTAGTTAGACGCATCAAACCTTTGCGTTCTTGTTCAAAAAAAAATTAAAGACGTAAACGTGATTGAGGATCACAAAAGTAAAAGTTACATAAAGGATTCTTAAAAACAGGGGAGAACAGCTGATGTAAATTCAATGCACCACGTGATTAGGTAATTGTTACTATATTGAATAGTGTTCGCATTTGGGATGCACAACCCAAACGGCGGAGTTTACGTTCCTGCGAAACAAAATTCCAGGAACTTTTGGAACACCCCAAAATATACAGAAGTTCCTTAAAATCTCGCGCGTAAAATGCACAAAATGAAAATGCCACTGATTTAGTCGGAATAATGCGGCAATTACGAATAGTTGGACATGATCAAAATATGTAATTTATTAATTGTTCCTGGCATGCGCGAGATCTCCTTCTTTGATCTAAAACGAGACTCTGCCTCTTCCTCGAAAGTTCCTTGACCTTTGGCATATAAACCCCTCCTTATGTATCGGAATCATTTGTTGTCAAACGGTACTGGCGATCTCTCAGAAGAGGTCTCATAAGTTGCGTTTTTTAATAAGTAAAGTGATAATTTGAGGTTGAAGCGGAAGGAAGACAGAGAGAAATTGGTGGAATACGAGAGGATGAAGGTACAATTGCATGGGCTGGTTGAGTACAAGAACAAAGCTCAAGAAGTCAGACTGGAACTGGAGAGGAAAATGAGAGAAAAGGAACAGGTTGGGCATTACATCTGTACTCATTCTTCATTTATCAGTGATACATTATTAAAAGTTATCACGGACTTGTAAGATTCAGGAAAACGAGACCCCTTTGCGACAGAAAAAAATTATTCACGGATTTCGCATGCAACCAATGGGAATTATCAAAATGAGAGCGAGGAGAACGCCCATTCACTTCATTTCAATTTGCATTTTGAACCAAGATTTGACCTACCACTAGGCTGTGTCGATCAGATTTTGACCTACATGAACTGCATTTTCCCCCAATGGTGCGTATTCTCCTCATCTACAAATAAGTCCGTTGGCTCTCCGAGCAGAAATACCGTCTTCATGTTGTTTCGCATTAAAACTGATTTTCTCATCACAATTTGCTAATTATAGACATTTGTTGAAGCGATCTGCACATTTTTTTTAAAATTTTTGATTCTGATTTCCCACTCCAGTATTGAATTATGGGCATAGTTCATTGGTCATAGCTCGGGGCTTATTATGCTGGTAAGTCTGGACGTTAGGATTGAGTATGATAGGAGTACTATAGCAGTGGTGAAATGAGAAATGAGTGAAGCTTAGAAGTTTTGGAACCTTGCTGTACTTTCGTCTAGAAGCGTACCTCATGGGAAAACGCTCGGTCAAATGTAATAGGGAATCTACTCTCGTCTCAACCGTCGTATAGCATCCTCTTCGTAATCCTTCGCAGAGGGCTCGAGGGTTCTTGCCAACCTCACATGTTAGCCTCGCCACCAATTTCACAAACTGAGCATGTGACGAAACATGTTGACACGCGCTCATTCTCACTCCTCGTTTCGTAATTGATTGCACTACGATATATTATATAATTAAACGGCACAGTAACGCAATAATCCGAAACTTACCGGTTCTTTGAAAGACACTAAATTATTGTAATTGTACTTATCTGTAAATATGGTAGGAATTGGATGGACTGCGCGAGTGGAAGGAATCGAAGAGCGAAGAGTTGAGGAATTTCAACGAAGACATGGAACTGTTGACTCTGGACAAGGAGATGGCAGAAGAGAAGGCCGAACAATTACAGGATATGGTCAGTATTTATATAAGAGCACTCTATTATTTTTCCCGGCACTTCCCTGAGAGCGATGGTTCTTAGGATTTCGGAACAATAATAGAAAGTTAGATGCTACAACATTAAAAATATTAATTTTTTCCTGGACCCATTTGCTCTTTGTTTCTTTGGACCGTAATTCAAATGCGGTTTGTCAGTTCCTACTGTAGTTTAAAGACTTTCTTCAAAATGCCACTCGCTGGGATTGAACCGTTCTAAAAATACACTTCTTAAATTTGTACTGTAAGTCAGGATTTGTTATACACTCTGCTAATTCCGGTTGTTTATTCTACTTTGGCACGACATGACTTTCCAACAATCAATTCAAAATTATCATTATCAAACCAGAACAACGGCATTTCCCACCTTACGGCAGATGCTCCTCCGCTTTTATAGACATATGAAAAGTGTAAAATGTATTACGGTAAATTCCCTGCACTTTGTAGGAATTCGGGGTTCACATTTTTTACTTAGTTGTCTGTGAAAGTTATTGAGTGTAAGAGGACGATAAGGACATGAGAGTACTAGTAGGTCGGTTGAGAAACAAAAAAAAAAACTCTGCTACAGCACTTTCAGAATACATTCGCACATCGACAAAAAATGATTCTGCAAAACCTTAGAGAATTGCAGTTTGTTGGTTCTCATCCGACCTAGTACCCATGAGTCATGCGAGTATTCATTCGTTTGAATTGATTGTAGGTGGATGAATTGAAGTCGAAGGTGGACGAGTTGGAGGTCAATCTGGCCATTCTTCGAGAGGAAATGGAGATCGGAGGAGGAGGGGGGAATGGAGAAGGAAACAGTGTTCAGATGAAGCAGATTATGAGTCAGAATGAAAGACTCAGAGAGGCACTCATCAAGTTAGTCCCTTCACTTTCCTATCCTTCCACTAATACCGATTGCATTTGAATTTATGACAATGTGATTTATCTGTTTTAGCATAAAACGAGACATAGTACTAAATGCGTAGTGATATGTGATCGTTTGAGACTACGAGATGCGAATGGGAATGCATTGGAAGAGAAGATTTATGCAGAGAAAGAATTAGAGAAATTGAAAAGCGAGAACGGAGAACTTCTAAGAATGGGTACGTTGGGGGGGGGGGGCGGAGGCAGCTTCTAATCTCTCTCCGAATTGAGGGCAAATATGGAGAAAGAAGACAGAAGAGTCAGAGGAGGCCATAATGAATCTGAAGGAACAGGTTGGAAAGTAAAAATATATTTATCATTGAATGAGCTATGAGTGAAGGAGATGTTGAAGGTGGATGCATATCTCGCTTCCGAAGAAGTAATCCAGCATCTCACAGATAAGAATCTCGATATGGAAGAGAAGATACGGTAAATGAATGGGGGGGGGGTTTCATTTTAAAACTCTACAGAGGAAAAAGAGTGCTCCAAATTCTTATCTGACCAAATGCATCGATTGTGCACCCCCGAATCGGGTATTCCCATAATTTCTCTGAAGTAATCTTATTAAGAGACCGGATCGGTAAGACTCGACCATAATCGCCACCCCCGCGGCCACGACCCATCAGAATGAGAACCTCACGCCGCTACTTTGTGCATGGGCACCCCTTGGCCCCACGTTGCACATAGTACCCGTGATTTCTCAATTTCGCTTCTGCGCACGAAAATATATAATCTCAAACTCGAAAAATCGAAATTTCATATTTTCTAAACGGGAAGAGATATACTCGTAATCTCTTTTTCGCTGATCTAGGTATGTCCAAAAACCAAAAATGAGCCATTCTGATTGAATCCCAGTCGATCGTAATGATGAGTTTATATACCCAAATTTCACATTTTGACCCTTTTCTCCAGCATATGAAAAAACCTCACGGGCTTTCTATGATTAAAATGAACCCGGATGAAAACTGAACAAAATGAGCCATTCAAAAATCCGATTCGTTTTCTGCGCTGCCGTTCCTCAAGCCGAAAATTTGTGAACTTTCAGCTTTTCCGATGCATTCTTCTCCATTTCAAGCTTTCATCCGGGTTCATTTTAAGAGACCGGATCGGTAAGACTCGACCATAATAGCCATCCCCCGGCCACGGCCCCCCGGAATGGGAACCAGGCAACCATACTTTGTGTGTGTACACCCCTTGGTCCCGTGTTGCACATATGACTATTGATTTATCGATTTCAGTTGTATCTAGTAAAATACAAGGCCTCAAACTCAAAAAATCGAAATTTCATAATTTCTGAACGGGACAAGAGAGATTCAAAATCTCTTTTGCATTCCACTAGGTATGCCCAATAACCAAAATTAAGCTACCCTGATCGAATCTCAGTCACTTGTATTATCGAGTTTATGGTCACAAATTTCGGATTTTGCACAAAATTTTTACCATCTGGAAAAACCAGGCCGGCTACTATGCTTAAAATGTACCCTGATGAAAACTACATTGAAATGATTACTTGTGTGATTGATTCATTTTTTACCTTTTCGCTCCCAAAGGCTCAAATGTTTGGAATTTCAGGTTTTTCATTCCAGCCTTCTTCATTTATAATGTGTCGAAGCGCAAATGATGAAAAGATAGATGAGAACATGGGAGAATGTGAAAACACATCGAAAATCTCCATTTTGAATATTTCTAAAAATGTCGATTTTTGAAATCTCGATTGAGTTCAACTTTCGGCATGTCAAAGTGTGGATTTTCAAACTTAGGAAGATGCGCATATCACGTGACGTAAAGAACACTTCCATGTGAATAAGAAAATTTACATATGAGCTTCTGTACATATTTTCAGGTTCGGATTTTTGTCAACGAACATTGCACCACTGATAATGTCGACCAACATTTTTTGATTGAAATCGACTGAAATCAAGTCGATTTGGTGAAGTCATATCCCACTGCAATTTATAATGCAAAAACAAAGCAGGAAAAATGTCGGATTCCTTATTTCGGAAAAACAATGACTCAAATTCTCGATTATTCCCATGTTTGCCAGCTGAAAATTCAGCGTTGTCGGATTCAAGCCTATCACAAATTACCCTGAGCAATGGAAGAGTAGTAGATGAGTAAGTATAAGTAAAAATGAGCTAAGAAGCTCTTTCCTTTTCAACGATATTTCGGATCCAATTTAGTCAAAATAGAGATCTGTCATCATATGTTCATGCGTATTTCCTTCTAGTTTGCCGAATCGAGTGGATCTCAGTAGTATTATGAATTACAACAATAGTCAAACTCAGAAATAGTTGTCTTTCAGTCAATGTGTGCAAACTAAATTTTAGAAATTTCAGGAATTTCAAAAATTCGATTTCTTTAGATGAAGCTAAATTGGGGTATTAATTTAACATTATAATACATATGAAATGTGCAAACACATTCATAACAGAAAGTGTCAGATTCGGCAGACTAGTAGGGAAATACGCATGAACATATGATGACAGATCTATATTTTGATTAAATTGAATCCGAAATATCGTTGAAAAGGAAAGAGCTTCTTAGCTCATTTTTACTTATACTTACTCATCTACTACTCTTCCATTGCTCACGGTAATTTGTGATAGGCTTGAATCCGAAAACGCTGAATTTTCAGCTGCCAAACATGGGAATAATCGAGAATTTGAGTCATTGTTTTTCCGAAATAAGGAATCCGACATTTTTTCTGCTTTGTTTTTGCATTATAAATAAAAAATGACATGCCGAAAATTGAACTCAATCGAGATTTCGAAAATCGGCATTTTTAGAACTATTCAAAATGGAGATTTTCGATGTGTTTTCATATTCTCCCATGTTCTCATCTATCTTTTCATCAATTGCGCTTCGACACATTATAAATGAAGAAGGTTGGAATGAAAAACCTGAAATTCCAAACATTTGAGCCTTTGGGAGCGAAAAGGTAAAAAATGAATCAATCACACAAGTAATCATTTCAATGTAGTTTTCATCAGTGTACATTTTAAGCATAGTAAGCCGGCCTGGTTTTTCCAGATGGTAAAAATTTTGAGCAAAATCCGAAAGTTGTGACCATAAACTCGATAATACAAGTGACTGAGATTCGATCAGGGTAGCTTAATTTTGGTTATTGGGCATACCTAGTGGAATGCAAAAGAGATTTTGAATCTATCTTGTCCCGTTCAGAAATTATGAAATTTCGATTTTTTGAGTTTGAGGCCTTGTATTTTACTAGATACAACTGAAATCGATAAATCAATAGTCATTTGTGCAACACGGGACCAAGGGGTGTACACACACAAAGTATGGTGGCCTGGTTCCCATTCCGGGGGGCCGTGGCCGGGGGATGGCTATTATGGTCGCGTCTTACCGATCCGGTCTCTTAAAATGAACCCGGATGAAAGCTGAACAAAATGAGCCATTCAAAAATCCGATTCGTTTTCTGCGCTGCCGTTCCTCAAGCCGAAAATTTGTGAACTTTCAGCTTTTCCGATGCATTCTTCTCCATTTCAACTATGTAGCGGCGCAATTGATGAAAAAATCACTCTTACGAACCAAGAACGCAAAAACTTATTGAAAATTCGAAGTTTGACTCGTTCGAAAAAAGTCGATTTTTGGATTCCCGATTTTGCTCAAATTTGGGCACCTCTAGTGCAGAATTTCAAATATTTAGAGGGTCACATGCGCTCTATTATGAAGTATGTTTCCATGTGAATAAGTAGATACGCATAAGACCTTCTGTGCTTGTATGAATCTTCGAATATTTTTCGTCCAATTGTGCACCAGCGAGTAGATCGAGCAAATATTTTCACCTGAAATTGTATGAAATCGAGTTGATTTAATGGTAGCATATCATATTTGAACCATAAATGCAGAAATAATACTGAAAATATGGTGTACACCTAATTTTCAAAAATACGATACTCAAATGTTCGATTTTTCCCATGTTTATGCACTGAAATTTCGGAATTTCATATATACATGTCAAAATATATCAACGTTTTCTGTAGTAGTGCTAAAGTTGATTAAGCGTAAGCAAATATTGGCTCACAATGCCATTTCATTTTAGAGATATTTTGACCCAAATTTGTGCAAAATCGAAATCCTTAAACAATTTTGAATGTGAATTTCCATTATTTTAAGGCGAATCAGACAAGTTTAATCACTGTTTGGTATATTAATTACATATGAGTAAAAATATGTACACAAAACATCAGTTTGGCCGAATCTAAAGAAATCGATTTTTTAAAATTATGGAATAAATATATTTTATTTTGTGTATAATCGATGTGGTATTGGGTTGTCCCATAATTCGTGTCGTTTTTCTTCTACATTTAATTTCTCGTAAATGATCAAACACCTTCATTACCTCATGATGTATTTAATAGAAGACTCATGATACGTAATTTATCGCACACTTATCTCCGGCTTACATTGCCTAATGATGATGCAATAAGTGAAAATATGGAATTTCCGACCCTTTTTTCAAAAATTTATAGTTATTTTACGAGTAACGTTTAAAATCCCTAGCACTAAGGGTGCAAGGGTAATGCAAGACACTTCACATTAATGCTTCTAAATCATAGTTTTCTGAATCGTTTGCTTGAATATTTAATAATATGTCATCGGAGGGGAGTTTCAAAAGGGTCGATTTCATGATTTTAGTATTTCCAATGCTCCAACTTAGCTTATTTGGCTATTATAATTCAAATACATTATTTGTAAACGATTCCATAATGTTCGGGGAAAGAAAATCCGCAGAATTTTTCAAACCACGTTGAAAATTTTGGGTTTTGTAGTCACCCCGCAAAGCATTTTGGGAAACAGGGATTGTGCCAAATAATCTTATTTGCCCCTAGAGATTAACTATGCACTGCACACTTATTTTTATCTGTGAATTAGAGTGGATTTTTTTTTCAATTTTAAGATTATCGATTTTTTAGCAAAAATTTCGCAATCGTCTAATTCCCCTCCACGGCAATGTCTTTACTCGCTGATGCACCTAAAATGTAGAGTGCTGGCCACTGTATCTATTGCATCATACAACAACTCAAATACTTTCCTTGTTCCAGCGAAATATTATTTTTAAAAATGGCGACACGAATTATGGGACAACCCAATACAAGTATATCTTCATTACGCTGAACTAATAATTAATACTGCTACTCAGATCTGACCAATTCGCTTTAAAATAATGGAAATTTACATTCAATAATTTTTGAGGATTTCGATTTTGCACAAATTTGGGTCAAAATATCTCTACAATGAAATGGCATTATGAGCCAATATTTGCTTGCGCTTAATCAACTTTAGCACTACTACAGAAAACGTTGATATATTTTGACATGTATATATGAAATTCCGAAATTTCATTGCATAAACATGGGAAGAATCGAACATTTGAGAATCGTATTGTTGAAAATTAGGTGTACGTCATATTTTCAGTATTATTTCTGCATTTATGGTTTAAATATGATATGCTACCATTAAATCAACTCGATTTCATACAATTTCAGGTGAAAATATTTGCTCGATCCACTCGCTGGTGCACATTTGGACGAACAATATTCGAAGATTCATGCAAGCACAGAAGGTCTTATGCGTATCTACTTATTCACATGGAAACATACTTCATAATAGAGCGCATGTGACCCTCTAAAGATTTGAAATTCTGCACTAGAGGTGCCCAAATTTGAGCAAAATCGGGAATCTAAAAATCGACTTTTTTCGAACGAGTCAAACTTCGAATTTTCAATAAGTTTTTGCGTTCTTGGTTCGTAAGAGTGATTTTTTCATCAATTGCGCCGCTACATAGTTGAAATGGAGAAGAATGCATCGGAAAAGCTGAAAGTTCACAAATTTTCGGCTTGAGGAACGGCAGCGCAGAAAACGAATCGGATTTTTGAATGGCTCATCTTGTTCAGTTTTCATCCGGGCTCATTTTAATCATAGAAAGCCCGTGAGGTTTTTTCATATGCTGGAGAAAAGGGTCAAAATGTGAAATTTTGGTATATAAACGGCTCATTTTTTATATGGCTCATTTTTTTTTGTTTTTATACATACCTAGATCAGCGAAAAAGAGATTACGAGTCTATCTCTTCCCGTTCAGAAATTATGAAATTTCGATTTTTCGAGTTTGAGATTATATATTTTCGTGCGCAGAAGCGAAATTGAGACATCACGGGTACTATGTGCAACGTGGGGCCAAGGGGTGCCCATGCACAAAGTTGGGGCGTGAGGTTCTCATTCTGATGGGTCGTGGCCGCGGGGTGGTCGAAAATTACCGATCCGGTCTCTTAAACCTTAAACCAATACGTGGATAGTGTTTAAGTGCTCTTGAATTGGACAAGGAAGACTTGGAAGTGATGAGAGACATGGATGAACAAATTGCTGAGGAACAGAAGGAAGTTGAGAAAACTCTGAGGGCTGATATCGAAGCAATGCAAGTGTCAATCAATGAGGTGAGCAGAGAGAGAAAGGAGACGGGAATGGCATTGAAATAAGGTTATACCAATATTTATACTTGTTCATGGACATGGGAATAGCTGATTAATGTTGACGGTAGAAGAGAAGGAAATGGAGTGATTGCTGGGGGCATAACTAACGCACAACTCGTACTATCCCATACCTAATTGTGAGTGATGGAACAATATTGTTGACAATCAGTTGAAGTCGGAACAATATTGTTGTCGACTTTAACTGATTGTCCCATGATGAACACTCACTCCTCAGATCATACCACTCACCTTTTTTTATCTCGTATAGACTATAAGAGAGACTATCTCAGTGAGTGAACATATTTGTGAAGACCTTTGGCAAAGTAGGAAAAATGGAATTTGCCCTAAATGTGTATACGTGTAGTACTCGGTGAGCATATCTCAGGCGTGGCTTATTTAGTGTTCTAGATGGCGCGCTGAGAAGTACGCGACACTTCAGTCCAAAAATGCAAATTTTCGAATTTTGTCATTTCGGAATGACTGATACATCAAAACATGCGCACTATTATGTGAGTGTATGTGCCAAGTTTCATAAGAAATCGATTTAAACTATTCGTGAAAAATCGAAAATTCATCATATTTTGCTAAAACAATAAGGTAATAATTCGTTCAGATGGTTGGGTAGTAACACTTTTTATTTATGAATCGTGTAGCTCCAACTGATCACTAGCTAACACGAGAAAACAATGAAAATTAAAAATAGAGTGCAAGAATTTTGTGAACAAGCTCGATCATCTTGAATAAAGTCAGTTCATGATGAAGCCAGTGGCCTACCGTACTCCACAACCGAATCAGAGGGACAATGTTCTTGAGTTAGTCTGCGCATAGTAGTCGATGAGGGAAATCTCTCAGTATCAACATAATTTAGGTATGCATCCGCGCGCGCCAGTGCGCTGATGTTGAACATCTACCGTAATCTCTCGATAATTTATAACGTCTGCGCACTGGCGCGCGCGGATACATATCGAAATAATATTGATGTGAGAAATTTCCCTCATCGACTACTGTGTGTAGGCAAACTCTAGAACATTGTCCCTCTGATTATGTTGTGGAGTACGGTAGGCCACTGGCTTCATCATGAACTGACTTTATTTAAGATGATCGAGCTTGTTCACAAAATTCTCGCAGTCTATTTTTAAATTCCATTGTTTTCTCGTGTTAGCTAGTGATCAGTTGGAGCTACACGATTCATAAATAAAAAGTGCTACTACCCAACCATCTGAACGAATTATTACCTTATTTTGATGAAGTTTTAGCAAAATATGATGAATTTTCGATTTTTCACGAATAGTTTAAATCGGTTTCTTATGAAACTTGGCACATACACTCACCATAATAGTGCGCATGTTTTGATATATCAGTCATTCCAAAATGACAAAATTCGAAAATTTGCGCGCCATCTAGAACACTAAATAAGCCACGCCTGAGCTATGCTCACCAAGTACTACACGTATACACATTTAGGGCAAATTCCATTTTTCCTACTTCGCCAAGCATAACTTCATCTACTCAGGTAGTCTCTCATAAGGTATAGTCCTCATTGTCCAAAATAGGGATGATAGTTGATGATGGATCTATTCAGGCTACCGCTATCCGCACCATCTAAATTATAAAAAGTAATTCATTGTTGATTTATCGGCAACCAATTAAATAACCAGATTTTAAAATTAAATAAATCTAGGTTGGGAACTACACGTGAACAAAGTTATGTCACTCAGCAAAGCGACGGCATAGATACAGTTGGGACCAATCATGAAGTTGATCGTTACTAGATATTTGGAGTTGCGATTTTGCTTGTGTTGCCAGTGGTAGTAAGTTTTCAGTTGCTGCTTCGTCAACGACAAGAGGAGGACCACTCGGAGCAATTGAGTGAGACCATAATCAAGTTTAGGAAGAAGACGGCAGAACTGAATGGAGAGATGGAAGATCTTAAGGACCAGGTACCCCTCCCTCTCCCCCCTCTTCCTCCCTACATTCCCCTTTGTAGATCCTTCATCTGGAGAAGGAAGTGAGTGAGGGGAGAGAAGACGAAAAGGACAGGGCAGGACAAGCCAGTCTCGCACTCATCAATACTGCCAGACAATTCTCTATCGTGAGTCCTCCCCCCTCCTCTTCCTTGTGATGGACTCATTCCTCTCTCAGATGGTAGAATGGAGGACTAGAGGAGTGGAAATGCAGTATGGAGAGAAGCACGTCAAGTACCTCAAAGCCTTCCTTCCAGATAACTTCACGAAGGCTGGAGGTGAGTACCATTCTCTCCTCTCCTCCCCCCCCCCCCCCCCCCCCCCCACCCCTACACAATTGGATATTCTTCATTTGAGGGGACAACGACTGTGTTTCCGTCTCTCTCATCGTTCCTCGACTGGGAGAGAAAGCTCTTCTCCTCTCTCAACTTCTCAAGGAGAAGGCGAGTCATTAAACTATAGCATATCTACATGCTCGATTCCAGTATCCTCAAGTGCCCGGAGGGATGAGAGTGGAACACGTGACTAAATCTCACAAAGGAGAGCAATGGGCTCAAGTGGGCAAGGCCGGCCATATCTGTGCAGCCATATACAATGTGTGTGGGCAGATAGAAAGGTGAGAGTGGTTCCCCCCCCCCCCCCCCTGCCTACCGGAGTGCCATTGAGTGGTCTGTCTACGTGCACTGTGGACCGCCTCTCGTCGATCGCCCATCTTAACTCAGACTTCACCCTTCAAGAGAAACATCTCGACAATTACATCGACCTGTTGAAGAATGGAAGAATGGACGAGAACTCCTCCCTCGACTATCTAGAAAGCTGCTATCGATATCTGTCTAAGAGGGTGAGCCCCCCCCCCTCCCCCTTGATAGATGCCCCTCTTCAGATCATGGACGATCAGTTGGCAGGCCGTGACTCGTTCGATGCCCTCACTTGGCTCTCTCGTTCATGCCAATCTCTCCTCTCTTCCATAGAATGGGCAGCTGTGAACGAGAGTCGACTCGGATTCATCGTGACGGTAGATTGGAATTGAAGAGAAGAGAGAGAAGAGAGCCATTGTAGAGTGAGTCAAGTGATGTCATCGAATGGATCACCAATGTAGGAGAGAAGATGAAGGAAGTGGAGCAACTCACGAGGAAGACGAATGTCAGTGGAAAGAGAGGAGGGGGAAGAGGGAGAGAGAGAGACTAGCGCCCTTTGGATGCAGGGTCGTCTCCCTAAGGAAGGGACACTGGTACTCACGGATTCACTGTGGGAGAATGTGAGCAAGGGAGTGCGGATGATGGAGAGAGTGTGTGGAGTTATCCACGAGACGTGTGCTCTCGCTGCTACTCAACTCTCCCTTCTATCAGGTATAGAAAAGGAGAAGAGACAGAAGGAACAGAGTGATACATTGAGGAGAGTCAAATGGATTCGAGTCTACTCGTGTGAAGGAAATGGTGCACAATGTAGTGGAGAAGACATACGGGAAGACGCCTCTCGATAAGGTCTTCCAACCAATTGAGTGAGTGAGGGAAAGGCAGAAGAGAGGGAAGGAGAGGGATTGCAGTAAGGACGTCGCCTCTCTCGTCGCTGCCATTCAAGCAGTTCACAAGACGGTTGATGATGGATCACTCCATCTTGTCAACAAGCTTGACAACAAGGTGAGGAGTAGACTTTGCTAAACGAGAGGTGAGACTCTCTCGGCAAAATCATTCCACAAAATTCCCTCTCGACTCTCGAAATTAATTTATACGAGAGTCGACTCTCGGCGAGAGCTCTCGCGAGACATGCAAATTCATTCCTCTCGCAGAGTTTCCTTTGTGGTGGTCGCTCTCTCACGCTCCCGGTGATAGAATTGCTATGAGTTTCAAATGTCATTCTTCTATTTTGTTCGCTCTCGCCTCTCGGCCGAGAGATGCAAATGAGCTCTCGCTCGAGACAACCGAAATTAGAGTCGTCTCGACCAAGAATGAAAGGTCGTCTCGCGAGAGTTGTCTCGCTTAGCAAAGTCTAGTGACAAGGGAACCGCAAAAGTATGACTTACGATCGAGGAAATTCATATGAGCCCGTTCGCGTAAGAGTCGAACAAAGTGTTGAAAGGCCTGGCACTCGGAAATTTCGATAATTTGCTAATAGGGGTAATCGAGGGTGCTGATAATCGTGGTCAACTTCATTTTGCTCCATCTCACCCGGTTAAGCCGGGCTGCATGTGGGCTTCATCTACATTTATGGAAATAACTCGCGAACCGATTTTGGAAACGACTTAAAATTTTAACAGGAGGTAGTTAATGCCACTACAAAGCCGCTGAAATCAAAATACCACATGTTTTTTGATGACATCATCACGATTTCGACGTTCTCGAATATCAGGCAAAAGCTAAAACCAAGAACTACATGCTAAGATACGCCTTGTTCTGGGGATCATTTTTCGTATACTATGTTGGGTATACAAATTCGGTTCTTTTTCGCTACAAGCAGTTTTATGATGAATTCAGCAGCTCTATGCCGCCAACATTGTGGGTGAGGGTGAAGAATTATTCTGATTCCTTTGTTCTACCCTCCTCGAACGAGAAAGTTAATGAAATTCATCATCATTTTTCACCCTCACCCACAAAGTTGGCGGCATAGAGCTGCTGAATTCATCATAAAACTGCTTGTAGCGGAAAAGATCCGAATTTGTATACCCAACATAGTATACGAAAAATTATCCCCAGAACAAGGCGCATCTTAGCATGTAGTTCTTGGTTTTAGCTTTTGCATGATATTCGAGAACGTCGAAATCGTGATGATGCCATCAAACAGCATGTGGTATTTTGATTTCAGCGGCTTTGGAGTGGCATTAACTACCTCCTGTTAAAATGTCAAGTCGTTTCCAAAATCGGTTCGCGAGTTATTTCCATAGATGTAGAAGAAGCCCACATGCAGCCCGGCTTAACCGGTTGAGATGGAGCAAAATGAAGTTGACCACGATTATCAGCACCCTCGATTACCCCTATTAGCATTTTTTTGAAAATTTCGTGTGCCAAGGTTTGTTCGACTCTTACGCGAACGGGCTCATATTCAAAGGCTTCAAGGGACCCCGATTGAGATATTATAGCCGTTTTAAAAAGTTGCGAATATTGTTTCCTAAGACCCTAAAATGACTTATGAAAATTAGAGGGCTCACCACGTAAAATTTGCTTGGGCGGTTTCCAGAATAGTGAATGATTTCTAGAGCGTTCCGAGGAAGTTGCTCGTAGCGCAGCAAGTTGCGAGTTTGATTTGCTTTTTGCAGGTTGTGGGCTCGAACTTTGCCAGCAGCAAGATATTTTTGCAGATTTTTACAAGCGCATTGTGCCTATCTTATGTTTTTTACCTTAAAAGGTTTGTTCTAGCTTCCTACTTTGAGCTACGAGTGTCAAAAAATTGATTACTTTGCCAAGTTATGTGACGTTTCATCGAATTCAAAAAAAATTTTAAAAATTTTATTTTAGAATACGACCATGAGACAAACATAGTGCTTGTAAAAATCTGCAAAAATATCTTGCCGCTGGTCAAAGTTCGAACCCACAACCTGCAAAAAAGCAAATCTTACGCGCAACTTGCTGCGCTACGAGCCACTTCCTCGGAACGCTCTCAAAATCATTCACTATTCTGGAAACCGCCCAAGTAAATTTTACGTGGTGAGCCCTCTAATTTTCATAAGTCATTTTAGGGTGTTACGAAACAATATTCGCAACTTTTTAAAACGGCTATAGGATCTCAATCGGGGTTCATTGAAGCCTTTGAATATGAATTTCCCCGATCGTAAGTCATACTTTTGCGGTTCCCTTGTGAGGAGGAAGGAGGAACGGAGAGAGGGGTGAGGAAAGCCCCCTTGCAGTACCCTCCCGTGATCGAACGGGCTCACACTCGTAAACAAGCGGCAGCTGAGGCAGAGGGACTGAGATGGCAACTAGAGAAGAAGGAGAACGAGATGGTCGAGTTGAAGAAGGTCATCAAGGCAAGGATCGATGATGTCTCCAACTACAAGGTGAGAAGAGAGGGAGGAAGGCAGGGGATAAGAAGTGTGTTGAGCTGCGTCTGGAGATGGCCGATGCTCGATTGGAACAGTGCTCGAAGGTAGACTCCCAGAGGGAAACTCATCTACAGTCAAGGATCGATGAATTGAATATCGAACTGAAGAAGCAGAAGAAGTGAGATACACTGCAATCACAACGATATACAATTGTGAAATTGAGTGAATACGAGGAGACTCTCGACGCCCTGCAGAAGGAATTGAGGAATGCAGAGGGCGAGAATTCGGAATTGAAGGAAAGGGCGAAGAACATGAGCAAGAAGGCTCTGTTGCAGGTAAATTGAATGAGAGAAGGAGGAAAGGAAGGGGAGGGTTATCCAGGGCATCCAGAGTATGGAGAAGGACAGGGCAGCGTCCCCGTCGAGAGGCACCAATCCATCGGTGAGGAACGAGAGAGGAGCAAACTCCGCTGAGGTGAGCGGGATTGTTTGAGCATTTTTCCTTCTCATTCTGCCTTGCACTCACACTCGGGAGGTTTCTGTCATGAATTCACAGCACACAAATGGGGCGTAATTATATATTCTTCATGTGAGAACTGATGTATATTTTGTAGATGGCAATTCTCGAGAATCAACTGGTCGAGACACTCAATTCACTACGAAGGACTACAATGGAGATGAGAAAGGCAAAGGTGCGCAGAATGGACGATAGTTCCTCTCTCTCTCTCCTCTTCTTCCGCAGGCGACAAACTCAGTTTTGGCTCCTCTGGCAGTTGCCAACTCCGTGTGTGGCCCGTTCTCACTCACCGAGAGTGTCAAGAGAAGAGATTCTCAACTGGAGGCGATCGAATGGGAAGCGAGTCAACTGTCAAGAGTGTGTATCCATTCCTTCATCCTATCCTCACTTTTCTCAACACGCGATTTTTGCTTTATAGTCATGGAGACACATTTTTTACAGGAGGAATCTCGATACGCATTTTTCACCCCCAATCAGACGAAATCATGGAAAGAAAATGAAGAGTTGAGAGATAAATGGAATAAGGATAGAGATCTTTTCCTATTCAGAGTCCAATGTGTAAGCGTCTTATTTTTTATTATCTTATTTTTTTATATTTTTCTATATCTATATTATCTATTTTGTTATATTTTTTATTATTATTTTCATATATTTTTCCAGTGTCGCAATAGGCTGAATGAGTATTGGGCACGCAATCATCCCGGAATAGAGATGCCTCAGTTGATCAGGATTGAGAAGAAGCAGAGGGTTTTCGATGAGGTCGGTTCGCCCGTATCCGCACCCCATAAATCTCATTCAATTGTAGAGTGAACTCAACATTAACTCGTCGACCTTCAAAAATATCTGTTCTAAGTGGGGGATCGCAACCGCATGATTTCGACATATTTTCACATATCCAATCGATTCGCATCGCATAATATGTATCTATTAGAAATGTATTTATTTATCGTGTGTTTAGGGCATTTCTTGCTTCCGGAAAATATTTAAGAAAACAAAAAAGAATTATGAAGTCGTTGGAATACTAAATGTTAAATCGTAACAACGGATGAAATGGAAAATGTACAAAAAAGGGATACTTTCTGCATTTCTAATTATTACAATTTCCTCTCTCTATGGTAAGCAAAAAGTAAAGCAGTTGGGAGGTGTTCAACAATAAGTATTACGCACGTGTACCCATAGAAAGCGAAGAAAATTGGATGTGGAAAGGTGGGAATAAAGCTGACGAATCGCCAAGGATATTGAGTCTCGCTCAGATGAAGGAAAGAACATCTATAGGGTCAAATAATTAAGGTTGGGTGTACAATTAAACGAGACTAAAGTTATCCAACAAGACCCCCTATTTTCAACCTCCATCGACTAGTTTGAATTATTTGAGAAAGAATATACAAAAATGCAAACAAAAAAAATCAATAAAACTCTTGATGGAGGCCAGAAAGTATAAAAAGATCAGGGTTTCGTCTTTGTTGGGTAACGTTAATAGCAACTGGGGAATTGATTAGCTACCAGAGTGAAGGTGAATCGACAAAGTTCGAGTTGGCAAAATCAACAACACTTGTACTCGGAGGTATCTGCGTCGATGATCTGGCCGGTGCATATGGCGTGATACCAACGTTTGCATGATTTGCACTTAACCCATTCAAGATGAGTGCCTGCATTGTGATTAAAGAATGATCTCTCACCAAGAAACTTTTTTTCGTTCAGGATGACCCATCCAGTGCAATTGGAAGAATTTTTAAAAAATATAAAAGTGGAGGCCCGTATATAATGGAGTGGTGTTGTTTTTGCCTCCCCTCCCCCACCCCTTCTACCAGCATCACGGCTCCCGGAGCGTCGACATAGGACTTTGGAAAACGCCCGTGCGCTGTAAAAATTGTGAGAAAAAATGTAATGTAGTGAATTTAATGTAACACAGTAGTGACTATTTTTTCCGTGTTTTCTAGCTATTTCCGGATTATAAAATATATATTAACTTTTAAACATTCTGTACTTTGTAGTCTTCATTTCCATCATGGTGTCCTTTCCCCATTCAATCCGTTAAGAGACCATCCACGAGAGAACGTAACACCTGGGCAGGGGTCACGGATGGTCAAAAATGAATTCCTGCCATATTTTTTTCTTGAAGTAAGGGACCAAAGTTAGGAACGCAGGCACCATTGACTAAGGTCTGAGATCGATTTTGAAAAAGTTACAGTATCCCCTCATTTTTGGGGTCAAAAATATAATTTTCCAAAATTTTCTATTTTTATAGATTTTCTGGTGTATTTCCATGCGTAGATTCCGAATTTCCATGTTATAGTGTGTATAAGTGCGATAGAAAAAAGTGACAGCCAAAAAATCGATTTTCGTGATCCAAAATGCAACATAAACGGACATAACTTTTCTTAGAAAAATAAAACTTTGGGTTTTTAGCATTTTTCGAGACTTCATCATGTGTGGAATCAATGGAAATTTTTGCAGAATTTTCAAAATGGGTTATCATGCTTAAATTTGGATCCAAACTTGGATCGTTATGGTAAAATCGAGAAAAATATGCTTTCTTTTTTATCGTAGATTGCGTTTAAAGCCTCCAATGATCTTCAAATTTTGCACAAGAATCATTCTGGGCCATACTAACATGTTTCAAGTCAAAAATACCCAAAATTCAAAAATTTTTAAAAATCGATTTTTCGACCATTTTGACTGAGAAAATCGAAATTTCAAAATTTTTGAATTTTGTGTATTTTTGAGTTGAAACCTGTTCACATAATGTATAATGACTCTTGTGCAAAATTTGAAGGTCACTGGAGGCTTTAAACGCAATCTAAGATCAAAGATAAACCGACTTTTTCTCGATTTTACCCTAACGATCCGAGTTTGGATAAAAATTTAAGCATGATAACCCATTTTGAAAATTCTGCAAAAATTTCCATTGATTCCACACATGATGAAGTCTCGAAAAATGCTAAAAACCCAAAGTCTTATTTTTCTAAGAAGAGTTATGTCCGTTTATGTTGCATTTTGGATCACAAAAATCGATTTTTTGGCTCTCACTTTTTTCTATCGCACTTATGCACATTCTAACATGGAAATTCGGAATCTACGCATGGAAATACACCAGAAAATCGATAAAAATTGAAAATTTTGGAAAATTATATTTTTGACTCCAAAAATGAGGGGATACTGTAACTTTTTCAAAATCGATCTCAGACCTTAGTCAATGGTGCCTGCGTTCCTAACTTTGGTCCCTTACTTCAAGAAAAAAATATGGCAGGAATTCATTTTTTGACCATCCGTGACCCTTTTCCGTTTTCTGGTGGACGATCTCTTAAATATTTCGCGTTGAATCGTTAATTTCATGAAATCGAAATTCGCTGCGACTAGCATAGAAAAATTTACTAAAAAAACTTGCACCGCGCGTGAAGTCAGGCAATTCGAAGCGATAAGCAGGTACTCGAAGTGAAGATCAGGCAATCTGACTGTACTTTTTTACGCGCGCGCCTATTTTTTAATGCCTACGGACGTTTCCTTTGTCTTTTCTCCGGGGGCCGCGAAGCATCTAAAAAGGAGTCTCACTTGGCTGCAGACAATCTTCATGAGCGCAAGGAATATCCTTCTCTTCTTCTTTCTCCTTTCTTTTTCTCTTCCGTAAAGGGGAAAAGGATAACGATTTAACGAAAAGTGTCTCTCCACGAAGAGAGGACGGGGTCTTCATTCTGAGATGCACAGTGCACGTTGGGGGAGGTAGGGCGTGGATAAGAAATGACTCACCTTCCATGATCTCTTGATCTTAGTTCTTCCCACTCATCTCTCTGACCTTCCAGAGTGGATTTGAACACTACGGAGATTGGTTCAGTTAGTTGAGCCAGGAGAACGGAATCTGTCATTTCGAGTGAGAGGAGAGTAACGAGTAGAGAAGACAGTCTGCAATCATATATTTAATATTTTTACGGAGGAAGAAGAACATCAGACAGACCCATTTTCATTCTAACTTCAATTACAGTTTTTCCCGTTAGCACGTTCGTTCTTCTTTTAGGGGGGTCCATACCAAAATGTCTCCCCTCTCCCCCTGGCAGTACCCTCCTCTCTAATCAAATTTTGAAGTTTTAATTACATAACTCAATTAATTTTGGTTAAAAAGCTTCGCTCTTTTTGATTGTTAAAGAGCTTGAGCTGTTCTATCTTTTGTATGTTGATGCCTAAGAGCTAAGACTCACATGAACTTAGCTGCACTATCAAATGCAATAATTATTACATTTGAAAGTGTAGCGAAGTGCATGTGAGTCTGAGCTCTTAGGCATCAACATACAAAAGATTGAACAGCTCAAGCTCTTTAACAATCAAAAAAGAGCGAAGCTTTTTAAGAAAAAAAATTGAGTTATGTAATTAAAACTTCAAAATTTGATTAGAGAGGCAGGTACTGCCAGGGGGAGAGGGGGGACATTTTGGTATGGACCCCTTTTAGGGTAACTATTATAACTTGACCTCCGATTTCACACTAAATGAGAAAGGAAACAAGAGTAAGTGAGTAGAAATGAGCGTTATTTCCACTTCTCACCGTTTCTCTGTTTCCTCATCTCGTCGGTTCACTTTCCACAGTGCAAGTTGCTTCTTCACTTCCTCAGCAGTCTCCTCGAATTGTTGGATGGACAATTGCACCAGCTGCGCCTCCATCCACTACAATCGAATCATCTCCCCGAGTGGAACGTAGAAAGAAGAAGTGGAGGGCAAGAAGTACCTCTTTACTGGCAGAGAGCATCAGTGTCTTCACTTCTCCCAACAGAGGTCGTCGGCTTCTCAAACATCGTACACACAAGTAACAGCCGGGAGGAAGTCGGCCCAAGTACTCGTTCCACCACGCACACGAAACTGAGAGGAGATCGAGTGAGGGGGGGGGGGGGAGATCGAGTGAGGGGAGGGGCTCACTAACCATGTATCGTCGCCCTGCATACGATGCATTCGATATATTGTTCCCTCTCCTTCTCACTTAGACATGGACACATTCTGGACACGGGTAGTTCCGAGTGGACCGATCTGAATGACTCACTCCTATCCACCCTTTCCCTATATCGTCAACCTCAAATGTTCCATCTGAGTGGGGAATCGATGGAATGCCTCCACCAGAGTCTCCACCATCTTATCACTCGACTCATACACGTGAACCGGTTTCCTATAATATTATATTAACTTAATGCCACAGATGAAAAACCCATGGTCCTAGGATTAACCTACCATAGGATTAATCCTATGGTGGATCCTAAGGTATGGGGTTCGAATACCAACCTCTACAGTCACCTTTGCCAAGCTTCGGGGGAAGTACCCAACAGTAGGCAAAAATTGTACGAGCTTGGCAAAAGTCACTGCAGAGGCCAGGACTCGAACCCACCCTACCATAGGTATGTATCAGGTTGTAACATAAGTTTTGTCGCGTCCAATCTCTTATGCATTTTAACCTCAGAAATTCTTCGAATTAATTTAATCTCAATTTCGTTATTCATCATCAGTGAGGGCCTTCGTACTCTTTCTTACGCGCTTTACTTCAGTCCTGTCAAGGCAGTTGAGGAGGCACATTAGTCAGACAAAGTTGTACTGAGATAAGGATTAGAAATCATTTTCACGCATCAGCTCTTCTTGAAAAGGATAAATTATGCCGATTTTGTTTGATTTGCGTAAAGTACTACATATGTGCATAATTTTGAACCACTCACGGATAATGACAAACGAAAATCATTCTAGAAATGTAGACGAGTTTGTATAATGTGGATGGTTGGTGACGGTCGCGAAAACTTTCGCAAGCTGAATTTTCTTCTCAGTAGATATCCAGATCCAAATAGTGGTGGAATATAGTTCACCCAAAGTGGTCAGTATGCAGACAAAGTTTGGGGTAGATTGGGTTCTGTTGAGATAAGTGGCTCCATTCAGAACGATGGTATGTAAATTAAACTACTGAAATCGGCACTTTGTTCATATTCCTACCTCGCACACATGTTCAATATCTGATTTGTTGTGTCCATCCGAACCATAAACCCTTCCCTTACTAGTATCTACTTGGGATAAGTTTGGAAATAAATAGCTTTTGAATGACAATCTTTAATTCGAAACACCTAAACTTGCAAATTTTGGTAAAATTGTGCGCGAATTGAATTAATAAAAATTCAAATTTCCCACAAGTGGAGTGTTCTTTCTCTCACTTGTTTAATGATAAATTATACCTCCATGAGTGGTAATTGAACGCACTTATGTTAGTCACTGTTGTTGCAATTCTGGATTCAGAAGAGTTGGTCAAGTTGGCTACGAATCAGCGGCTAACCTTACACTCAGTGAAGTATATCTTTGGTTCCGCTCAACATAGCACCATATCTGGCGTATATTTAGAAAGAGCATTGACGGGGTATATCACCATGCTGTAGAAGTTTGGTTCATTATTCATCTCTGCGAACTAGCACCCGATCAAACGAATTAATAAAATCTGCACCAAATTTAAATCAGTTCATATTAATATTTTTCGCATAGCCAGCGTGCGCAGTTCAGCTCTACCCTATGGTTTGAATGTGCATGAACACCCCAAACATATACTAGGAGGTCAGGCATTGATAATGTTTGAGAAGTATCCTTCATGGAAATATTGTGAACCTCCGAAATGCGACAAAACTTATGTTACAACCTAATAAATTACAGCGCCGTAGATCACTGCTTTTCCACCATGCTTTTCCATCTATGCTTAATGCAGTATTTCAAATGCTATTCATTTTAAACAGGGTTCGAAAGCCTAGGGTGAACTTGGTTCCATTTTTGGGGTGTACGTTTTGCCAACCAAATTTAAAGCAAAACGAACACCCCAGAAGTGAAAATAATATTATACCGTGGCACGAACACCCACGGGATAAGACTATTTTCACTTCTGGAGTGTTCGTTTTGCTTTAAATTTGGTTGGCAAAACGTACACCCCAAAATGGAACCAAGTTCACCCTAGGCTTTCGAACCCTGATTTTAAACCGAGAGCTTTATTCTCCTCAATTCTTCTTAATAAAGATACATTAAATATAAATATGACTAAATACAAATCATGGATTGAAATTAATTAAAACATCAATCCACCCCCCCCCCCCTTAGCGTCCGCTACTAACCATAATTCGATGCTCTCAATGCTCCGTGTTCTTCTCAGTTCAGGTTGTTGTCCTTCAGTGATGAACATCATGTTCTCACGACTGATCAATATCTATAAATGAGATAGTAAGAAGAAGCAGAAGGAATAAGCACCTCATAAAGCGAATGATAGGAATGGTCTAGCTCGAATAAATTCCTCAGTCCATCCGTCCACTCCTTCATTATCTTCACTTGAGTCAGTGGGAATTCCACTAGTTCTGGAGTATTCATGGTCGTGCTACTGCAATGAGTTGAGAATGAAGGAGGAAGGGAGAGATGGGCTACCACTCCACATGATCAATCCACTGCACGTAGTCGAAGAGACTGTACTCACGGGCACCTTCGTAACTTCTGATATTGACGATGTGATACATCTCATCTCTGAGTGCATTGAGTCCTGCAAGTGTTCCCTCCCCTCTCCCATCTTCTCTTTCTCACCAGGAGCACTCAACCAGTCCATCTCCTTGGCTCTCTTCCATGTTTCCTCCACAGCCATTGCTTCTTTCCTTCCTCCTCTACTGTTCCTCTCCATCACTTGTCGTCCCTTTAATCTCTTTCCATTTCCTTCTTTCTCCTTCTTCTCACCATCATCGTGCACATAACTCCCTCGTCCCTTCTCCTTTCGAGTTCCTTCATTTCACTCGATTTGCCCATGCCCACCTTCCTTCCCTCATCGATCATGAGATGTACATCGTTAAATGTCCATCTAAACATCCATATCCACCCCTTCTCTTCCTTCCCATCACCAACCTCTTCTTATTCTTCCATTCCATACTCAACTCATTGCATTCTTCCACCCTCCAGTTCAGGAATACCTTCATTTCTCCCCTGAGCCACTTCTGTCGCCGCTCCTTCTACAATTCCAGGATATAATTCTTCCGATCGCTTTACAAATTGTCGTGAATGAATAGGATGAAAAGGGTGAGTATGATAAGGAACCTCCTTGAGAGGAGCCAATCGATCGATTCGTATGGTGTTGAATGTATCTCCTTCTTCGATCAACTTGTCCACTTCATCCTCATCGATATCTCCCTCCATCACTTCATCCACTCTCTTCTCCCATTCCTCAACCTTCGTGAGCAGCATCTGCACCAATCCATCATTACTCATCACCATCTCAATCCGCATACATCAATCTGAGAGTGTAGTAGAGTAGCCTCGATGGGTAGACGATTCAGTCGATGCATTATCTCCCTTCCTCCCTTCACATCACATCGATTGTCTGCCCTCTGACTCCTCGTCGTCGATCTGTGCATGAGTATTCCCTTCCCTCTCTTCTCCTCTCCTCCACTCACCTCACTCTCACTCCTTCACTCACTACTCCCTTGGCCTTGTTGAGTGTGCTCTTGCACTCATTCATCACTCCATGCAACGTAGCATACACTCCCGTGAGTGGATAATGTCTTCCTCTAGCTTCATCCAGTAGTCTCTCCACACTTTCCATCTCTGCAATCCTCTATATTCCCCTTTCCCATCTTCATCTCTTCCAACCGGGTTTGTGTCCATTCTCCATCATTTGGTGGATGGTGGTAGCTCTCCCCTCCCACTCTTCATGCTTCCTCGTCCTCTCTCTTAGTTGGTCCATCATCGGCACCAATTCATCCACTTCATAGCTGAATCTGCAATCCAAATCTTGTTGAAGAAAATTATTTCCAACATTCTGTTGAGAGAAATGGTAAAATGCAGAACGAAATAAACACAGGAAGAAATGTATTTCGCAGCATTTAGACTGATTTATTTCTTTTTTTTCCGTCCCAATTTACGGTCTTCATATAGCGCATGTACTGTGAGAATAGAAAGCGTAGCAAGTTGGTGTGCCTCGGTGCACAAAGGAATCAGCAGAACGGAACGGAACGTTAAATGTACGGTAGCTGCCTGTCATGCTGTGCCTGCACGCACAGCACAAGGCACAGCACGACAGGCAGCTACCGTACATTTAGCGTTCCGTTCCGTTCTGCTGATTCCTTCGTGCACCGAGGCACACCAACTTGCTACGCTTTCTATTCTCACAGTAAGCATGTATATAATTACATAATTTGTTCATTCACTACGGCACCACTGCCATAGAATAGCTTGTCCTCCCATGGGGGCCGGCAATTCTGAAATCGTTTAGCAAACCCTAGTACGTACAGTAGTTCAGCTTCCTCTAGAGGACACTTCTTGCAGAGATGGTCCATGTGATCGAGACACACACTCTTCCCATGACCACAACGAAGACCCGACATGAAGAGAGTGGTGTTGCAGTGTCTAAATCACATATCTTATCTCTAGGCTCGTGAAAACGGACGGACAATACGGAACTTTTTCTTCATTCTTACCTGCACATCTTCTCATCGTCCTCTTCGATCTCCTCGAAGACGAGTCTCTCTCTCTTCTTCACTCCCTTCCTCTCTGCTTCCTCTCTCTTCTCTCCTTCTCGATGATGGATCTGTGTTAATGCCCTATGCCCACAGTCCTCCCTCACATCCCATCCCCTCCCTTTCTTCTTCTCCACTCACAATTCGTAGTTCATCAAGGGCGGCAAGTGCCATGGAAGTGCTTAGTTTCTCGCATGATCTCGTAATCTTCATGACTAGTTCATCGTGTGCGAACACGCAGTTTCTTCCGACTCTTCCGTAGGATAACATGCATTCTCTTCCCATCGACAGCTGCAATTATCCCTTCTCCCCTCTCTCTCTCTCTCATTCAGTGCTCACCCAATCGATAGGCGCGAAGTTGACTGCTTCAGCGAAGTTGAGTCCCTGGTTGAATCCAGCGTGGTATGCACGGGGAAAAGTAATCACGAACTCACCAGGATTCTAAATGCTTTTCAATTAATATTCTAATTATCAGTATTTTTAGTATGTAGGGAAAGTGATGCTCACCTGATGTACAGTGTACACATCGACACCTCTCGATCCCAGGAGATTTGGATTGACCGCCACAGTCATGTGATGGAGTAGATCAGAGTGGACACGGAAGAGAGAAGGGCACATAGACTGGACCACCTCAACAGACACACTCCCCCACTATTAATCACCGTCATCCACTACTTACCTTCTCAAACTTGGTTGCTTGATCAGCCCCTATTCCGTACCATATCTTAGGTTCTCCCCTGCAATGTCACATTTCATCAGTCCCCACCCTCTCCTCATTGTTTTTACAAACCAGTGATTGTAGTTGACAGAGTAAGTCCAATGGTCTTCAGTGTGCCAGCAGAAAGTAGAGAATACCATTCCCACGTACACCCACGGAACCATCATGCCTGCAATATCCCAAAATACATGTAACCATCAACTCATGACAAATATAGTCCTGTTGTACAAATGTTAAATACGAGACAATTTTTATTGTTATCATAACTCGAAAGCCTATTTATAGTAAGAATGTAGAGAACGCGAATGCTGAGCGGCGTAAACGACATTCAATAATCTCTGGGTATGCATGCGGCTTAGCATCTCAAACCAGAAGATTCGCAACATACCGGAAATACTGGAGTCGATGTGTGAGAGGACAGAGTCTCTAACCACAGGCATATTGTTCAGATTCCATGGATGATAAGCCATAGTCCGATCTTTGGCCGACATGTTTGAATCATTCTTGCGACAAAATCCAGATCCGACCTGGGATGAAGAAGGGTTATCTGTGAGAAGAAGACTTGCACACCTCAGTGACCATGAGATCAGCCCCATACTTCACTTCCAGATTCATATCTCCATTCAGCATATTCTGCCAGTACATCTTCTCGATATCATCCAGTGTCACATCCTGTATCGTATCCATCCCTCCCTCCCCTCTCTCCTCTCTCTCTCTCTCTCCCCTCTCTCTCTCTCTCTCTCTCCCCTCTCCTCTCTCCCTCTCCCCTCTCCCCTCTCTCCTCTCTCCTCTCTCCCTCTCTCCTCTCTCCTCTCTCCTCTCTCCTCTCTCCTCTCTCCTCTCTCCTCTCTCCTCTCTCCTCTCTCCTCTCTCCTCTCTCCTCTTCTCCTCTCTCCTCTCTCCTCTCTCCTCTCTCCTCTCTCCTCTCTCCTCTCTCCTCTCTCCTCTCTCCTCTCTCCTCTCTCCTCTCTCCTCTCTCCTCTCTCCTCTCTCCTCTCTCCTCTCCTCTCCTCTCTCCTCTCTCCTCTCTCTCTCCTCTCTCCTCTCTCTCTCTCTCATATTCACACTCACCGATGGATCCTTTCCGAAGATATCCCTCTTGTAGTCATTGGCGAATTGAGTGAATGAGGTGAGTGTGTATGGAGTGTCCGAGTCGCAGAATCCATTCATCTCCATTCTACGCACTCGAGAGGCTATGCACGATGCACAGTACCATCCATTCTACCAACAAATTTTCTCTCTCTCTCCTCATCCAAGGGATATACCTTGGGACGATCCTTCATTGTCGGCTTCATGCAGAATAAGTGGAGGGCATAGCAGCAATTCTCGCACGCCACCAATTTCTCGAGTGCATCAGAACGGAAGCAGCGGCCGCAGACCTTCTCCTTCTCATCTGATTCATTTAATAAAACATTTCTCAAGTAAATATTCATTTTACACTCAACTTCTGGCCCAATTCGATAAATGCTTCTCCTTATATATTACATATGTAAATTTATGCAGGCAAGTTTGAATCATTCTTGCGACAGGATGCACAAAATATATAAGTCATATTCTGACCTTTCATTTCAGTCTTCTTCTTCTCCTTCTTCGACTTCAAATGTCTCTTTCCACCTTGCATAGTACTTCGTCCTTCTCCTAATCCACGATTCAAGTCTTCTTTTTTTTCATCCTCTGCTTCCTCATCATCACTTTGACCTCCCTTCAGTTCTTGCTTCTAGAAAATAATTTTACAATTCGATGAATTTTACAACCTAATAAATTTCTATACATTATACCTTTTGTTAATTAATGTTAACTTTTTAAATGACTTACCTCTACGTTTTCGATAAAAGGCATAACGTATTTCAGGTAATGGTCCTTCAGCTTACTTCCGGCCTGAAAATGGAAACGGTCTAAAAGAGATCAAACTAAACCGTGAAACTAGCTTGCACCGTGAGCTACTGCACCAATATAGAACATAACTTTGATAAAACGGTCGCTGTCTTGAGGGTCATGAAAAGGGAGGGAGGATCGCGGTTCTCGCAATGAGGTCGAAAGAGTTTATTTCAAGGTCCCCATCCCTCTCGACCGTCTCCTACCCTCTGTCGAACCCGTCTTGGATAGAGCGCACGCGAACAGGAAGACGGGAAGGCGAGCGAGGGAGAGGGAAACGATGCGAGGCCAGGGGGCTCTCCCACTCCCTTCTATTAAAAGTTACGTGGCTCGCAATCCTCACAAGGTAGATCGCGGGGCCAGCCGAAAGGCCAACATTACTAGATAGCAAAAATGTGCACCTGATTACTCTTAAAGCCGAGTGCCTTGGCGATTGCAGTCCATCTCTTATTCACGCACACATCATCGAAGCCACCTTCGGAACGAATCAACTGAACCATTCAATATGCCACAATCATAAGTTACGATAATAAGAAAACTGACGACATGGGCCTTGAATAGATCGACAGGTCGGCCTCCAAAGTAGGTTGACGAAACGTGACTCCGAGCAGTTCCCAATAGTGGGTGATTCTCTCCGTGAATGCATTTCTCTCACGAACAATCGCCTCGATCTAAAAACAATACTATTCCAGCTGAGCTCACAGAGACTAAGCAGAGGCGAGAACGATCAATAGAGAAGGCGACTCCGGTGCTTACTTCACTCAGCTTCTGAATACGAGGTGTAAAATTGAAGGTATTCTTGTCGATGGCAAACGACGGCTTGAAAGTCTGTAACAAGACGAATAAGAAAGGAAGAGAGCGAGTGAGCGCTACTCGTTAACAGACAGAGATAATTCACCTTTGGTGGCACAATCTTAACAACTCCGAACTTCTCAGCCTCAGCTTTGATCTGAGCAACATAGGCAATAGGATCGACAAATTCTTCAGCTGTTGGGTAAAAGACTGGAGCCATAGTTGGTCGTGTGAAGTTCGTGTAAAATTTTTCATATTTTTCAAACGCCTTTAGTCCGACGTCCGTGTGTGCCATTGTGATGTCCAATCACATCGATACCTGAACTGATACTTACATTAGCATGAATTACATAATTGAATGTAAAAAATCTCCCTTAAAAGGCACGCCAATTGAATAATTTCCCTCAGGGTTCGCACAACTTTGGTGAGTGTAGGCATGCGCAAGTATTAACTGCACAAGGCGCATTTGAGGTTCAGTTGTTCAAGATTTAGGTTTTCGAATGCGACTTTGTTAATTGTTTTAAACGCGATATGATCCGGGTTTTCAACGGATGCGCGCCACTTTTGCAAAGCGATGCGGACACCTTACACCGCCTCCGCGCAGCTCCGTGAAAGTTGCGGCGCCGAATCATGTATCTAAGGGACTAATTAAATTACCCCGAGCCACTTTTACGAACGTAACTTACATTAAGCGGCGCCGCAACTTTCACGAAGCTCGCTCGGAATACTTTCGCAAGATGTAAGGTGTCCGGACATGTCCGCATCACTTCGCATAAGTCGCGTATCCGCCGTTGACCGGAGTGCGTAAAATATACATTCGTTTGATTTTACATGTGCTAAATAGCGTGCTATTCTTGTGGGCCCAGATCGACACTATTTGCCCCCCCCCCCCCCCCCCGTGTATGATCTGGGTTTCAGCACATCAGCATTCGTTTATTCCGTTTAATCATGCCAGCAAGCAGCTTTCACATGCTTTTTTCAGCCCTTAAGTATGGTTAATGACAAGGATGATAGTCAACGAAAGAAGAAAGAATCTATCGTCGATCTCTCGAAATTTCTAGACAAAAAAGTTCGAGTCAAGTTCCAGGGTGGCCGAGAGGGTTGGTTTAATTAATTTTCTCTTTTATGTTTTTTTAAAAAATATTTAGCGACTGGTGTGCTCAAAGGATATGATCAGCTGTTGAATCTGGTGTTGGATGGGGCTATAGAGCATTTGAGAGATGCAGAGGACCCCACTGTTATTGGAGACGAAACGAGAAACCTTGGTCAGTTAAATCATTTCAATATTGCAAGCCCTACAATAAAAAAGAAATATTTGAGGTCTCATCGTAGCACGTGGAACTGCTATCACTGTTGTCGCCCCTGCTGATGGAATGGAGCAGATTCCCAATCCATTTGCTAATGCAGATGAACAATAATTCAACCGTACCTTCTCTTGTCTTATTTCGTTGTCACATTCCTCACTTTGGATGAATTTGTATACCATTATCATTTTGCAATTGTACATTTATGCAGGGCATGATTACGGTGAACAGTAAGAGGTTCAGAATTGTAAAGACTGTAGTGAGAGGTATTGAGGAATCGATTGGTAGGCTCGTTTAGTAGATGGAAGAGTATTCACATATTTACAAGGGAACAATTATTGACGAAAATGACTAGGAAGTTAACCGAAAGCTGGTTGGGAAGTATACACGAGATAGAGGAATCCATCGGCGTCTTGCTCCGACTGGTAAAGCTGAGAGAGAGTCATAGAATTGGTGGCGATTGCCTTCTCGTTCACGAGGAGGAAGAACGTCTGCTCGGGATGCAATTGCAGTCTCAATTATCCAGTTCTATTTACCAGAACGTGATGTGACACTCACCGTCTTCTGATGATGTGCATCAATTCAGCGATGGTGATATGATCAGGAACAAGGAACTTGCATCGATCCATCAGGGGAAGGGACCGTTCTCCCTCGAATCTTTCGATGATCAACGGAACCTGCAATTAGTCACGTAATCATATTCCCGTATTCGAATTCTCGCTCTTCTACATGCGGAATTATAGTAAGTGTAATGTTTGCGTCACGTGAAAGGGCGACGAGAGGGAGAAAGAGAGAGGCCAGTTCTAGTTTCTTTCTTCTTGTCGTGAACAACTGCTATGAAATCAAGCTCGTGACATGAAGCATACCTTGTTCGGTTGCTGTCTTCTAATCTCTGCCACATCGTTCTTACGGGCATCTGAACCAAAAGGATTACGAATAACGAATAAGATCTAGATATAATAACGTAGTATAAATTCTTATAAATTTATACTTCTGAAAGATGCATTCACCCATCACATTCTCTGTGATCGAGGGGTAATATTGCGGAAAGTAGTAAAGTTACTTGCCAGCTACTAGTAAAATTGGAAACCTTACTTTCTAGTTATCTAATTTGCGTTTACAACTTACCAGTAATTTACTTTGATATTAAATAACAATTTAAAGTCAGCTTGCTGCAACATTGTTTCAATGATACAAGGTAAACTATTAAAAAAGTTAGTTGCCAGCAAGTCTTATTTTTAATGACCAAAAAAGTAAAATTAAATTACGTGAACGCTGAAGGCAACTTATTATACTTTTCGGGCAAACTACTTGCCGCAATACCCTACGATCACAGAGTTATCACAACACAAAATAAATTCGAACTAAACTTTTGAGAATAGATGCAATGTTAATTGCGTTAAACATACGACCTGCACATACATTTTGGAAATCAGATTTCTTTCAAATCCAATGTACATATTTCCAGTTTTTATTTAAATTTAAGTGTGATCATGGCAGATGAGACGTACAAACAAGCATTTCTCGTAATCAGCTGACCAAAACACAAATCGATAACGTTGTTATTTACTGATCAGAAACGCAAAATCCCGTTACGATCACATTATTGTATTGTCCGCAAATATTATGTAGCGCGTTAGCTCATGCGAATTGTTTCCACACTATAGCTCGTATTTATAATGAATATATACTTACGGAAAGGACGTCGCTCCTTGAAGGTGGGAACGGATCCACTGGAGAGGGTGCTGGGCTGGACTCGAGTGAACATTTCGAGCATATTTAATCAATCACTAATTTGATTAGTGAAAATGATAGACGCAATCGTCTACTATATGAAAATAGAAGAGAACTCTAGACAAAGAGACTCACCCCGTGACACCTCGACCGCTTGGCAAAAAAATGGCACGCAGCGAAGGCTTCCCGATACTCAGTTTCAATTCAAACCGTCAATACCTTGCCTTAAGGTTCAAAATTTGAATTCCTGATATTTGTATTCAAATATCGGTTTGAACCTCTAATAGTTCGAATAACGCAAGTATAATCGACAAAACAGGGTGAAGTTCTGGCACTTGAAAGAAAGTATTCCCTGTATTTAGCAAAAATGGGAGGAGCTTTGATAATAAAAAAACTTGTGAAGTTTAGCAAAATGGGCGGAGCCAAGCCTTACAAATTTTCGCCAAGGGTTTTGCCCCGATTCCGGATTCTGCACACTCTTTCTCTCTGAGTATCCAGGACGAGAGAGTATGTGAAACGAGGAGTGCATGGCCGCGCCGCTTCGCAAAAGTGGCGCGCTTCATGCGCTGAAAAAAAACCGGAGTCCGCAAAACAAATGATGTCGTCCGCACTCACGCCACACCGTAACCCCCTCATGATCAAAACGTCGCGGTCGCGTTATTCGTGGGGTCACGTCTATTACAATCGACATCGATGGGGTTTCCGTTTGGGATATTATCTATAGATACAGATTGTTGGACTTTTATTTATTCGCATTGATAATTATGTTTTTTGTTATTTCTTTAGCCGTGATGTACCTCCATTTAATACAGATGATCGATGACTGGTCGATTACGGACCGGTAATACACACCGGACAAGTTCCTCCGAAGCCACGCAATCGTCATATTGGAAAATCGTAACGATATGCATCGTTGTGTCAATTATTGTTCAGGTATGGCCAGCTTCGCACAATTCCGATTAATTCTCGGATAAGTACATCCACGTTTTTTCAATCATATAAAACGTTTACAATTAACGCTAATCTTTCTGCATCAGAAAAAACAAAGTGCTTCGCTATTTCGCTATTTAAGAGAGAACCGGCATGTATTTACATTGAGTGAACTCCGTTCCAGACTAGCTTACCCCACATTCAATCGTTTCTCGCTGATCAATGGAAGAAGAAGCGACCTTCTGCCAATCTGATCGGAATTAGTGACGAGTCGGATAAAGTAAAAGCAGCATATCTGGTCGAACCGTTTCCTATTGAACGATGGAATGGAGTCACTAATCGAGAGATTATTAGGTATGGGTTTTCTTGTTGTCATGAGCAGGATGGGAAATGAGTCAATAGTTGATTTAGGAAATTGAGCGAGGATGAGTGTGATGTGAGTGATTCTCGTGAGTCAGAGGCACTCGCTGCTCTTTCTGCTGCCAAGAATGCACTCAGAAATGGCAATCCCAAGAAGGTTCATCCTTCCATCCTTTATTCACTTACAATTATTTTCAAGTGCAAAGCTATTATGGATCATGCTCTCGCTCTCAGTCCAAATCATCCCGATATTTTAGCCGAATATGGTAGGGCCATAAAAGCACGATATGAGTAGTTTCATTTTTTTTATTTTCAAGGTGTATATCTCGAGACTACGGGACAAGATATGGTACAAGCAGATGGATTTTACACGAGGGCACTTGCATTCAATCCCGATCAGTCGGCAGCTCTCACGTTAGTTCTTATCTCCCTATTTCACAAATTCTCGACATTCAGAGGTCGTCAACGAACTCGATCCCTTGTTGCAGAGATGGACGAGAACGAATTGAAAGAACTGACTGCAATGGTTAGTGGGAATGTGAAATAAAAGAGCGTGAGGAATCTTCGCAGAGGGATTCCTTCGCTTCTCTTCCCCATTCAACGACGATGAGACGAGTGATGAGAGAGAGCTACTTTGCCCATGTCTACCACACTGTCGCCATCGAAGGAAATACTCTCAGTCTGGGAGAGACGAGGTCTCCTCATACACCAACCTCTCATTCTACAATATATTGTTGTTAAAGGAGGAGTAAATGCAAACGCGCGCCCGGTTGGAATATGTTTCACCTAGGAACGCACTCTCTTCAAGTCACGTGCTATCTCGCCCCTTCCCTGAGCTTTCCCTGATCTGGCTCCCAGCCAACTAGCTATAACTCTGTTCGGAATGGAGATATATATATATATATTTTATCTACGCTCGGTGGCGCAACGAAAGACGAATAATTACTTATGCGTTATGATACAAGAGAATTGACTCTCCTCACACTGTGGACAAAATACGATAGGAAGGGGGGAATGTGGGGGGGGGGGGTGGAAGTGCAATCTTAAAATGAGAAGATCCAATCGGCTGGTCTCATCTGTCTTCGTCTGGTCTGATGGGGAGTTTTATCGAGGAGGAGGCACTCGAGGTAGACCAGGTAGACTCTGCTCCGAGAACCAGCGTCAGAGGATCTCTAAAGGGGGGGAGGGGGGGGGGGGGGGGGGAGAAGAGTGGATGAATGGGGACTATGGAATGGGTAAAGTAGTGGAAGGAGGAAATACTATTGGAAAATATATTTCCTAAAATCAAATTCTAGAGCTCTCAATCTCTTCTTGTAGACATGGATGCTGGGGGATGACAATACATGGGTGGGAAGAGCGTTTAAAGAAGGAGTGTCAGCAAAGTTAAATTTTTGACGCTGTCATAGCCATGCCCTAGACAATTATCCAACGATCATAGCGCGTGCTAAGAGGATAGGCAAAGGTCAATCCCATAGCTCAGTGGTAAAGCAGTTGCCGCGTAATCGGAAGGTTGCGGGTTCGAATCCCACCAGTTTTTGAAAAATCTTCTAGAAATTTGAATTCCCGCACGTCCCTTCCCTTCAAGCCCTCCTTGGCATTCCGCCAACTAATGATAACTCGGTTCAAAATAGAGATATGCATTTGAAACTTTCAGAATCTCTTATGGTTGTACAAAGGTCGGTCATGGTTATGACAACTTCAAAATTTCAACTTTGCTGACAGTCCTTCTTTAAGATCCTAGCAACTCTACGAGAAAAACAGTGATATCGAGGTGTGGATTTGGTTTTCTCAATATAGATTCCAAAGTTGTTGGTCCTTTCTCTTAGGGGAGCAAACAGGAAAAATTTACTTCTATCTAGTATGGTGTCTCCATACATGATCCTACGGGCCAGGACTAGATCATAAATGACTCTCCTCTCAAAAAGCGCTTGAAGACCAAGGAAAGACAGACGTTGAGAATAGGAGGGAAGAAGGAGACGGAAAGCACCGATAGTATAGAATACGAGTGAATTTTTCTTGGATTTTCTCAAGCTTCTGACTCTGTTTCTTAATATGAGGGTTCCAGAAAGGACAAGCGAATTCAATGTGAGGGAGAACATATGTTTTGAAGCATTTGATTAGGATAGTGGGATCATTCACGGATACAGCACGAAGCATAATGTGCATGACAGTGGTGGCTTTCTGGACACGATCGTCAATACTGGCAGAGTTATTAAGGGAGGGAAGTACATGTACACCGAGATCACGTTGTTGGGGGACTTCCTCGAGGACAACGCTATTAATTAGATATTGGGGAGCGGGGGAGGAACCAATGTGAAGATGAGTGCATTTAGATTCAGAGAGTGACAATTGATTGGATATAGTCCACGAAGAGATGGCGTCCAAGGCATATTGTAATTGGGTAGTGCGAGAGGCTTTATGTTTACTGGAGTAGGAAACGTATATCTTAATGTCATCTGCGTAAGCTTTTACACACACATCGGGGAAGGGAGCAATGACATGTGTTATATCAGCTATATAAAGAGAGAATAGAATAGGCCCTAGCACAGATCCTTGTGGTACGCCGGAAAGAATATCAATGTGAAAATTTCGGAGCTTCTTATCGTTGAGGAGCTCTAGGCAGTGCATATGATAGCTTCAAAAATTGAATTTTGAGTTTACTCCTCCTTTAAGATCAATTCTGGAGACGGGAATGCCGATTCCCGGGAAGAGTCTCATCGAACACAACGAGGTATTCTACAACTTCCATTGTTAATCATATAGTTAATCTGCATTTATGAGGACCACTTCAAGAAAAAAGATTGATTTTTCGAATTTTGACGATCCGTGACCTATCTCCGTTTTCTGGCGGACAGTCTTATAAGACCAAAGTTCTATGTACTGTCGTTGTTAGACAGCAGATAACGATAATGATGGTTGTAGGTGCTGGGAATGGATTCGGCCCTTCGCTATCTCAATAGAAGTCTCATCGACAGCAATGGATTCACAATTGAAGTGAGCCTTGTGTGTGTCTCTGTCTCTGTCTCGCTCTTCTTCAGGATATTCTGGAGATCCATCGCCACGTGCTCGGCCACGTCTCTCCTGTGGATGCAGGCAGAATCAGATCGACACAAGTATATGTGGGAAGGCACGTTCAATGCTCTCTTTTTGCAACCCTTCAACACTCCACTTTCACGTATGCATTATTAAAGAGGTGGAAAACCAATTTACAGTCCTGTTGGTTTCCCATGTGAACACGTTGCGCTCCGAGTAACCCCCAGTAACTCCTCGTGTCTAGCACGTTCATCTTTGAGAGAATTATGCTTAAATTGGTTTCGTTGTGTTCAGCATGCAATTCTGCATCGAATCATATTCAATTTGTTCTATTAAATGTTTAAATTATTTGCATGGTTTATACTACTCCACAAAATCAATATTATTTATAACATAAACAAAACTAAGAAAGGGGAACCGTAAAACTTATCAAAAGTCTGAAAACCGGAAAAATTTGAAAGAAAACTGGAAAAAAGAAGAAATACCCTGCTAGTACCGGGAAGTGATTTTTTTCTTTTCTACAACTTCAAAATTAATTTACCGAAATATTTAAACTTTTAATAGTACAAATTGTATATGATTCGATGCAGAATTGCATGCTGAACACAACGAAACCAATCAAAATTATTAAGTACAATTATCTCAAAGATGAACGTGCTAGACCCGTGGGATCAGTGGGGGTTACTGGGGGTTATCCGGGGCGCACAGTGTTTTATGGGAAACCAACTGGACTGTAAGTGGATAGGGAGTATTTCTTTAAAATTATGGCCGTGCTTCACTGCAAATTACAAGCCGGTATAATCTAGTTTTTCATGAGGAAGTTACCTCTATTTCAATTAATAGGTTCACACCCGTTGCTCCTTCGGAAGTACAGAGTGAGATGGAAGAACTGGTCGAGTGGTTGAATGCTGATGAGACCAAAGAGATGGAAGCTGTGGAGAGAGCTGCAATCGCACACTACAAATTGGTGAGGAGGGGGGTGAGGGGGCACAAGGGCGCAGGGGTGGAGAAAAAGACGGGCGCAGTTTTCTAATGAAGAAATCAAATCCAATCAAATAAATTATTCAAACTTCAGGATTTGGGCGTGTTGAATCATGCTGTCGTTCCATTTATCGGGGTATCTAACGAAGTTTGGTACACAATAGGAGGCCTGCCGCGTCTATCGTCTCTCTATTTTGAACGATCTCTCATCGTTCAGAGAATGCGAGAGAGCGTGCGAGTACCCCGCGCATCATGAGAATCAAGGGAAAAGGTCGGTCGAGCACGCTCTCTAGGTTACCCGGGTGAGAATAAGCGAGCAAAGTGAGACAACGGGGCCCGACTCCTGTATTATGCACACATGCCGCACTTTTGCGCCCCCCGTAAAGGAGGGAATGAGATGAGGACGGAGAGGAAGAAGGATACTCACTCCCACTGCATTCCAATTAATTCTCTCTGCAGGTACTCATCCATCCCTTCGTTGACGGAAATGGGCGAACCTCTCGTTTGTTGATGAATCTCCTTCTCATGCGTTCTGGTTTCCCTCCGGTGATTCTTCCCGTGGAGGACAAGGCTCTGGTGAATGAGTGCACTTGTCTCTCTTCCTTATCCCCCTATCAGTACTATGCCACTCTTCACACTGCCAATCTGGGCGACCTCCGTCCCTTCGTTCGATTCGTGGCTAAGCATACACGAAATACTCTGCAGGTAAGGGAGAGAAAAGAAATAGAGAATATAAAGTGCCCATTAACCACTTCAGAAATATCTCCAACTCGGTTCGACATGCAATACAATTGAGTGCCAGCAATCTGAGGAATGGGGCAAAAGTGAGCAGAGGATTCCCACCAATTGAGAATTCGCCACTCAGGACAGCATTCCGGATAACCATCAAAAATATCTTTCCTCCTGCTCTATATTTGTAGATGATGTTTTGAAAGTAAGTACTGCCAAAAATAATTAAGAAGGACACGAATTTTGGATCGAAACTGGAAATAATCCGAACTAGTGCCGAGAATTTCCTTTCAATAAGCGGACTGTGAATACTGTGATAGTCGATGAATTGTTCAATTCTTCATACGAGGTGCATAGTATATTGCATATTACTCATAGCTATTAAAAATATATAGAAACTAGTCGATGGATTGATTTCGCATGGGTCGATAAAGATGTTCACTGCACTTCATTCTGGCACTCGAAGAAGTTTGCTGCGATGGGGTCTCCTGAAAGAGAGAAATGCATTCGAACGATAGCGAGACCCCCTCCCCCCAAGTGTTTCGAAAGCACGGCTGTCGTGTCTCGTCGATGAAAGGTCAGTCATATGTTGTTCCCTCTGTTCCTCCCCTCCTCCACTCCTTACATCCATCAATCGATTCCTCATGTGGATTACAACGACTGCTAACCGTCCACTCCCCTCCCCCCCCCCCCGCTCTCTCTATCCCGAACCCACCGAGATTGTGCTTCTCCATGAACTTCTTCAGATTGAACTTAGCACGGGTATCCATCTTAGGCACCTGCGAACCCTCGATTTGCAAATGAAATGATATTTGTGATACCTGGATTCTCCTTCCCTGGTGCTCGAAGAGAACGATGAGATATCTATGAAGGCCAGTTCGAGGCTGAGGGCCAGGAGATCCATACGCCATCTGATGCTGTCCTGGAGAGGAGATCTCGTCGATGGAGGAGAAAGAGGGACTGGCCTCCGTTGATTCCCTCGAGGACATTCGATGCAGGGATGTTAGTGACCAGCCAATGCAGCCATTCAGCCACAGAAGGGTTCTTGCGAGAGAGATTGTCGGGGTCGGAAGAAGAGGAGCGTGAGGGAAAGGAGACCTTTCTACTTACCGATCATCACCAATGAGAACGTGCTCTCGGGGTCGACCTTCAGAGTGAATCGAGGTGCATTTTTGAGGTTGCGAGCACTCATCGTCTGTCCAGGTTGCACTTGGATTCCATCCCATGTACACTCAAAGACTGAAGATGGAAGGAGAAGGAATGGGCAGCTTACGTTGAGTACTTGGGAAGGTGCATTCGGAATGATATTGGGAGTGATCTCGTGTTCAGCGAAGATCGAAGAGAGAGCTGCCATTCTTGATCCACAAGACTCAGAAGAGAGAACGAGACAATATTAAACTCCCCTTCGTATTCCTCCTCCCTCCTCCCCTCCCCCCTGCCCCTCCACCCCCTCCCTCCTCCCTCCTCCTATTTGCTCCCTTCTCTTATCCAGCGCACACGTTCAAAACAATAATAAAAACGAACTAACAAACAGATGAGATATGTATTCGAATTCCATTGATCATCTAAAGGTGATGACGGAGAAACAAATTGATCGCTCAACTTTCAGATTTTAATCAAAAAATAAATGTAAATAATCATAGATGAGAAGGATGAATTTCTTTCTCGCTGCCCGATTCCTCTAGTACTTTAAGAGACCCTCCACCAGAGAACGCAACAGGTCCACGGATGGCAAAAAATTCAATAATTCCCAAACTTTTTTCTGAAGCGTAGGCCCCGAGTGCTGGTTGATGACCGCTATAACTAAGGCTGAAGGTCGATTTTGAAAAAGTTACAGGTACCTCCCATTTTTGGGGTCGAAAAAGTCGATATCGCAGAATAACCGGAGCATTCTACACCCCAAATTATATAACATATCAAAACATCAGATTTTTAAAAATGCATATTTTTTAGATATTTTGGTCCAAAGTTCGATTTTTAGCCCAAATTGTCAAATATGTCTCCGTGAAGGACACTGAATTTTCCATACCTGCGCTTCTCATTGCGCCAAAACACTTGATAATCGCCAAAGGAGTGTTCTGCTTCACTTTCGAAGTATCAGAAACTGGTGTTAACCCGAATTCGAAAAAGTCCAAAATTCGGCTATCCAAATATTACAAAGTTCGAAAAATCATAACAACGTTAAAACAATTTTTCGAATGCACCCTTTTCGAAATTCGGTCTCTACGGGTGAAACTACGCTAGAAAAACTCTTATTTCTACAATTTTTTAATATTGATTTTTTTGGCATTTTTGAGGGGGGCGAAAAAATGAGATTTCCAATTTTGCATATTTACATCATTCTGGGCATGGAAATATGAATATATATTCTAATTGAGTCACGCTGAAGTGTTTTGGCGCGATGAGAAGCACAGGTATGGAAAATTCAGCGTCCTTCACGGAGACATATTTGACAATTTGGGCTCAAAATCGAACTTTGGACCAAAATATCTAAAAAGTATGCATTTTTGAAAATCTGATGTTTTGATATCTTATATAATTTGGGGTGTAAAATGCAAAAATCGTATCGGCAAAATGCGCAAAAAATGATAAATTGTTGAAAATTGCAAAATAATGTTCTAAAAACCGGTTTTTCGAACTCAAATTTTTTATTTCTCATTTTTTTAACATTCTCATATCGAAATTCGTATTCTACGTCCCGAAATACGTCAGAAAATCTACTTCTCCGGTTATTCTGCGATAACGACTTTTTCGACCCCAAAAATGGGAGGTACCTGTAACTTTTTCAAAATCGACCTCTAACCTTAGTTATATCGGCCGTCAATCAGCACTCGGGGTCTACACTTCAGAAAAAAAGAATGGAAATTATTGAATTTTTACCCATCCGTGGACCCTTGCACAGTTGTTACGTTTTCTGGTGGAGGGTCTCTTAAGAGACCCGCTCCGTAAGACTCGACCATGTCGGCCACCCCGCGGACATGTTCCTCTAGCAATGGGAACCGCGAGCCATTACTGTGATGGGAGGCGTGCCTTAGTCCTTCATTATTGAAATTTGTCACTTATTATGCTTTACCGCCATTGGGCAAGGAAAAAATATCAACATAGTGGAAAATGGACAAAAAATAGTTTCTCAATGATGCGAAATTTGCTCAAAAGACAAAATGCTTTTCCCTCGTGGTGCCCCGAAGTTCTAAAAAAGACATTTAGAGCAGCAATCGATCGATTCTCAATATCATTTTCTGTGATGAAATTTTATATTTTCAAGCCTAACTGGCGCAATTCGGGCCAAAGCCCTTAGCTGTTCTAGCCACAATATACTCTGAAGTATGTTACATCAAAATCACTTGGCATCGAATCTCGATATAGCGGCCATTTTCTAGAAATAATTTTCGAATGTATCCCTGTACCGAAAATAAAATTTCAAAAATTAATTCTAGCCAGTTCACTGAGAATAATAATTAGGTTTTATTACTTTCCGATATAATTGGCTGGGGATGTTTTATAGCGCCGAAAAAAACAACAGTTTCGCTCGTTTCAAAAATTCACTTTTTACAACTTCGATTTGATCAATATTTGGGCCATATGTTCTCGAACCGCGCAAGTCTAATCCCACCAATTCAGCATAAAAGTTGTAGAATACCTCGACTTAATTGCGAAAATAATAAATTGGACTCCACCTGTGCTGACCAAAATTCTCCATATTTGCTCAAAAAAAAGTGGAAAATCGAAATTTTGAATAAAGACTTTTTTCGATTTCACAAAATCTATCATTCAATTCAGATTCTATTAATTTTCTAAAGTATAAACTATCGCGGGATAAGTGATCTGATAGTGAAAGAACAGATGTTTTACATGATTTCAAAAATCGGAAATTTTCACATTTTCCAATATTTGTGCTGCATTTTCTAGCTAATCACGATTCAAAGCCCTTAGCCTTTTACAGTACGGCATACTATGCTTGCCCCTGGTTAACAAAAGAATTGTTGCGAGTCTCGATAAACTGGCCATTTTCAAGAAATAGTTTATAAACATACCCTCTAATGTAATCACAAAATGTATGTTTTCTCACGTGGGTTTACACATGTATAAAAACGTGGGACACAGAAATAAATTTGAATGGTTTTGCCACCCTTACCGTAAAGAGGCAAAATGGCGACGCACTACACTAAATGCCGGCTAAATTTTCCGGTCCCCCCACACTTGAAAGCCAGATCCGGATTTAAATGCACTGAACGCCGGTTTTGGTGTACGGATGTCCGGTTGTGTAAGGTTAACTATTACACTTAATTTGTAATTTGCACAGCTGGCACCTGTCCCACGCCTGAAGAATTTATTTGTCTTGCGGAATATATTTTGAGCCCACGTGTTTCTACTGAACTAATTACATTCTGTGGAATTTGCTAGCTTTGGGATGCGTCCAATTTATCCTATTATTGTTACATCCGGAGGCCCTCTACAATGAATGCATACAATTTGTGCAATTGGAATTCGTGGAATGGGATTAATACTGCTTAAAATTGTACATAGTCGATTTTGTGCAACCAGTGGCAAGCATAGTATACCGTACTGTAAAAGGCTAAGGGATTTGAATCGTGGTTAGCTAGAAAATTCAGCACAAATATAGGGACCGCAGACCTTGTCGTTTCTGCATTTTCAAGTGACAGTATACTTAGGAAACATCGACTATCACACCTTGACCCTGTTCAGTTTGCGATTGTAATCCGCTAGTGACCTTTCGAAATCTTCTCGGTTGTTTTCAAAACGTTGTTTTTAATAAAATTATTTTTTTCTTTGACGCATGAGTTCTCCCGTTCTCAATTAGCCCCTTGTACGATTTTGACTTCTTGTGACACTCTCATATTGCACTTAATAGCTATTTAGCAAAATTTGATTTAATTTTGCCCTACTTCGATCGATATCGCTCTTCCGTTCATTGTCTCATGCTAAAGCCATATGTCATTGCATTCTACGGACACTAATGCGTATACTTTGGTGTTGCTCGTCCATGAGACAATGAACGGAATGGAGTTGTATCGATTTGTAGACCTGAAACCTGCCCGAGTTGCCATTAAATCTCAGTGATAAACTATTTTTCCGGTCTATGATTCCCAGAATGACATTTATATCAATACGAAAACATATTTTCATATAATTTTAAATTAAAAACAAGGAAAAATAAATATTGAAAAATGTGAAAATAAAAAGTCAGTTGCTGATTAGGTCAATGGTGTCAGAAGGAGGGGTACTGTACCTTAGCTACGACCACGGCAATATTTTCACCAACACACCTGAAAAAAATGGTCCGCTAAAATGAACGTAAGTACTGTTGGACGGTGCAATGTTTTTTCCTGAGGTACGGTATATTTTTAAAAATTGTTGCCTGAAAATGGTACTTTTCAAATTCTCAGGCAACTTTACCTATACTGTTTTCGGTTTATTATATTGATTTATTCGTAAATTATCATTTAATCACTAATTAATGTTAAATTGTCATTTTCTGCCTTCCAGAACATCATCTAGCCATCAATTAACGAAGGGCGCCATCTATTCTAGCGAATTTGGAATATGCAGCCTAATCACTAAACACAGAGATGATATACTTTCAATGCTTAGTAAATCTTTCTGTGGTTATTTTGATCTGAAAAGGGACCATTTCTCTTATCGGGATGTTGGGAAAAAAATTGCCGTATACGACGTTGATTTTGTTAATTCGCATAATTAAGTTATTTCGCAAAATTTTTAATTTTTTGTTGTCGAAATCGTATCGGCAGCTCATAATTCGTCGTATCACACGCGCATTTTATTTTAGAAGCATTTTGAAGAAACCCGCCTGCTGTCCCTACACAAATATAGGAAAATGTAAAAATTTCCGATTTTTGAAATCATGTAAAACATCTGTTCTTTCACTATCAGATCACTTATCCCGCGATAGTTTATACTTTAGAAAATTAATAGAATCTGAATTGAATGATAGATTTTGTGAAATCGAAAAAAGTCTTTATTCAAAATTTCGATTTTCCACTTTTTTGAGCAAATATGGAGAATTTTGGCCAGCACAGGTGGAGTCCAATTTATTATTTTCGCAATTAAGTCGAGGTATTCTACAACTTTTATGCTGAATTGGTAGGATTAGACTTGCGCGGTTCGAGAACATATCACGCCTCTCACGAGAGAATCGAGCTGAATTTGCCATTCATGGGAATGGAGGAAAATCGTGAATTGAGTTCTAACCGGTTTTGGCCATCCTAAGGCATGCCTGAGTGACCCCCAAAGTCTTTTTGTACATACTTCACTTTGGAGCTTCCTACACCGGGTCGCAATTCGGCATCACTCACTTCAAGGGCCGATTTCTCGAATACGGTGATAGATTGAGCAAAATTGACCTCTGAGTGACCCCGACTCATTTTTCGAGCTCTATCGATCTGTCTAAACCATTTTCTCTAAAACTCATTTTCAACGGTGTACACTTCAGGTCAATTTTCTCAAAAATGTAGGTAGAGACGCAGCTCAAATTTTCACAGCATATGCAGTTCAGCGAGAGCTTTCCAATGAATGGTTTGCGAAAAATATACGAAGTTGCCAGTGAGAGTTTCGCCCTTTTTACCTCGTCACAATCGTTTGAACTATTTTTTCAACGGGCATTTCGATTGAACTTCGATCATTTTCAGCCGCGCACTTCGAAAAGTGCTGTGTGAAATGAAATCGTCTGTTGAAAAAAAAGTTCAAACGATCCTGACTGGCAACTTCGTATATTTTTCGCGAACCATTCATTGGAAAGCTCTCGCTGAGCTGCATCTACTGTGAAAATTTGAGCTGCGTCTTTACCTACATTTTTGAGAAAATTGACCTGAAGTGTACAACCGTTGAACATGAGTTTTAGAGAAAATGGTTTAGACAGATCGATAGAGCTCAAAAAATGAGTCGGGGTCACTTAGAGGCCAATTTTGCTCTATCTTTCACAGTAACCAAGAAAACAGCTCTCAAAGTAGGAGGTGCCTTAATCCGACCCTACGTAGGGAGCTTCAAAACGAAGTGTGCACAATAACATTTCGGGGGTCAGTCAGGGATGCCTCGGGATGGAAAAAACCGGTTAGATCTCATTTCACCATTCCCAAGCTCAGCTCGATTCTCTCATGAGAGGCGTGATATGGCCCAAATATTGATCAAATCGAAGTTGTAAAAAGTGAATTTTTGAAACGAGCGAAACTGTTGTTTTTTCGGCGCTATAAAACATCCCCCAGCCAATTATATCGGAAAGTAATAAAACCTAATAATTATTTTCAGTGAACTGGCTAGAATTAATTTTTGAAATTTTATTTTCGGTACAGGGATACATTCGAAAATTATTTCTAGAAAATGGCCGCTATATCGAGATTCGATGCCAAGTGATTTTGATGTAACATACTTCAGAGTATATTGTGGCTAGAACAGCTAAGGGCTTTGGCCCGAATTGCGCCAGTTAGGCTTGAAAATATAAAATTTCATCACAGAAAATGATATTGAGAATCGATCGATTGCTGCTCTAAATGTCTTTTTTAGAACTTCGGGGCACCACGAGGGAAAAGCATTTTGTCTTTTGAGCAAATTTCGCATCATTGAGAAACTATTTTTTGTCCATTTTCCACTATGTTCATATTTTTTCCTTGCCCAATGGCGGTAAAGCATAATAAGTGACAAATTTCAATAATGAAGGACTAAGGCACTCCTCCCATCACAGTAATGGCTCGCGGTTCCCATTGCTAGAGGAACATGTCCGCGGGGTGGTCGAGTCTTACCGAGCGGGTCTCTTAATCTCCTCCCTCACGATCTATCATTAAAACCATTCTTTTCGTTGATCTGCAGGTAAAACATCGAGCTTTCCTCAGAAAATTATTTTATCGTGTTGTTGGATAATAAAGTACGAGCTAATACATAAGTTGTCATTGAAAGTGGACATGAAATTTAGATAGCTAATATATTGAAGATGAGCGGAGTATGCTAATGAAACCCATAGATTGCGATGAGAGGGGTACAAGTACTGTGGAGTCCATTCGACGATGAACTGTTATTCAATCCGAATGAGGGGAAGAGAATCCGAGGGGAAGAGGGGAAGAGATGCAATACAGATGAGTACATTACGGAATTAGGCCCCTTTTAAAAGATAGGAAATTCTGAATATTCTATGATTGAAGATACAATTTGGCAAAAAAGATAATGCTACTCAAAACCAATCGATTAAATATTATTATTTTTTCATTCGATTGGGTTGACATTCAGAAAATAGAAATAAAACATTAGGCGACTAAAATTTCGAGATCGAATACATCAAAATAATTTTTGAGTATATGAGGCGAATCGCGGGAGAATCGACCATTTGAGGGGATTAGCGGCGGTAGGATTCAAGTTTGTCCAATCGCGCTGTAATTTTGGTTACAAGTGCTTCAAATGATGCTCTTTCAAACTGCGTCGTCAGAATTTTGATATCTGTCGTCATCGTCGAGATTCAGAAGCCCAAACACGGCACTATCACTTTTCGATAGTCAAATCGGGCTCACATAAATGATCATAACTCCGTTTAAAATAAAGATAGAACGTCTTTTTTTCCAAAAGAAAGCTCATGCTCTACAACCTAGACGTGAGCTCATCATTCCTGGTCTTCATCTTGGTTGGGCGCGGTCGGGGGTACCAAAAGTGACGTAACTTTGGAAATCGGAAAAACATTTTGAGTTATCATGCTTAAGTTGTAGAGCATACATGTGCATCACTTCGATTTGGAGAATCGGGGATGGACAAAAAAAAGGGCTCACTTTTGTACCACGACCGGAAAATGAGTTCCGGGCAAGAGTACTTCCGTATCTTCAATTGCCCTCATTTAGGCTCAAAATCATTTAAAGTCCTCCAAAACAACATTATAACTTGTTTCCCCAACAGTTATACCACTTTCATTAGTTAAAAATTACTGTATGACCTCAAATTCAAAAATCGATATTTTGAACCCCTTTAACTTGATGGATGGCTCCAGATGTACGAAATGGGTTTCAAATTATGTAAATACACTCCTCGAAACAGCTCTAAGAAAAAGGGCCCGTGAAAAGAGGATTTTTCGCATGAGGAATTCAATTAGAGGCTCAAAACTGTAACCCAGGTCAAAATCGACGTAGAGGTCTGGTTTATGGCTAGAAGTGTAGAGGATGGTGAGATAAACATTTCATCTGTTGAAAGTGAGTCTCTATCTTTTCGTAGAAGCGAGCTACAGAACCTAAAAGATGGTCAAAAACGAAGGCGGAGGCACGCGATTGATTGCGAGCGCTAAATAGAGGGGAAGGAGAGGGAGGTCAGACGGCGAGAGCGGCAGACGGTTATCATTGAATTACAACAAGTTGGCATACACCATAAAATTTCTCACTACGTGTACAATCTGTTTTAATGAAATGAGGAATGCGCGCGCGCACGCGGACCGCACCACACTTTAAAATTCTGGTGCGACCTAACGGCCCCGGCTGACAACTGCGTGTAATAATTGTGGGCGTGACCGCCAGCTCCGGGAATTAGTGAGCTGGAGCAAAACTATCGCGCATCTATCTAGCTATTGCGCATTTCGGTGTTAAGGGTGGACGTGGTGTAATTGTTCGAGCCATTTTATTTCTGTAATAGAGCACGCGCTCTCGGGGGATTCTAGCCCGTTTCTAGATATCTTTCATGCTCTGTAGCTCGCTTCTACGAAAAGATAGAGACTCACTTTGAACAGATGAAATGTTTATCTCATCATCCTCTACACGTCTAGCCATAAACCAGACCTCTACGTCGATGTTGACCTGGGTTACAGTTTTGAGCCTCTAATTGAATTGTACTCTAAGTACTCTTGCCCGGAACTCATTTTCTGGTCGTGGTACAAAAGTGAGCCCTTTTTTTTGTCCATCCCCCGATTCTCCTAATTTTTGGCGAGAAGTGATGCACATGTATGCTCTACAACTTGAGCATGATAACTGAAAATGTTTTTCCGATTTCCAAAGTTACGTCACTTTTGGTACCCCCGACCGCGCCCAACCAAGATGAAGACCAGGAATGATGAGCTCACGTCTAGGTTGTAGAGCATGAGCTTTCTTTTGGAAAAAAGAACGACGTTCTATCTTTATTTTAAACGAAGTTATGATAATTTATGTGAGCCCGATTTGACTATCGAAAAGTGATAGTGCCATGTTTGGGCTTCAGAATCTCGACGATGACGACAGATATCAAAATTCTGACGACGAAGTTTTAAAGAGCATCATTTGAAGTACTTGTAACCAAAATTACAGCGGGATAGGACACACTTGATTCCTACCGCCGCGGCGTGGTCGATTCTCTCGCGATTCCTCTCATATATGTATGTCAGATTCGAGAGAGCAATCCCGGCAGAATGTGAAAAAATTTGCCTGGTTCACTAGTGACTGATAGAAGAACTATGGCTCATAAAAAGAGCAGAAAGAATATGAATAAATTATTACTTTTAAGGAATCGTGCAAAGTACGAGAAGTTCAATAAATATAAAGAAAAATAAGCCGAGTTGAAGTTTTAGAAAGCGCAAAGATGAGATTGTAAGTGAACGAGGAGTGGGAAGTGAATCAGGACTGGAAATTGTACTGGTATCCTCCGTGGGGTCCATATAGCAAAGCATGGATGCTCTGGTGGAGTTCCTTGCTTGATTTTACCGCCTTGTGTTTGAGACAATGGTTGGCCAACTGAGAAGATGGATTGGATTGATATGCAGTGGACAGGGAACCTCTTGGAAGAGTGGAGTCGCATTGGGGAAGAGATGAGGCTGAAGGATTGTCGTCATTCGTTTTAGGACTTCCAATATCTGGAAGGGAAGACTCTCATTGATACCATCCCATCCCCTCACTTCCATTGCATCAGATGGCTGCAGTCGAGTGACACTCGGTTTGAGTCGATGGGCTATTGCCTCGTATGCACTCTCCATGGCTCTGTCGAAGAGATCAGCAGGCAGTTGATGCCATCCCGCAGATATGGCACACGCACGGAACTAGAGAAGAATACTCATCCATTCCATCCTCCCATCGTCACCATCCGGATTGGACCTCACCTTGCCCTGTCCCACTCCTTGAGGTTGTCTGTAGGGAATCACAGTGTGTCTCAGATTGCCGGGGTAGGCGACGGGGAAGATCCTGTGCAGGAATGCTTCCTCCCCTCCCCTCCCCTCCCCTCCCCTCCCCCCTCCTTGAGTGGACTCACTTGAGTAGTTCAGTCACGAAGTGTGCGAGTAGATGTGGGGAGTGAACGGTCTTGCAGCACATCTCACAGAACAAAATCACGTAGGGATTCCCTGCACAAAATAACCCTCATCTAGTAATTGCACTCTTTGCATCCAATGAATGCATTTGAAAACACTTTTCTCAATATAATATTATTTAGTGTTCTCTATCTCGCATTCCCCGAATTGCCTACTTGTGTCTCTCCCCTTCTGCACACTCACCCATCCACAGACTCAGTCTGAACAGCCAAATGAGATCAGCTGCATTGGGGGGATCTTTGGAGTGTTTCTTGTCCTCTTCTCCTCCTCTCTTCGCCATACTCTCCATGGCTTTCAATCCAATCCGTTGCGCCCTTGCGAATCTCTCCAATCGTGGATCATATGTAGTAGGGAGAGGAGAGGGAGGAGGCATAGCTCCTCCCTTCAGATTGGGAGCGGAGTGAGAGAGGTGCATCGATGGTCGAAGAGGGACAGCATTTGATGAAGATGGACTCTCCTTCCATCCTTCCTCCCCTCTCCAACCTTGTCTCAGCATGGGTGGTTGCACTGGGGGAGGTCCTCCATGGAGAGGGGGCGGGGCCGATCCCCCTCCTCCTCCTACGTGTGCTGCTGCCTGCTGCTGCATCATAGCTGCAGCATGATAGAAGGGATTGAGAGAGTGAGAAGATCCGGCAGAGAAGGAAGGATGTTGGAGGAAGGGAGGGTCGTCTCTACAGACAGTCTCGGCCCACAGATGAGATGCGCGGAACTGGATCTCCGGGAAGACCTGAAAGAGAGGGAGGCTCACGACTGGAAAGAGAGGGAGGCTCACGACTGGACTACCTAATTTGGGCAATAATTCCGCGCGAGTCGATGTAAATCCCTTCAATCTATCTCTACTGACTAATAAAATATATCGTTGGAATTAAAATTTCACCGGATATTGATTGATCTATGTCACAACTCATGATATTGGTCGAATTTTTATTTTTAAATTAAAAAAAAACAGAATGATGGAGAGGAACTTTTGTTTTCTATGAAACACCACTTTTCGGTGAGTTATATGATGTTGCCCAATTAAGTATGACTGGGAAGTTGTGCTGCCTCCCTCGAGTGAGTGAATGAGTCTGCCAGTGTTCCCCCACGTACCTCCTCCCTCGTGCTGGCTTCTTCGACTGCAGCGACAGCCTTCTCGAGTGCGGAATGTCCCTTGTCCTTGCACTGTTCGAGTGCCCTTATCCCTTCACTGCACGAGAGAGCGTGAGATTGAGCTAGCACCGAGAGGGCCAACTCAGCTCCCAGATCAACGCACGAAGGATCACTGAAGGGGAGTGATCACGGAGGGGGGATGGGGGGGAAGGATCACTGAAGGGGAGTGATCACGGAGGGGGATGGGGGGGGAAGGATCACTGAAGGGGAGTGATCACGGAGGGGGGGATGGGGGGGAAGGATCACTGAAGGGGAGTGATCACGGAGGGGGGATGGGGGGGAAGGATCACTGAAGGGGAGTGATCACGGAGGGGGGATGGGGGGGAAGGATCACTGAAGGGGAGTGATCACGGAGGGGGAATGGGGGGGAAGTATCACTGAAGGGGAGCGATCACGGAGGGGGGATGGGGGGGAAGGATCACTGAAGGGGAGTGATCACGGAGGGGGGGATGGGGGGAAGGATCACTGAAGGGGAGTGATCACGGAGGGGGGGATGGGGGGAAGGATCACTGAAGGGGAGTGATCACGGAGGGGGGGATGGGGGGGAAGGATCACTGAAGGGGAGTGATCACGGAGGGGGGGATGGGGGGAAGGATCACTGAAGGGGAGTGATCACGGAGGGGGGGATGGGGGGAAGGATCACTGAAGGGGAGTGATCACGGAGGGGGGGATGGGGGGACTCACCTGAGATTGCCTGCCTTGTCAGCGAGAGAGGCAGCCTCAGAGGGAGTGAAATGGAGAGACCAAGTGTCCTTCATGACGGAGAGAGCGGCAGCCCCTGCAAGGGAGGACGGGGTGCTATTGTGATGGTGGATGCTACCGATAGAGAGAGCTTGTTGTGTGAGACATCCCGAGTGAGTGGAGTAGGTACGAGATGTCCAGTTGTGACTCGCTTTGTTGTTCAGTCCGAGAGCGTACAATCCAGTGAGGAAGGAACACATCAATAGCTTACGATGGGGACCTGAACAGCCAAATCGAGAGGAGAAGGAGTATCCTTGACTACAGTACATGCTAATCGCTTTGCCCGTGGCAGAACGCAGATCCCAGCGGATCGGTTTTGTGGAAACACGAGTAAGTTTCAAGCAACGAGACATCCATTTTCATGTTCCTCGCATTATTCCCGATCGAAATATGAGAGGAATGGCGAGAGAATCGACCAATTGAGGGGGGTGTGCGGCGGTAGGAATCAAAGTTGTCCTATCTTGAGGCAAACTTGGTGACAGGTACTTCAAATGATGCTCTTTCAACAAACTGCGTTGTCAGAATTTTGATATCGGTCGTCATCGTCGAGATTCAGAAGGCCAAAGATGGTACTATCACTTTTCGACATTCAAATCACGATCACTTAAATGATCATAATTCCGTTCAAAATGAAAATAGAGCGCCGTTCTTTTTTTTAAATGATAGCTACCATCATGTGCTCCAACTTTAACGTTGACGTCCTCATTCCTGGACTACAACCTGGTGCGGAGCGGTCGGAAGTACCAAAGGTGACGTAAATTTGGAAATCGGAAAAACGTTTTGAGTTATCATGCTCAAGTTCTAGAGCATACATGTGCCTCACTTCTAGCCAAAAATTAGGGAAATCGGGGTATAGACAAAAAAAAGGGCTCACTTTTGTGCCACGACCCGAAAATGAGTTCCGGGCAAGTGTACTTCCGTATCTTCAATTGCCCTCATTTAGGCTCAAAATCATCCAAAAACATCGAAACAACATTATAACTTGTTTCCCCAATAGTTGTACCACTTTCATTAGTCAGAAATTACGGTATGACCTCAAATTCAAAAATCGATATTTCGAACCCTTTTAAATTGAGGGATGGCTCTCACTGCAATAACTGGGTTTCAAATAAAGTAAATACATTCCTCGAAACAGCTCAAAGAAAAAGGGCTCCTGAAAATAGGATATTTCGCCTGAGGAATTCATGGAAAGGCTCAGAACCTTAACCCAGGACAAAATCGGTGTAGAGACCTGGTTTATAGCTACAGTCCTGTTGGTTTCCCATGTGAACACGTTGCGCTCCGAGTAACCCCCAGTAACCCCCACTGACCCCACGGGTCTAGCACGTTCATCTTTGAGAGAATTGTGCTTAAATTAGTTTCGTTGTGTTCAGCATGCAATTCTGCATCGAATCATATACAATTTGTACTAGTAAAAGTATAAATATTTCGGTAAATTAATTTTGAAGTTGTCGAAAAGAAAAAAATCACTTCCCAGTGTTATCAGGGTATTAATTCTATTTTCCAGTTTTCTTTCAAATTTTTCCGGTTTTCAGACTTTTGATACGATTCACTATTTCCCATTATTTGTATGGTTTATACTACTCCACAAAGTCAATAGTATGTATAACGTAAACAAAACTAAGAAAGGGGAACCGTAAAACTTATCAAAAGTATGAAAACCGGAAAAATTTGAAAGAGAACTGGAAAATAGAATTAATACCCTGATAACACCGGGAAGTGATTTTTTTCTTTTCTACAACTTCAAAATTAATTTACCGAAATATTTAAACCTTTAATAGTACAAATTGTATATGATTCGATGCAGAATTGCATGCTGAACACAACGAAACTAATTTAGGCACAATTCTCTCAAAGATGAACGTGCTAGACCCGTGGGGTCAGTGGGGGTTACTGGGGGTTACTCGGAGCGCAACGTGTTCACATGGGAAACCAACTGGACTGTACAAATGTAAAGGATGATGAGCTAAACATTTCATCCGAAGAGAGTGAGACTCTATCTTTTCGTTGAAGCGCGCTACAGAGCCTAGAAGTTTGAGAAAAACGATGGCAGATGCGCGCGAGAGAGCACTAAAGGGAGGGGAGGTCAGACGGCGAGAGCGGCAGACGGTTAGAGCGCGCGCTCTCGGGGGATTTTAGCCCGTTTCTTGCTATCTTCTAGGATCTGTAGCGCGCTTCAACGAAAAGATAAAGTCTCACTTTCTTCAGATGAAATGTTTAGCTCATCGTTCTCTACAATTCCAGCTATAAACCAGGTCTCTACACCGTTTTTGTCCTGGGTTACGGTTCTGAGCCTTTCCTTGAATTCCTCAGGTGAAATATCCTCTTTTCAGGGGCCCTTTTTCTTAGGCCTGTTTCGAGGAGTGTATGTACATAATTTGAAACCCATATCGTGCATTTGGAGCCATCCATATAGCTAAAGCGGTTCAAAATATTGATTTTTGAATTTGAGGTCATACCGTAATTTCTGACTAATGAAAGTAGTATATCTATTGGGAAACAAGTTATAATGTTGTTTTGGAGGTATTTTGATGATTTTGAGCCTAAATGAGGGCAATTGAAGATACGGAAGTACTCTTGCCCGGAACTCATTTTCAGGTCGTGGCACAAAAGTGAGCCCTTTTTTTTGTCTATAACCCGATTTTCCTAATTTTTGGCGAGAAGTGAGGCACATGTATGCTCTACAACTTGAGCATGATAACTCAAAACTTTTTTCCGATTTCCAAATTTACGTCACTTTTGGTACCCCCGACCGCCCCGCAAAAGGCTGTAGTCCAGGAATGATGACGTCAACATTAGAGTTGTAGCACATGATGGTAGCTTTCATTGGAAAAAAGGAACGGCCTTCTATCTTCATTTTGAACGGAATTATGATCATTTAAGTGATCGTGATTTGATTGTCGAAATGTGATAGTACCATCTTTGGAATCTCGACGATGACGACCGATATCAAAATTCTGACAACGCAGTTTGAAAGAGCCTCATTCAAAGTACTTAAAAATCAAATTCCAGCCAGACAGGACAAAGTTTATTCCTACCGCAGCGGTGTGGTCGATTCTCTCGCGATTCGCCTCATATATGTCACGCGTCTTCTGAGAGATTGCAGGACCATGAGGAACCAGGAGCCCCAACTTTCAGCAGTATCCTAGCCAAATTTATTCCAGAGTATATTGGGGACGAGACAATTTTTGGCGTTGGCCATTTTTCTCAGAACCGGCTTTTAGGGAAATTCAGGTTCTGCTTCCGGCTCTGTCATATTTTAGCTGCCAGGTGAGCTAGAGAGTTGCCAAAGAGCTCAAAATGCGCGGAATGTTTTATTGAACAACTTTTATGTTGACAATTAAGCGCTATTTCCGAATATTCGCTATTCAAAAATTGAAAAACTGAAATCCAGAGAGAAAAATAAATCGTACCGGCTCGGGGACCCCCTCTTAACCACTTTTCGAGCTCAGATTGGAGTTCTACTATATCGAAGTAGTCTAGTGCAACTAAGAGCTAAGGTCCAAACCCGTGGTTTTTTGAGTTATATGACCGGAAATCTCAAAAAGTACCGAAACCATGACATAGATATCGATACATATGCATGTTTACAACCTATATTTCCCACTATTTTGTGATTTTACAATGTTTAGAACTAATATTCATACAATGGCGAAGAAATAACCTGCAAAAACCTCAATTCTGAAATTTCGATTTTTCATGACTCGAAAAATCGAAAAATTGCGATTTTTCTATATTTCATATTTTTGCACTAATTTGACTCATATTGGGTCACCTAAGTATATCTCAAGCTATTATGATAAGAAATGAGGCTAACTACAGTAGTTTCAGGTCAGAATAGCAAATTATCGAATTTCGAATGTGAGCATCCGTTTAGGTTAACGCAACGGTCGAATTTGACTGGAATTGATCCAAATATCATCCGATACACTCAAGTGACACACTAAGAGTCAAATTAGTGCAAAAATATGAAATATAGAAAAATCGAAATTTTTCGATTTTTCGAGTCATGAAAAATCGAAATTTCAGAATTGAGGTTTTTGCAGGTTATTTCTTCGCCATTGTATGAATATTAGTTCTAAACATTGTAAAATCACAAAATAGTGGGAAATATAGGTTGTAAACATGCATATGTATCGATATCTATGTCATGGTTTCGGTACATTTTGAGATTTCCGGTCATATAATTCAAAAAACCACGGGTTTGGACCTTAGCTCTGAGTTGCACTAGACTACTTCGATATCGTAGAACTCGAATCTGAGCTCAAAAAGTGGTTAAGAGGGAGTCCCCGAGCCGGTACGATTTATTTTTCTCCTTGGATTTCAGTTTTTCAATTTTTTCATAGCGAAGATTCGGAGGCAGCGCTTAGTTGTCAACATAAAAGTTGTTCAAATTAATTATCCGCGCATTTTGAGCTCTTTGTCAGCTCTCTAGCTCACCTGGGAGCTAAAATATGACAGAGCCGGAAGCAGAACCGGAATTTCCCTAAAAGAAAAAAATGAGAAAAATGGCCAACGCCAAAAATTGTCTCGTCCCCAATATACTCTGGAATAAATTTGGCTAGGATACTGCTGAAAGTTGGGGCTTCTAGTTCCGCGGGTGGTTCGGTTTCATGCAATCTCTCAGAAGATGCGTGATATATTCCGATTGGGAATAGTGCGCAGAACAAGAAAATCATTTTCTCGTTGATTCAAACTCGTGTTTCCACAAAAACGATACGCCGGGATCCGCGGTCCGCCGCGGGCAATAGATTAAATGCACTTTAATCAATTAGACACGACCTCTCACCATGGTTATTCGGGGCGTGAATGAAGACTGAGGAGGAATCGTCACCTCCTGCCTGCAATTCCATCTATGATTTCACCCCCTTTCCTTTCATCTTCCTTCTTGCCCCTCTCCCACCCCTCCCTCCTTCCTCGTCATCCCCCCCTCTCCCCCCTCCATCTCCTTCATCTCACCTCAGCGAGTATTTTCTTCGCCAGTTGCACCATGTAGTGTGAGTGTGCCTCGCAAGGAGGAGAGGTACGACTCTTCCTAAATAACCACATAATAAATAACCACACACAAATAACCACACACAACCGTTCTTTCATCCACAATTATACATGCATAAGCAAGAAAAGTAAGAAGAGGGAAAAGGTAAGTGCTCACTTATTGTTTCTGGGAAAGTTTTGATGGTTGAATCCCGTAGTTCTCATTGTTGCTCCTCTGGAAGGGAAAGGGAGTGAAGAAGGTGAGGAGAATGAATTGGGGAGGGAATTGGAGGAGGATTCGTTGCCTTCATCCGATGAACGACGAGTCGACACACAAGATCTGCATTATTCACTAATTCATTTCATCATCTCATTATCATGGCAAAATATGATATGTACTGTGTGCCATATATTCAACAAGAATATGGTACATCCCAAAAGTAAAACTCACCAAATTATGTTTCTTGGGGTGGCTTATTCCACGGTGGCGCCCGGTCAGTTTTGGCAAACCCTACTTTTTCGATTTTTACTGGGTATGACGGAACCATACACATGCATATAGGTAATATTCGAATCAGCATTAAAAGGCGGATCTAGTGATCTAGGTCGCTACACGCACACTTCAACGAATCAATAATTCGAATTTTCTCGAGAATAAGGAATGTTCGTGTCCAATGGAATGTCACGCCTCTCATGAGAGAATCGAGCTGGGCGTGGGAATGGTGAAATTGGTTCTAACCGGTTTTGGCCATCCTAAGGCACGCCTGAGTGACCCCCGAAGTCTTATTGTGCAGAATTCCCTACACCGGGTCGCAATTCGGCATCACTCTCTTCAAGGGCTGATTTCTCGAAAACGGTGAAAGATTGAGCAAAATTGACTTCTGAGTGACCCCGACTCATTTTTTGAGCTCTATCGATCTATCTAAACCAATTTCTCAGAATTCGATTTTGAACAGTGGTACACTTCAGGGCATTTTTCTCAAAAATGTAGGTGCACATGCAGCTAAAATTTTCTAAGTGAATGCAGCTCAGTGAGAGCTTTCAAATGAGTGGTTTGCTAACAAAATACGGGCACGGTGGTGAGAGTTTCGCCCCTTTTACGTTTCTCGATAATTTAAAGATACTAATTCCTCGCCACACCGCGCGTTTTTGAGAGTGCAGAGTAAAATTATCCCATTGTCCCATACTCCACCCATTGTTCTCATTCCTCCCTCATTTCCAAAAAACGCGCGGTGTGCGAGGAATGAGTGCCTTCAAATTATCGAAAAATGTAAAAGGGGCGAAACTCTCACCACCGTGTCCGTATTTTGTTAGCAAACCACTCATTTGAAAGCTCTCGCTGAGCTGCATTCACTTAGAAAAAATGAGCTGCATGTGCACCTACATTTTTGAGAAAAATGTCCTGAAGTGTACCACTGTTCAAAATCGGATTCAGAGAAATAGGTTTAGATAGATCGATAGAGCTCAAAAAAATAAGTCGAGGTCACCCAGAGGTCAATTTTGCTCAATCTTTAACCGTTTTCGAGAAATCGGCCCTTGAAGTGAGTGATGCCGAACTGCGACCCGGTGTACGAAGCTCCAAAATGAAGTCTGCACAAAAAGACTTTGGGAGTCACTCAGGCATGCCTTAGGATGGCCAAAACCGGTTAGAACTAAATTCACGATTTTCCTCCATTCCCATGAATGGCAAATTCAGCTCGATTTTCTCGTGAGACGCGTGATATATGAGGCGAATCGCGAGAGAATCGACCATTGAAGGGAGGTCAGCGGCGGTAGGAATCAAAGTCGTCCAATCCGGCAACCGATAAAATTTATGGTACTTCAAATGACGCTCTTTCAAACTGCGTCGCCAGAATTTTGATATTGGTCGTCATCTTCGAGATTCAGAAGGCCAAAGATGGTACTGTCACTTTTCGACAGTCAAATCGCGCTCATCATCATAAATCCGTTAAAAATTAAGATAGAATGCCGTTCTTTTTTTTACAAAGATAGCTACCATCATGCGCTACAACTTTTATGTTGACGTCGTCATTCCTGGACCTTACCCCGGTGCGGGGTGGTCGGGTGCATCAAAACTTCAAAACTGGTTTCAAATAATGTAAATACATTCCTCGAAACTGCTCAAAGAAAAAGGGCTCCTGAAAAAATGATAATTCGCCTGAATAATTCAAGGAAAGACGCAAAACTGTGACCCAGGTTAAAATAGGCAAAGAGACTCGGCTTTTGGCTAGAAATGTAGAGGACGATGAGCTAAACATTTCATCTGTTGAAAGTGAGTCTTTATCTTTTCAATGAAGCGCGCTGCAGAGCCTAGAAGTTGGCCAAAAATGGATAGAATCCCCCGATAGCGCGTGTTCTAACCGTCTGCCGCTCTCGGCGTCTGACGTCCCTCTCCCTCCCCTCCAATTAGCGCTCCTCCGCGCGCCTCTCCAGTCGTTTTTTGGAAACTTTTAGGCTCTGCAGCGCACTTCAATGAAAAGATAGAGACTCACTTTCAACAGATGAAATGTTTAGCTCATCGTCCTCTACATTTCTAGCCAAAAGCCGAGTCTCTTTGCCTATTTTGACCTGGGTCACAGTTTTGCGTCTTTCCTTGAATTATTCAGGCGAATTATCATCTTTTCAGGAGCACTTTTTCTTTGAGCAGTTTCGAGGAATGTATTTACATTATTTAAAACCCATTTATTGCAGTGAGAGCCATCCCTCAAGTTAAAGGGATTCGAAATATCGATTTTTGAATTTGAGGTCATACCGTAATTCTTGATTAATGAAAGTGGTATAACTATTGGGGAAACAAGTTAAAATGTTGTTTCGATGTTTTTGGATGATTTTGAGCTTAAATGAGGGCAATTGAAGATACGGAAGTACCGTTGCCGATAACTCATTTTTAGGCCGTTTTACGAAAGTGAGCCCTTTTTTCTTGTGTATACTCCGATTTATGATTAATTAAGTGAGCGCGATTTGATAGTGGAAAAGTGATAGTACCATCTTTGGCCTTCTGAATCTCGAAGATGACGGCCAATATCAAAATTCTGACGACGCAGTTTGAAAGAGCGTCATTTGAAGTACCTTAATTTTTATCGGTTGCCGGATTGGACGACTTTGATTCCTACCGCCGCGCCATGGTCGATTCTCTCGCGATTCCTCTCATATATGTTTATTCGTCAAGTAATTCTATTCGGGCCGGCCAAATTTCGCGATTCCAGCGCATAATTATACCCAGTAAAAAATAGAAAAAGTAGATTTTATTGAAACTAATAGCTCCACCATGAAATAAAAAATTCGAATAATGTATAAGAGAGACTTTCTGAGAGAACTGAGCAATTCTACCTGTAAGAAGTACAGTGAAAAATTAAATTCCTCCTAAAAATGTCCCCACGGGTAAGTCAGAAAATATTAAACATGGGGCCATCACTTGTAAGGAAGGTAGGCATGATTTTGCTTGAATATGCAATTTCGAATGTTAACAAAATATATTTCACATGCTAAAAGAGGTTGTTTAGAGGACTAGTGGTTATTTTGTTACATTATACAACTTTTTCAACATTATATTACTAAAATATACGTGTAAAATGCCATATCACGCGTGTCACGTAAGAAATCAATTTCAAATCAATTTATTCAAACTTCAGGGCATGGGCCTGTTGAATCATGCCGTCGGTCCATTTATCGGGGTATCTTCTGCAAATATCAGCCCAGTTTATTCCTACTCGCTCCACTATTTCATCCCGCCATCTCGTTCTTGGTCGTCCAATCGGTCTTTCCTTATCCCACGGTGTCCAGAAAACAATTCTCTGCGTCCATCTATCGTCGTCCAGTGATGCAATTCGTCGTGCCCAAGTCCATTTCTTGTGCATAGCTCGGACTCGAACATCTTGTATCGGTACTTTGTTTGCTAACCACTCATTGCTCTTCCTATCCATTCTCGTTACTCCGGCCATTTTTCTCATCATCGAACGCTGTGCCACAATCAATCTCGTTCTTGCTTTCTTCGTTGAGCTCCAGATTTCACTGCCATACAGTAGAGCAGGCTCTATGCACATACGGTAAACTCTAGCTTTCAGTCCCATTGCGACAGCCCGGTTGGTAAGAAAATCGTGAAATTTGTTGAATGCTTTCCACGCGCTTCCGATCCTTCTGTTTAGTTCAAGCAATAAGTTGTTGTCGAATGATACTCGGACGCCAAGGTAGACAAAACTGCTGACATAGCTCAAAGAATCTTGTTCGATGTAAAGTGATACTTGAGTACGGTTCGTCATGGCGACAGTTTTCTTTTGGTTTATTTTCAATCCAACTTTTTTGCTCGCATTCACCAGTTCACGCAACATACTTGAAACTTCTTTGGGGTCATGTGAAATTAGGACGATGTCATCTGCGTATCGCAAATGGGTCAGATTTCTTCCGTCGATCCTTATTCCAAAATCATCCCAATTCATTTCACGAAATACACCTTCCAGTACACTGTTAAAGAGGTGGGGAGACAACGGATCTCCTTGACGGACGCCTCTTTCTACATCAATGGGCACTTTGCTCGATCCAACTCTTACGAAAACATTGGCCTTTTGGTATACTTGTCGCAAGGTGTTCACGATCTTCGAGTGGATTCCTTGTTGAAATAATGCACTCCACAAGCCACTGAATTCTACCGAATCAAAAGCTTTTGCAAAATCAATGAAGACCAGGTACAATGGAAAGTTGTACTCAACCGACTTGCTCATTAGTTCGTGGAGAGTAAACATGTGGTCCGTTGTTGCATAGTTCTTGCGAAAGCCGGCTTGCTCCGGTGGTTGGCTCGTGGACAACGTTTTTTCTATTCGATTATCGATGGCCGAGGTGAATGTTTTGTATATCAGATTTAAGAGTGCAATTGGACGGTAGTTTGAAATGTCGAGTTGATTTCCTTTCTTATAAATGAGTGATATCAGTGAGTTTGGCAGAGTATCGGGAACAGTCTCCTCCAGTATCCATTTGTTGAACAGAGAGCAAAGGGGTTTGACAAGGATGTCACTACCGTACTTCAACATCTCTGCTGTTACCTTGTCCGGGCCAGGGGACTTTCCGTTTTTCAGTTTGTAAATCGCGTGCCATACTTCACTTTCGATAATTGGTGGGAAGAAGTCATTTGTCAGAAATTTTTCTCGTTTCGGCCGTCTCGTTCTTCGGAATAAGTCATCGTAATAATTCTTGACTACAGTATCCAGTTCATTCTTCGTGTTCGCAATTGTGCCATCTTCTCGTTCGAGTTGGAATAGTTTTGTCTGTCCTATTTGTGAACTCCTTAGAGCCTTTTTCGTACTATATCCATATTCCACTGCTTGTCGAACTATTTCCAGATGACGCTTTCTTATGTCGTTTTGAATCGAGAAACGCAGTGCTTTACTAGTGACTGAAAACTGCATTCGAATGATCGGCGTAGGATTTTGATCTCTTAATCTTCGTCTTTCAGCAAACAGTTTCTTGGTTTGTGGTGAAAATCGATCTTCAGATGGAACCTGTGTCGTGGATTGGTCAGCAATTGATTGGATTGCAGAAGTCATCCTTTCGTAACTATTCACATCGGTTCGCGTTAGAGACAATATTCCGGACACAAATTTGTTCTTATCAAGTTGCACTTTTGGCCGAGACTTGTGGAAACGACGTTTCACTTCTGACGTTATTTTGACTGTGGCCATCAAAAGCCTATGGTCAGTTGCGAAATCAAAGCTCCCGACAATAAAGACGTCTTGCACTATTTTTGGATTGGTCGTCATGACATAATCGATTGCATTACGGGATTGCATGTTCGGGCTGAGCCATGTCCACGGGCTGAGCCATGTCACGTAAGAATCCAATAAAATCAGGGGGTCTTGTTCACAGTTTTCGACCCCAATGTTTCTCTGCGTTTTTCGATAGCCCATAGGGTCCCTTACAAGGTGCCATCAAGCTTTGTACCAGATATTCGATTTCAAAGGCTTGGTAGGTCACGAAAGTTTGTAGGGGCCGAAAATTGCCAACTTTGAGGCTTCATAACATCTTTCAAAAATAATATTTTTGCGAATTACTTACGGAGCGTGTTCCTACCATCAGTGGGAACATGCGTATTCCGTTGGTTCATGCAAAATGTAATTTGCATTTTTGTAAATCGAATTAATTTATTCATTTGCACCACAACTCGAAGCCAGAAGATTTTAATAGCTCAATCGATAGAGCTCATCAAGAGGAATCGAATGATGTGCTTATAAATGAAGTGCTTATCGAATGATCGAATGATTATATATAACTTCAGCCTTTAAAAATGATTTTTTGGAAATATGAAAACAAACTTTTTTCGAAAACGACTGATATTTCGCAATATTACATACAAGCAAGTTGTTTGGTTTGGTTAAGTATTATAATAGTATTATTAGATAGATTCGAGCAAAACAGAGCTCGAAATTTAAATTTGTTCTTTTTCGATCCCCTCAATCTTACATTTTCAAGCAAAATTATACCTACCTTCCTTACTAGTGATGGCCCCATGTTTAATATTTTCTGACTCACATCTCTATGTACTACTAGATTTGCTAAAGAAATTAGGGATTAGGATTGAAAAGGGAAAGTTGAGTGCGCCAAAACATGGACAAAATCGACATGAAAAAATCGATTTTTTCCGAATTGAGAAAATGCCAATTGTTTATACACGATATTTTTGCCCTACCTTAGCACAGTTATAAACTAAATAGATTTGATCGTGTTTCACAATGGCTCGGCTTAGAACTCAATATATTTGCGAAAAAATCGTCTTCTTTCGGCAACTTGGCCGACTCCCATCAGGAACGAAATTCCCTTCAAAAAAATACCCTAGGGGTACTTTTCAATGAGGAATCGAATGAAATAATAAAAAAGCGTATAAGTATGGCATACAAATTTAGGACGATTTTTTAAATCTTTCAAACGGTCATAACATTTTTCACAAATGAGCTAGCCTGTCACTGTCAACAGTAAAAATGCTTATCTCGTCGAGATCTTTCAGAATATCGATACAATTATGGGGTTTGGAGACGCCGTTCGAGTGATACAAAAACCGACCGCCCATCAGCAGTGTGACACAGAAAATGAGCGGTTGGAGATACGGCTTTCTATGGTAGATTTTCGAACTCTGCGTGAAAAGTTACCCCTGGGGACAATTTTAGGAGGAATTTCATTTTTCACTGTACGGCCTATGGTAAATTCTCTCGGACGGCCTCTCATAACAAAGTTAACCACATTATAAAAAATAGCATCAAAAAACTACTCCAGGGGGGCTTAAAATTTTGGGCTGTACCGAGGTCTCGCTATGAGTTGCTGAGTCTATCACGAACGGTCTCATATATGTCACATGGCCGCTTTAGTTGTGGCCGCCAAAAGGGGGACTAGCGAATGGTATAGACTGACCTGTCCTCTGCCCCTGCACTCTCCTCACTCTCATCGATAGACGATCGACCTCCCCTTCCCCCACTCTCTCCACTCTCCAAAGAATGTTCCAGAGATGGACGACGAGAATGAGATCTGCAACCATCCTCTCTCCCTCATCCCACCCCCTCCCCCTCCCATCCCACTCACCCCTCTCTCTCCCTCTCCCTCTCCTCCTCCCCTCCATTCCCATCTTCTCTCCCTTCCTCCTTCTTCTTCAATAGATACGAGAGAGATGCAGCCATAGTTGGCTTCTCTCCTCTCTCGATCACTGGACCCAAGATGGGATCTCGCTCCAGGAAATAAACTCCATTCGACTTGTGATATCTGAATGGAGGGAGATTCTCTCCTTTCAATCTTCATCCCATCACTTACTTGTACATTCTGTGTTGAGAAGCATCTAGTAATCGATCGAGAACGAGTCCCAATTTGTGCGAGTCGTCCTTGTACCTTAATCCCTCTCCTCTCTATCTCTCTTCTCCATCTCTCACTAACTTCTTCATAAGTCGCAGTGCTAGATCTCCCTTCTGTCTCCTCAGACACTCTCCCAGCATCGGGAAGATAGTCTCAGGGTATGGATGGCGTGCCCCCAGTACGAATAGACTCGCCCCCACTCCCACATTCTCGTCCTCCTCACGACTGAAACAAACCACTTCTCTTTTGTCATACAAGGGGGGGGGGGGTGAATTCACGATATCAAAGCTGAGATGCTAAAGAAAATAAGATATCACGCTTCTCACGAGAGAATCGGTACGAACTGCTATTTTCGATTGACATTCGAATTTTTGGAATCGAACCACTGCAGTTTGTCTTATAAAATCAATAATGATTTTAAATTCTTAAAGTTTCAGGAAATAATTTTCTGGACATTTTTGAGTCGAACACCATCCTTCTAGCTTATCAGGAGCTGAGAAAGTATCTTAGAGCCTGTCACAAACCCTTGAAATGTCAAATATTTTCCCAACCCCAATATGACGCCGTATTCCTAAGAGTCAGACAAACGTTGGGACAGCAATTTTTCGAAAATGTGTTATTCGGTGTAGTTTTCCATGCTGATTAAGATGGTCATGTGCAATTTGCATAAATTGCCTCTTACGGTGCACTATGGCGTCCATTTATTATAAAGGACGAAATTTTTGGTTTATTTGATCGAACTTGAGCAAGAATGGCTCAAGAAACTTGAAAATTATTTTCCCGGGGTAATTTTTCATTCTCTTCACGATGGGATATAAATCGGAACTTTTAAATATCATCTTCATAGCTTTATCGACTGAAACTATGCTTAAAACTCAAAAGTTCTGAAAGGGAAAAAGAAGGCAAGCATGACACACTATCAGTAGACCAGAAAACAATTTTTGTGCAATTCTGAGTCTGGTCTTTTGAGATATGATTTTTTATATTTTCGAGGTCCAAAACCTCGCCGTTTCTTGCTTCCTGCCTAACGAACAAGAGACCTCTCGTGAAGACTGGCTACCAACCCCACCATGGCTCAATTGGGTGTGTATTTGCTATATATATCATACATGTTAGAAAAATCGGAACGGCCATCGAGCCGCACCGGGTAAATTTCACTTTTCGGAGTAAATGCGAATACGCAAATTTGGAAGCTGTCATTGTGCTCATAATTTTTATCATGGTCGATTTGCCGGAATCGACCCGGATATGCCCGGTCAATTATGGCTAGAAATCGATAAATCAACTTCACAACATTTTGGTGCGATTACGGTATTTGGGAAAGCTCACCGAGCTTGGTGAGGTTTATAAGATACCGTAATCGCACCATTATTCTTTGCCTTCGATTTATCGATTTCTAGCCATAATTTACCGAGCATATCCGGGTCGATTCCGGCAAATCGACCATGATAAAAATTATGAGCACAATCACAGCTTCCAAATTTTCGTATTCGCAATTACTCCGAAAAGTGACATTTACCCGGTGCGGCTCGGTGGCCGTTCCGATTTTTCTAACATTTACGATATTCTCGCATAAATATCTCGTGGAACACACTTTTGGCTTAGTTTCTTAGGCCCTGAAATCTCGCAGGAAACTGATGACATACAGATACTTAGAATTAAGTATCAAAATGGAGATAATAGTTAGAGGATTTGGAGGGAATTTCGAAAGGAACTAACAGGAGTAAATTGTCTTTGATGAGGAGTGAGTTGAATAGGAAGAGAGCGAGTGAGACTGGGGGGATTCCCCTCTCCGGTCTCTGCAGAGATCTGAGATCCATTCTAGCGAGAGACGAGGCCTCCTCACGAATAACCTGAGAGGCAATATCATCAACTTCCATCTCGGCGCTCAGGTTACTTCATTATAAAAACACTATATTATCAATATATCACGCCTCTCACGAGAGAATCGAGCTAAAATCGCTATTCTAGCGAATGGGAGGAAAATCGTCAAATGGGTTATTACTGGTTTTGGTCGTCCCAAGGCATACCTAAGTGACCCCCAAAGTCTCAATTTGCACATTTCATTTTGGAGCTCCCGACACCGGGTCGGCTCTCGGCTGCTCCCACTTTGACCGCGATTTTACGATTCTAATGATAGATGGACGAAAAATGTCCCCTGAGAGACCCCCTGTCATTTTTTGAGCACTATCGATGCATACAAACCAGATTCTGTTAAATCGAGTTTTAGCAGAGATTCATTCAAAGGGAGATTTCTCAAAAGTGTGGGTAAAATAGCAGCTCAAATTTCCAGAGTGTGTGTAGCTCAACGAGAGCTTTCCAATGTGTGGTGTGCGCCAAAAAGTGCAGTCCTCGAAAGAGAGTTATGTCCTCTTTACGGTTAACGATCATTTGAACTTTTATTTCAACAGCATAATTGAGTGAAAACTCATTTCATTCCATTTCCCACCGCACTTTTCAGCGCGCTCGATATGGAATGATCCGTTTTCTCTCAATTATCCTGTTGAAATAAAAGTTCAAATGATCGTTAACCGTAAAAATGACATAACTCTTTTTCGAGGACTGCACTTTTTGGCGCAAACCACTCATTGGAAAGCTCTCGTTAAGCTACACAAATTCTGAAAATTTGAGCTGCTATTTTACCTACACTTTTGAGAAATCTCCCTTTGAATGTATCTCCGCTAAAACTCAATTTTAGAGAATCTGGTTTGTATTGATCGATAGTGCTCAAAAATGACAGGGGGTCTCTCAGGGGACATTTTTCGTCCATCTATCATTAGAATCGTTAAAATCGCTGTAAAAGTGGGAGCACCCGAGAGCCGACCCGGTGTCGGGAGCTCCAAAATGAAATATACAAATAGAGACTTTGGGGGTCACTTAGGTATGCCTTGGGACGACCAAAACCGGTAATAACCCATTTGACGATTTTCCTCCCATTCCCTGGGTCAGCTCGATTCTCTCGTGAGAGGCGTGGTATCACGAGTGAATGGATAAAAAATTACCCCCTCGGGAACATTTTCAAAAAAAGTTGTGCCAGATTCGACTCATATTATTGTGTTATAATATACTAGGCGTAAGATTTTGAAAAATATGGGTCATTGGTCTCAGGGCCGGCTTTTAGGAATTTTCCGGTTTTGCATCCGGCTATGAAGTATCTCAGCTCCCAGATGAGCTAGAAAGGTGGTACCGGGCTCAAAGTTCGTGGAAAATTAAAATTCGATTTTCACCCTCCGAATTTGCAAAGTTTGTAATTTTGCAACTCAGGATTTTCGTTTCACTGGTCAAGCATACATAGTAAAAATAATAGTAGTCACCATGATGAATAAATCTTATCATTATTAGCTTACCAGTCCTTTCCTCTTCCACGACTGATGTGCTCAAACTTGATAGTGCAGAGTGGGCGATTGGAAACATAATTCGATTTTGACTGAATGTACATCAACCGGTGTTTCATTTGGCAACCAAAAATAGTTTTATGAGCTAAGTTATCAAAACATGTTGAAATAATATAAATTTTCGCAAGAATTCAAATATAGAAAATCCCGAAATCCGAAAATTTACTTTTTTCGTAGAAGTTCAAACAGGTAGTTTTGCAAGTGTATTTTAATTTAGTCAAGCATAAAACAATTTTTCGTTGCCTAATCAAGCACCTTTTGATGTACATTCAGTCAAAATCGAATTATTTTTCCAATCGCCCACTCTGCACTAGCAAGTTTGAGCACATCAGTCGTGGGAGAGGAAAGGACTGGTAAGCTAATAATGAAAAGATTTATTCATCATGGTGACTACTATTATTTCTACTATGAATGCCTGACCAGAGAAACGAAAATCCTGAGTTGCAAATTTACAAACTTTGCAAATTCGGAGGGTGAAAAATCCCAACTTGTCCATTCAGAAAACGTCAAATAATGCCGAACGGGGCATATTTGAACAAATGATTTGCTACTTATTATTTTTATAACATTCCGCCATCGCATAATCGCTACTTTGAACGAAAATTTCCAAGTTGAAGGCAGATCGATTTTGGTTTTTATATTTTTATATCATGCATACACACTTCTTCTTTCAAAATTTGCAGTAAAATTCTGTATCACTCTACCCCTTGATAGGGAAAATATTTTTATTTTGCTATCAAAAGTGATCTTTCGATCGGCTCGTTTGCATTTGTTGTCAGATCGCTTTGCTATAAACAGAAAAGTTTCTGCAAATAATTTTCCACGCATATTGAGCCCAGTACCATCTTTCTAGCTCATCTGGGAGCTGAGATACATCATAGCCAAATGCAAAACCGGAAAATTCCTAAAAGCCGGCCCTGAGACCAATGACCCATATTTTTCAAAATCTTACGCCTAGTATATTATAACACAATAATATGAGTCGAATCTGGCACAACTTTTTTTGAAAATGTTCCCGCACTCCTCCACTGGCTCGTGATACACGTGATATAATTACTAAATTCGAAACAGTTTTCGCTGAATCGCGTTAAAGAAGGACTGTCAGCAAAGTTGAAATTTTGACGTTGTCATAACCATTACCGACCTTTGTACAACCATAAGAGATTCTGAAAATTTCAAATGCGCATCTCTATTTTGAACCGAGTTATCATTAGTTGGCAGAATGCCAAGGAGGGCTTGAAGGGAAGGGACGTGCGGGAATTCAAATAACTAGAAGATTTTTCAAAATCTGGTGGGATTCGAACCCGCAACCTTCAGATTACGCAGCGACTGCTTTACCACTGAGCTATGCGATTGACCTTTGCCTATCCTCTTAGCTCGCGCTATGATCATGGGATGATTGTCTAGGTCATGGTTATGACAGCGTCAAAAATTTAACTTTGCTGACACTCCTTCTTTAACATCACAGAAGGAGAACAAAATCGTGGATTTGGGTTATATTAATTCCTCAACTCGCCTTCAATTCCTCGGCATCAAAGTCCATTCTATCGAGAACGGAGAGTACTTCTGTTTCGAGATGGAATAATTTTACCTGCAGAGACTCCCTCAATCTCTCCCCCCTTCTCTCTAACCTGCAGTTGATTGGTGCTCATGGCTCCTCTGGTCATTCCGAGTACCTCCACCAACAAACGGAAGACTGAGTGTCTATGGATGGGATACGAACCAAGTTGTCTACAAGTAAGGGGCTTCTCGTCCAGAAATGTATTAAGTATTCACTCCCGTATATATACATATCAGAGGTCTTCTGAGAGATCGCATGTGGTGATTTACAAAAAAATAGAACTGCATGAATCGGATCCCGGGTAAAGGGTTTGATGCATCTAAGGTCAGAGATCTTTGTTTTCAAGTTTCGGAGCCGTAAATTGCAAACTGCCTAAAAGCCGGCTCTCGAAAATTCGAAAGTTCGAAAATTCATAAGTTCTTTCAAAATTGAGGTAGAACGATTTTCAAAAAAGGAAAATGTTCGTCTCGGCGAGCTAAACAACTTTTATGTTGAATGCAAAATGATCAGATAAAAATTAAACATCGAAAACCTGCAAAATTCAAAATTTCTATATTTTGTTCGTTAGAAAAAGTGATGTCGTGAAAAAAAACATTCCACGTTTCGCCGAGTTTTATTCAGATTCGTAATCAACGCACCTTTTTACCCCAGGAGCTTTCTTTTAATGGCAATTCGAGGTGGACAACTTCGTTTTTTTCATTGTCAAACAATGAAATTAGCATATTTTTCGATTTTTTCGTTATTTCGGAGCTGTGTAGAAATCAAATTTCAGCTTCATCCTTCCTATAATTTACTTATAACAGCTAGGGATCATCAATAAGTCATACTTGAGAGATTTGGAGGGAAACCGAGAAATTTTTTTTCAGCTTTTTTCATGCCTCCAGGGCCGCCATCAGGGCCATTTTTTTTCGAGAAAATTTTTTTTCTCGGTTTCCCACCAAATCTCTCAAGAATGACTTATTGATGATCCCTAGCTGTTATAAGTAAATTATAGGAAGGATGAAGCTGAAATTTGATTTCTACACAGCTCCGAAATAACGAAAAAAATCGAAAAATATGCTAATTTCAAAGTTTGACAATAAAAAAAACGAAGTTGTCCACCTCGAATTGCCATTAAAAGAAAGCTCCTGGGGTAAAAAGGTGCGTTGATTACGAATCTGAATAAAACTCGGCGAAACGTGGAATGTTTTTTTTCACGACATCACTTTTTCTAACGAACAAAATATAGAAATTTTGAATTTTGCAGTTTTTGATGTTTAATTTTTATCTGATCATTTTGCATTCAACATAAAAGTTGTTTAGCTCGCCGAGACGAACATTTTCTTTTTTTGAAAATCGTTCTACCTCAATTTTGAAAGAACTTATGAATTTTCGAACTTTCGAATTTTCGAGAGCCGGCTTTTAGGCAGTTTGCAATTTACGGCTCCGAAACTTGAAAACAAAGATCTCTGACCTTAGAGGCATCAAACCCTTTACCCGGGATCCGATTCATGCAGTTCTAATTTTTTGTAAATGGGGGATCTGAATTTCATGCATTCTCTCAGAAGACCTCTGATATATCATATATGAGGTCTGCATACGAATTGAACAGAGGCCAAAATGTCAATTCTCTCTAACTTCGTGTTTTAGGATAATCAAAGATGTTAAAAACGATAGGCATGCTCATTTTGCCGCTAGAGCCTTCGTCGACTCCATACGGCGTCACATTGGAATTACTACTCTCTGGCTTTTCGACGATGTATTTATCACGCGTGTCACGTAAGAATCCAATAAACTCGTTCACAGGGAAAACGTCGAAAATTAATAGTCACCGGTTTTCGATAGCCCATAGGGTCCCTTACAAGATGCCATCAAGCTTTGTACCAGATATTCGATTTGAAAGGCTTGGTAGGTCACGAAAGTTTGTAGGGGCCGAAAATTGCCAACTTTGAGGCTTCATAACATCTTTCAAAAATAATATTTTTGCGAATTACTTACGGAGCGTGTTCCTACCATCAGTGGGAACATGCGTATTCCGTTGGTTCATGCAAAATGTAATTTGCATTTTTGTAAATCGAATTAATTTATTCATTTGCACCACAACTCGAAGCCAGAAGATTTTAATAGCTCAATCGATAGAGCTCATCAAGAGGAATCGAATGATGTGCTTATAAATGAAGTGCTTATCGAATGATCGAATGATTATATATAACTTCAGCCTTTAAAAATGATTTTTAGGAAAAATGAAAACAAACCTTTTTCGAAACGACTGATATTTTGCAATATTACATACAAGCAAGTTGTTTGGTTTGGTTAAGTATTATAATAGTATTATTAGATAGATTCGAGCAAAACAGAGCTCGAAATTTAAATTTGTTCTTTTTCGATCCCCTCAATCTTACATTTTCAAGCAAAATTATACCTACCTTCCTTACTAGTGATGGCCCCATGTTTAATATTTTCTGACTCACATCTCTATGTACTACTAGATTTGCTAAAGAAATTAGGGATTAGGATTGAAAAGGGAAAGTTGAGTGCGCCAAAACATGGACAAAATCGACATGAAAAATTTAGGACGATTTTTTAAATCTTTCAAACGGTCATAACATTTTTCACAAATGAGCTAGCCTGTCACTGTCAACAGTAAAAATGCTTATCTCGTCGAGATCTTTCAGAATATCGATACAATTATGGGGTTTGGAGACGCCGTTCGAGTGATACAAAAACCGACCGCCCATCAGCAGTGTGACACAGAAAATGAGCGGTTGGAGATACGGCTTTCTATGGTAGATTTTCGAACTCTGCGTGAAAAGTTACCCCTGGGGACAATTTTAGGAGGAATTTCATTTTTCACTGTACGGCCTATGGTAAATTCTCTCGGACGGCCTCTCATAACAAAGTTAACCACATTATAAAAAATAGCATCAAAAAACTACTCCAGGGGGGCTTAAAATTTTGGGCTGTACCGAGGTCTCGCTATGAGTTGCTGAGTCTATCACGAACGGTCTCATATATGTCACATGGCCGCTTTAGTTGTGGCCGCCAAAAGGGGGACTAGCGAATGGTATAGACTGACCTGTCCTCTGCCCCTGCACTCTCCTCACTCTCATCGATAGACGATCGACCTCCCCTTCCCCCACTCTCTCCACTCTCCAAAGAATGTTCCAGAGATGGACGACGAGAATGAGATCTGCAACCATCCTCTCTCCCTCATCCCACCCCCTCCCCCTCCCATCCCACTCACCCCTCTCTCTCCCTCTCCCTCTCCTCCTCCCCTCCATTCCCATCTTCTCTCCCTTCCTCCTTCTTCTTCAATAGATACGAGAGAGATGCAGCCATAGTTGGCTTCTCTCCTCTCTCGATCACTGGACCCAAGATGGGATCTCGCTCCAGGAAATAAACTCCATTCGACTTGTGATATCTGAATGGAGGGAGATTCTCTCCTTTCAATCTTCATCCCATCACTTACTTGTACATTCTGTGTTGAGAAGCATCTAGTAATCGATCGAGAACGAGTCCCAATTTGTGCGAGTCGTCCTTGTACCTTAATCCCTCTCCTCTCTATCTCTCTTCTCCATCTCTCACTAACTTCTTCATAAGTCGCAGTGCTAGATCTCCCTTCTGTCTCCTCAGACACTCTCCCAGCATCGGGAAGATAGTCTCAGGGTATGGATGGCGTGCCCCCAGTACGAATAGACTCGCCCCCACTCCCACATTCTCGTCCTCCTCACGACTGAAACAAACCACTTCTCTTTTGTCATACAAGGGGGGGGGGGGTGAATTCACGATATCAAAGCTGAGATGCTAAAGAAAATAAGATATCACGCTTCTCACGAGAGAATCGGTACGAACTGCTATTTTCGATTGACATTCGAATTTTTGGAATCGAACCACTGCAGTTTGTCTTATAAAATCAATAATGATTTTAAATTCAGGAGCTGAGAAAGTATCTTAGAGCCTGTCACAAACCCTTGAAATGTCAAATATTTTCCCAACCCCAATATGACGCCGTATTCCTAAGAGTCAGACAAACGTTGGGACAGCAATTTTTCGAAAATGTGTTATTCGGTGTAGTTTTCCATGCTGATTAAGATGGTCATGTGCAATTTGCATAAATTGCCTCTTACGGTGCACTATGGCGTCCATTTATTATAAAGGACGAAATTTTTGGTTTATTTGATCGAACTTGAGCAAGAATGGCTCAAGAAACTTGAAAATTATTTTCCCGGGGTAATTTTTCATTCTCTTCACGATGGGATATAAATCGGAACTTTTAAATATCATCTTCATAGCTTTATCGACTGAAACTATGCTTAAAAGTCAAAAGTTCTGAAAGGGAAAAAGAAGGCAAGCATGACACACTATCAGTAGACCAGAAAACAATTTTTGTGCAATTCTGAGTCTGGTCTTTTGAGATATGATTTTTTATATTTTCGAGGTCCAAAACCTCGCCGTTTCTTGCTTCCTGCCTAACGAACAAGAGACCTCTCGTGAAGACTGGCTACCAACCCCACCATGGCTCAATTGGGTGTGTATTTGCTATATATATCATACATGTTAGAAAAATCGGAACGGCCATCGAGCCGCACCGGGTAAATTTCACTTTTCGGAGTAAATGCGAATACGCAAATTTGGAAGCTGTCATTGTGCTCATAATTTTTATCATGGTCGATTTGCCGGAATCGACCCGGATATGCCCGGTCAATTATGGCTAGAAATCGATAAATCAACTTCACAACATTTTGGTGCGATTACGGTATTTGGGAAAGCTCACCGAGCTTGGTGAGGTTTATAAGATACCGTAATCGCACCATTATTCTTTGCCTTCGATTTATCGATTTCTAGCCATAATTTACCGAGCATATCCGGGTCGATTCCGGCAAATCGACCATGATAAAAATTATGAGCACAATCACAGCTTCCAAATTTTCGTATTCGCAATTACTCCGAAAAGTGACATTTACCCGGTGCGGCTCGGTGGCCGTTCCGATTTTTCTAACATTTGCGATATTCTCGCATAAATATCTCGTGGAACACACTTTTGGCTTAGTTTCTTAGGCCCTGAAATCTCGCAGGAAACTGATGACATACAGATACTTAGAATTAAGTATCAAAATGGAGATAATAGTTAGAGGATTTGGAGGGAATTTCGAAAGGAACTAACAGGAGTAAATTGTCTTTGATGAGGAGTGAGTTGAATAGGAAGAGAGCGAGTGAGACTGGGGGGATTCCCCTCTCCGGTCTCTGCAGAGAACTGAGATCCATTCTAGCGAGAGACGAGGCCTCCTCACGAATAACCTGAGAGGCAATATCATCAACTTCCATCTCGGCGCTCAGGTTACTTCATTATAAAAACACTATATTATCAATATATCAAGCCTCTCACGAGAGAATCGAGCTGACCCAGGGAATGGGAGGAAAATCGTCAAATGGGTTATTACCGGTTTTGGTCGTCCCAAGGCATACCTAAGTGACCCCCAAAGTCTCTATTTGTATATTTCATTTTGGAGCTCCCGACACCGGGTCGGCTCTCGGGTGCTCCCACTTTTACAGCGATTTTAACGATTCTAATGATAGATGGACGAAAAATGTCCCCTGAGAGACCCCCTGTCATTTTTGAGCACTATCGATCAATACAAACCAGATTCTCTAAAATTGAGTTTTAGCGGAGATACATTCAAAGGGAGATTTCTCAAAAGTGTAGGTAAAATAGCAGCTCAAATTTTCAGAATTTGTGTAGCTTAACGAGAGCTTTCCAATGAGTGGTTTGCGCCAAAAAGTGCAGTCCTCGAAAAAGAGTTATGTCATTTTTACGGTTAACGATCATTTGAACTTTTATTTCAACAGGATAATTGAGAGAAAACGGATCATTCCATATCGAGCGCGCTGAAAAGTGCGGTGGGAAATGGAATGAAATGAGTTTTCACTCAATTATGCTGTTGAAATAAAAGTTCAAATGATCGTTAACCGTAAAGAGGACATAACTCTCTTTCGAGGACTGCACTTTTTGGCGCACACCACACATTGGAAAGCTCTCGTTGAGCTACACACACTCTGGAAATTTGAGCTGCTATTTTACCCACACTTGAGAAATCTCCCTTTGAATGAATCTCTGCTAAAACTCGATTTAACAGAATCTGGTTTGTATGCATCGATAGTGCTCAAAAAATGACAGGGGGTCTCTCAGGGGACATTTTTCGTCCATCTATCATTAGAATCGTAAAATCGCGGTCAAAGTGGGAGCAGCCGAGAGCCGACCCGGTGTCGGGAGCTCCAAAATGAAATGTGCAAATTGAGACTTTGGGGGTCACTTAGGTATGCCTTGGGACGACCAAAACCAGTAATAACCCATTTGACGATTTTCCTCCCATTCGCTAGAATAGCGATTTTAGATCGATTCTCTCGTGAGAGGCGTGATATATTGATAATATAGTGTTTTTATAATGAAGTAACCTGAGCGCCGAGATGGAAGTTGATGATATTGCCTCTCAGGTTATTCGTGAGGAGGCCTCGTCTCTCGCTAGAATGGATCTCAGTTCTCTGCAGAGACCGGAGAGGGGAATCCCCCCAGTCTCACTCGCTCTCTTCCTATTCAACTCACTCCTCATCAAAGACAATTTACTCCTGTTAGTTCCTTTCGAAATTCCCTCCAAATCCTCTAACTATTATCTCCATTTTGATACTTAATTCTAAGTATCTGTATGTCATCAGTTTCCTGCGAGATTTCAGGGCCTAAGAAACTAAGCCAAAAGTGTGTTCCACGAGATATTTATGCGAGAATATCGCAAATGTTAGAAAAATCGGAACGGCCACCGAGCCGCACCGGGTAAATGTCACTTTTCGGAGTAATTGCGAATACGAAAATTTGGAAGCTGTGATTGTGCTCATAATTTTTATCATGGACGATTTGCCGGAATCGACCCGGATATGCTCGGTAAATTATGGCTAGAAATCGATAAATCGAAGGCAAAGAATAATGGTGCGATTACGGTATCTTATAAACCTCACCAAGCTCGGTGAGCTTTCCCAAATACCGTAATCGCACCAAAATGTTGTGAAGTTGATTTATCGATTTCTAGCCATAATTGACCGGGCATATCCGGGTCGATTCCGGCAAATCGACCATGATAAAAATTATGAGCACAATGACAGCTTCCAAATTTGCGTATTCGCATTTACTCCGAAAAGTGAAATTTACCCGGTGCGGCTCGATGGCCGTTCCGATTTTTCTAACATGTATGATATATATAGCAAATACACACCCAATTGAGCCATGGTGGGGTTGGTAGCCAGTCTTCACGAGAGGTCTCTTGTTCGTTAGGCAGGAAGCAAGAAACGGCGAGGTTTTGGACCTCGAAAATATAAAAAATCATATCTCAAAAGACCAGACTCAGAATTGCACAAAAATTGTTTTCTGGTCTACTGATAGTGTGTCATGCTTGCCTTCTTTTTCCCTTTCAGAACTTTTGACTTTTAAGCATAGTTTCAGTCGATAAAGCTATGAAGATGATATTTAAAAGTTCCGATTTATATCCCATCGTGAAGAGAATGAAAAATTACCCCGGGAAAATAATTTTCAAGTTTCTTGAGCCATTCTTGCTCAAGTTCGATCAAATAAACCAAAAATTTCGTCCTTTATAATAAATGGACGCCATAGTGCACCGTAAGAGGCAATTTATGCAAATTGCACATGACCATCTTAATCAGCATGGAAAACTACACCGAATAACACATTTTCGAAAAATTGCTGTCCCAACGTTTGTCTGACTCTTAGGAATACGGCGTCATATTGGGGTTGGGAAAATATTTGACATTTCAAGGGTTTGTGACAGGCTCTAAGATACTTTCTCAGCTCCTGAATTTAAAATCATTATTGATTTTATAAGACAAACTGCAGTGGTTCGATTCCAAAAATTCGAATGTCAATCGAAAATAGCAGTTCGTACCGATTCTCTCGTGAGAAGCGTGATATCTTATTTTCTTTAGCATCTCAGCTTTGATATCGTGAATTCACCCCCCCCCCCTTGTATGACAAAAGAGAAGTGGTTTGTTTCAGTCGTGAGGAGGACGAGAATGTGGGAGTGGGGGCGAGTCTATTCGTACTGGGGGCACGCCATCCATACCCTGAGACTATCTTCCCGATGCTGGGAGAGTGTCTGAGGAGACAGAAGGGAGATCTAGCACTGCGACTTATGAAGAAGTTAGTGAGAGATGGAGAAGAGAGATAGAGAGGAGAGGGATTAAGGTACAAGGACGACTCGCACAAATTGGGACTCGTTCTCGATCGATTACTAGATGCTTCTCAACACAGAATGTACAAGTAAGTGATGGGATGAAGATTGAAAGGAGAGAATCTCCCTCCATTCAGATATCACAAGTCGAATGGAGTTTATTTCCTGGAGCGAGATCCCATCTTGGGTCCAGTGATCGAGAGAGGAGAGAAGCCAACTATGGCTGCATCTCTCTCGTATCTATTGAAGAAGAAGGAGGAAGGGAGAGAAGATGGGAATGGAGGGGAGGAGGAGAGGGAGAGGGAGAGAGAGGGGTGAGTGGGATGGGAGGGGGAGGGGGTGGGATGAGGGAGAGAGGATGGTTGCAGATCTCATTCTCGTCGTCCATCTCTGGAACATTCTTTGGAGAGTGGAGAGAGTGGGGGAAGGGGAGGTCGATCGTCTATCGATGAGAGTGAGGAGAGTGCAGGGGCAGAGGACAGGTCAGTCTATACCATTCGCTAGTCCCCCTTTTGGCGGCCACAACTAAAGCGGCCATGTGACATATATGAGACCGTTCGTGATAGACTCAGCAACTCATAGCGAGACCTCGGTACAGCCCAAAATTTTAAGCCCCCCTGGAGTAGTTTTTTGATGCTATTTTTTATAATGTGGTTAACTTTGTTATGAGAGGCCGTCCGAGAGAATTTACCATAGGCCGTACAGTGAAAAATGAAATTCCTCCTAAAATTGTCCCCAGGGGTAACTTTTCACGCAGAGTTCGAAAATCTACCATAGAAAGCCGTATCTCCAACCGCTCATTTTCTGTGTCACACTGCTGATGGGCGGTCGGTTTTTGTATCACTCGAACGGCGTCTCCAAACCCCATAATTGTATCGATATTCTGAAAGATCTCGACGAGATAAGCATTTTTACTGTTGACAGTGACAGGCTAGCTCATTTGTGAAAAATGTTATGACCGTTTGAAAGATTTAAAAAATCGTCCTAAATTTGTATGCCATACTTATACGCTTTTTTATTATTTCATTCGATTCCTCATTGAAAAATACCCCTAGGGTATTTTTTTGAAGGGAATTTCGTTCCTGATGGGAGTCGGCCAAGTTGCCGAAAGAAGACGATTTTTTCGCAAATATATTGAGTTCTAAGCCGAGCCATTGTGAAACACGATCAAATCTATTTAGTTTATAACTGTGCTAAGGTAGGGCAAAAATATCGTGTATAAACAATTGGCATTTTCTCAATTCGGAAAAAATCGATTTTTTCATGTCGATTTTGTCCATGTTTTGGCGCACTCAACTTTCCCTTTTCAATCCTAATCCCTAATTTCTTTAGCAAATCTAGTAGTACATAGAGATGTGAGTCAGAAAATATTAAACATGGGGCCATCACTAGTAAGGAAGGTAGGTATAATTTTGCTTGAAAATGTAAGATTGAGGGGATCGAAAAAGAACAAATTTAAATTTCGAGCTCTGTTTTGCTCGAATCTATCTAATAATACTATTATAATACTTAACCAAACCAAACAACTTGCTTGTATGTAATATTGCGAAATATCAGTCGTTTTCGAAAAAAGTTTGTTTTCATATTTCCAAAAAATCATTTTTAAAGGCTGAAGTTATATATAATCATTCGATCATTCGATAAGCACTTCATTTATAAGCACATCATTCGATTCCTCTTGATGAGCTCTATCGATTGAGCTATTAAAATCTTCTGGCTTCGAGTTGTGGTGCAAATGAATAAATTAATTCGATTTACAAAAATGCAAATTACATTTTGCATGAACCAACGGAATACGCATGTTCCCACTGATGGTAGGAACACGCTCCGTAAGTAATTCGCAAAAATATTATTTTTGAAAGATGTTATGAAGCCTCAAAGTTGGCAATTTTCGGCCCCTACAAACTTTCGTGACCTACCAAGCCTTTGAAATCGAATATCTGGTACAAAGCTTGATGGCACCTTGTAAGGGACCCTATGGGCTATCGAAAAACGCAGAGAAACATTGGGGTCGAAAACTGTGAACAAGAACCCCTGATTTTATTGGATTCTTACGTGACACGCGTGTTATGCGAGTAAGATACCCGAAGTAGCATTTGATGTTGATCACGCCTATCTATTGGGGTGTTCCAAAAGTTCGATGATTTTTTTGAAAATTTATTTCTTTGAAGGGATGAATCTTACTGACTAATGATACATAGTATTGAGTAGGGCAACCAGTGCTCTTAAATTTCCGTGCTACACAGATTTTGAATATTACAGGAATAGTGCGATTCCGAAGTTGTGTCTCAAAAATGGCTAGTGTGGCATTCTTTCCTATGAAGAGACAGAACTCGTGTGATTATGCCTAGTTACTCTGCAGCTGCCAAATAATTTATTGGCCCCAATCCCCTTTCGAAACGCGTCGTATCTTCATTACGAAACTCGAAATTTTCAACGTGTTTTTACAATTTTCATTGATTTTGACACCAACAAAGGTTTCAAAATACAAAAAAATAATTTAAAACGAATTTACATCGTAAAAATAGGCCGATTGATTAGCAAGCAACTATGAAAATTTTACTTCGACAAAATTAAAATGTTTTGATGTTTTTCAGTGGCCAATGCAGGAAGATGCAATTTTAAATGTTCAATTGAAAGTTTGATTGATTGCTGTCTCTTCTTCGCAATAAGCCAGAGTTTTGAAACTTGAAAGAAAATTAAATTATAATTTTTTAAACAAGGACCAAACAACGCACATTTTTGACTATTTCACCATCACTACGTAATCATTTCAAGAAATATCCTTCGCAAAAAATATTCCAGGTCGATCTATAACAAATTTGAATAATGATTGCTTTTTTTCGACTTATCATTCGCAAGAAAATAAAATCAGAAAAAAATTCATCGAACTTTTGGAACACCCCAATATTTCATTTTTCAATATTAATTTAATTGTTTTTGAAATTTCACGTTTTCGCGTTGTCAAGTATGAATGAATGAGATGTCCAACTTGGATAATAGAATAGCTCTCTCCACAATTGCACAAGTTGCCTTCGAGAGAGAATGCAATCTGCGATCAGGCAATTCCTGCCAAGGATAGGATATGTCAGTGAAAGGAAGGAGTCAACTGACGAGAGGAGGAAGAAGGGGAGGAACAGAGGCTCCCTCGGGAAGAGATCCACGAGGGAACTTGCGACGAGAGAAGGGAGCAACTCCCCCGTACGAAGGAGGATGGGAAGGGAGGTAATGAGATGAATGCACTCCCATCGAGAACACTCGAGATGGACATACTGATCCCTGCTGAAGATGAGACTCTCTCTAGGGATGAAGGGAGGGAGAGAAGGGGAGGGGAAGAGGAGGGAGAGGAGTACCTGGAATGATTGCGAAGAGATTGCCATGGGAGAGAAGTACCCCGATTCCGTCAAGTTCTGTAGAGAAGATCTCTCTCTCTCTCTCTCTCTCTCTCTTCCTCTCTCTCTCACACTTACCATCCATTCCTTGGCATGAGTAGAGAGAGAAGCCCGCAGACTCGTTACCAACTCAGCAGCTCGTACAGCCGATGCAGCAGTGTGACCATGGGAGAAGAGAGCCTCGCAACGAGCCAACTTCAATTCCATCCCCTGAAGAGAGAGAGAGAGAGAGAGAGAGAGAGATCACTCACATCAAGGGGAGAATGAGCAGCAGCGAAGAGATGGTCGAGATCATCGTGATACGACGAACTGAAGACAGTCAATAGAGATGCCCTTCTACCTCCATCCCCCCTCCCCTCCCCTTCCCCCTCCCCCTCCCCCTCTTCTCCGTACCTTCGTCCCTTCTTCGATCCACTACTCGGACCAGCCATATCACTCTCCTGGCCAGACTCTGCGGATTCCAACTCGTCCAGATCGAATTGTTCTAGTGTCTGAGGAAGGACAATTATGAACCCTCCTCTTCCTCTCTCGCTCACCTCAACTCTATGTGGTCGCGAGATCTTCTTCGACGATCCCTTCTTCTTCTTGCTCTTCTGGAAGGATAGTTGAAGGGGGAGGGGGAGGGGGAGGGGGATACTCTCTGTCTCACCTTCTTCTTCTTGTTGCTTCCACAAGTCTCAGTCATTCCGTATCCATAATAGTGTGCATTATTGTGAGTGTTCATCGATGCAACAGTGTACGGTCTACGGAGCACTGCAAGAAATTATCCCCTTTCACTACGTTTTCTCAGCTATTCTTAACACCATTTAATTGATGAATCATAAATTTATTATTTTTCTTCCTCGAAAGAAGAGTGATATGTTAATGTGTGACCTCCGTGAGTCTGAGGTAGATGGGGAGAGACGGATGAATCGAGGGAGAATGTGGCATCGGGAGGTAGAGAAAGCAACTCGGAAGGAGTCCATTGCATGTGGCACGCCTCAACCAAGTCTCATTCCATTGGGGATCAAGAAGGGAAGAAGGGAAGAAGAAGGGAAGAAGAAGGGAAGAAGAAGGGAAGAAGGGAGTATCTCACTTGGAGGGCAGGGAAGAACGCCGGAAATGAGTCTTCAGTGAATTTGATAGTCTCAGTCGAGAGAGCAATTCGATTTTCATTCACTGTCGTTGAGATGAGAAGGGAAAATATCTGAAAGATGTTAGATAATTAGAGGAATCAAAAATGCATCTAAATAAAATGTGGTGGGAATTTATGGATGAGTCAGTTATTTAAAGTATTGTGCTGGTCCATAAGTTTTGTTGCATTTTGTGCATTATGCTTAAAGTTACCCAACAAGGACGAAATTGACCCATTATTTTTTGTCCTCCATTGAATAGCCGATGGTTGAATTAGTATAGAATGAATATACAAAAATGCTAAAAATCAATAATAGCCTCAAGGGAAAGACGGAAATGATCAGCGTAATCCCGCGCTCTCTCACTTTTGCATACTCTCTCGTACACGCGACGGGATCAGGGTGGGATCAGGGTTTCGTCCTTGTTGGGTAACTTTTAACACGTGTATCACGAGCCAGTGGAGGAGTGCGGGAACATTTTCAAAAAAAGTTGTGCCAGATTCGACTCATATTATTGTGTTATAATATACTAGGCGTAAGATTTTGAAAAATATGGGTCATTGGTCTCAGGGCCGGCTTTTAGGAATTTTCCGGTTTTGCATTTGGCTATGATGTATCTCAGCTCCCAGATGAGCTAGAAAGATGGTACTGGGCTCAATATGCGTGGAAAATTATTTGCAGAAACTTTTCTGTTTATAGCAAAGCGATCTGACAACAAATGCAAACGAGCCGATCGAAAGATCACTTTTGATAGCAAAATAAAAATATTTTCCCTATCAAGGGGTAGAGTGATACAGAATTTTACTGCAAATTGTGAAAGAAGAAGTGTGTATGCATGATATAAAAATATAAAAACCAAAATCGATCTGCCTTCAACTTGGAAATTTTCGTTCAAAGTAGCGATTATGCGATGGCGGAATGTTATAAAAATAATAAGTAGCAAATCATTTGTTCAAATATGCCCCGTTCGGCATTATTTGACGTTTTCTGAATGGACAAGTTGGGATTTTTCACCCTCCGAATTTGCAAAGTTTGTAAATTTGCAACTCAGGATTTTCGTTTCTCTGGTCAGGCATTCATAGTAGAAATAATAGTAGTCACCATGATGAATAAATCTTTTCATTATTAGCTTACCAGTTTCCTCTCCCACGACTGATGTGCTCAAACTTGCTAGTGCAGAGTGGGCGATTGGAAAAATAATTCGATTTTGACTGAATGTACATCAAAAGGTGCTTGATTAGGCAACGAAAAATTGTTTTATGCTTGACTAAATTAAAATACACTTGCAAAACTACCTGTTTGAACTTCTACGAAAAAAGTAAATTTTCGGATTTCGGGATTTTCTATATTTGAATTCTTGCGAAAATTTATATTATTTCAACATGTTTTGATAACTTAGCTCATAAAACTATTTTTGGTTGCCAAATGAAACACCGGTTGATGTACATTCAGTCAAAATCGAATTATGTTTCCAATCGCCCACTCTGCACTATCAAGTTTGAGCACATCAGTCGTGGAAGAGGAAAGGACTGGTAAGCTAATAATGATAAGATTTATTCATCATGGTGACTACTATTATTTTTACTATGTATGCTTGACCAGTGAAACGAAAATCCTGAGTTGCAAAATTACAAACTTTGCAAATTCGGAGGGTGAAAATCGAATTTTAATTTTCCACGAACTTTGAGCCCGGTACCACCTTTCTAGCTCATCTGGGAGCTGAGATACTTCATAGCCGGATGCAAAACCGGAAAATTCCTAAAAGCAGGCCCTGAGACCAATGACCCATATTTTTCAAAATCTTACGCCTAGTATATTATAACACAATAATATGAGTCGAATCTGGCACAACTTTTTTTGAAAATGTTCCCGAGGGGGTAATTTTTCATCCATTGACTCGTGATACACGTGTTAATTATATCAATTTTTTTAGGGGATTATTTGTATAATATATAAAAACATACGTTGTTGTGAGTTTCCATTCCCTTCCCACGTCCTCCCATCGAGTCAATCAGTTTGAATAGTCGTTCTACTGCAGTCTTGTGGTAGTGTTGGATGATGGATGCGAGCTGAATCATTTGAGATCCATTTCACTTGTAATCCCAAATATTCAGTTCAATAAAAATACAGAAATCGACTTTTCCGAAACTATCAGTTACGAAATCGTGGTTGCGAAATGGTAGTTCCGATTTTCCGGTTCCAAAACATCTATAATAAAACTGAAAGTTACCAACCTGTGTTTCTAGAAAATAGTTCCTGAAAAAATCAGTGACAAAATATAGTTGCCATTTGAACCTATTCAAGCACCAACGAGATATTCCTTTTCCAATTCATAATGTCATCCTCAAGAAAAGAAATTTTGGCTGCTATCCCTGTATTTTATTGAACTGATTAGCTGGAATACTATCTACGAAGAACAATTGTATGCTGATTGCACTCCTCTTTAACATTATGGTATCTGCCAAAAGATGTACCTTTCTCCTCTCGTAAGTCTTCATGGCTGGATTGAGTGCCGCCACTCTCCACAGAGAGACGATCTCCTCGCATAGAGCAGCTCCACACAACTGAGGAACCTGAGTAGGAGAAGATTACTGAGTTCCTCTTCCCCCCTCCACCCGGCTACCCTCACTTCGTAATTGTTCAGGAGTGGATTGCTCTTCCTCTCAGAAGTGTGAGTCCATAGACCAGACTGTTCTAGCGAGGTGATCAGCCACCAGATGAGAACCTGCGAGTTACCTCCTTCTCTCTTTCCTCCCCCTCCCCTTCCCCCCTTCCCCTCCCTCTCTCTCTCCTCCCCTCCCCCCCCCCCTTCCCCCTCCCTCTCTCTCTCCTCCCCCCCCTTCCCCCTCCCTCTCTCTCTCCTCCCCCTCCCCCTCCCTCTCTCTCTTCTCCCCCTCCCCCTCCCTCTCCCCCTCCCTCTCTCTCTCCTCCCCCTCCCCCCTTCCCCTCCCTCTCTCTCCTCCCCCTCCCCCCTTCCCCTCCCTCTCTCCCCCCTTCCCCCTCCCTCTCTCTCTCCTCCCCCTCCCCCCTTCCCCCTCCCTCTCTCTCTCCTCACCCTCCCCCCCTTCCCCCTCCCTCTCTCTCTCCTCCCCCCCCCCTTCCCCCTCCCCCTCTCTCTCCTCCCCCTCCCCCCTTCCCCCTCCCTCTCTCTCTCCTCCCCCTCCCCCCCCTTCCCCCTCCCTCTCTCTCTCCTCACCCTCCCCCCCCTTCTCCCTCCCTCTCTCTCTCCTCCCCCTCCCCCCCTTCCCCCTCCCTCTCTCTCTCCTCCCCTCCCCCCTCCCTCTCCCCCTCCCTCTCTCTCTCCTCCCCATCCCCCCCTTCCCCCTCCCTCTCTCTCTCCTCCCCCCCCCTTCCCCCTCCCTCTCTCTCTCCTCCCCATCCCCCCTTCCCCCTCCCTCTCTCTCTCCTCCCCCTCCCCCCCCTTCCCCCTCCCTCTCTCTTTCCTCCCCTCCCCCCTCCCTCTCCCCCTCCCTCTCTCTCTCCTCCCCATCCCCCCCTTCCCCCTCCCTCTCCCCCTCCCTCTCTCTCTCCTCCCCATCCCCCCCTTCCCCCTCCCTCTCTCTCTCCTCCCCCTCCCCCTTCCCTCTCCCCCTCTACTCACATGAGTACTCGCTAGAACTTGATCAGTGATCACGTGTAGTAGACTAGCAGCATTCGCATCTCTCTTCTTGAAGAGAGCTCGTGCGATCGACAGCAGATTCCAGATGCCTGTAGTGAGTGGTCTCTCTCTCTCTTTCCTCCCCAGAGGGACACTCACCCTCCGGTTTCTTGCTCTTCAGTGGCTGCAGCAACAATGACCAATCGGAGGCGATGGCAGGAGGAGTGGAGAGGAGATTGACGTCACTGGAGAGGGAAAGCCCCTTCTCTCCCTATTCATTCCCATCCACTCACCAGTGGACAGTTGGACTGGGCTGGCAGAACTTGTAGAGGGAACTGGCCACTTTCTCGTTCAGTTCTCCTGACATAAACCATCTGGAGATGGCCTCGTGGCCTCCATCTGTAGGGTCAGGGGCTCCTGAAGAAGAAGATTAGTCGATAGGTGAGGGGGAGAGACGGGGACTGACCTTGGGACTGGAATATGACGGTGTCCTTGTCCTTGAGTCCATCGAGAAGTCGTTGAGCGACGGGGATGAACTTCCGAGGAAGTTCATTCACTAGCCATTGAGAGAATTTCCTGCACATGCGTAGATCCAATTCGTTTATCGATTCCCACATCGTCCCTCGATATTCCACCTGAAAGAGAGAGAGAGGAGGGAGGGGGGAATAGTACAGTACCTCTTTCTTCTGGTGTATTCGGAATAGACAGACTGCTACCATGTGATGACACCATCCGATGACTCCACACTCGCACTCGCAAGAGACTACTCGGCATCTCAACAGCATTCTATTCTCTCGTCCTTCCAATCCACACAACAGCATTCAATTGAGTCCAAGAGGGGCTAACCTGTCAATTCCCAGTGAGACCTTGTAAGGGACAGCATTCGATACCCTCCTTCCTTCGTCCCTTCCTTTCCCTCCCTCGCCCGTCCTTCTTTCTGTCCTCCGTGCTCCTATCACGTCGTCCCCTGCTCATAGTACTATTTTATTATCATTCAAAGAATTGAGAGTTTTCTTGAAAATCTGTCAACTTTTTCATTCATGGCTAAATTGGTGATATAACTAACCGTAGAATGGGAGTGATGGTGAGAGAGGAGTTGAGTTTGAGCATGGATAAACATCCGCAGTCAGAAGAAAACCTCAAGGACCATGCGATTCAACTAATCCTTACGGAAGAAGAACATGTAAGTATGCTGCATATACTGTATGCAAGCAAAGACTAACCAATCTGCATGACATTCTCGACAGATCCACTCTTGTAGAGGGAATGACCACGATTGAATTCATCCACACTTCCATTAGCAAGACAGCTGAAAGAAGGAGCACTTCCAACCTCCCGAATAATCATGAGAGAGGAACATCTAGATTAGCTTATGTGATAACAGAAGGTCTGTCAGCCATTTAAGAACTGTCATTATAGAACTGTCTATATGAGGCCGTTTGCATAAGAATCGAGCAGATTCGGAGATATCTGGCACAGCTCAAAAATCTCAATTCTCAGTAACTCTGTATTTTGGGGTTATTTAAGGTGCTGAAGACGCTGGGCACATTCATTTTGTCCCAAGAGTTACCGTTGGCTCCAGACGGCATCACGTCGAAAACGCGTTTTTACGTATATCTGATGATCGGAAGGTGCTAAATTTACGCGAATAAGGTTCCCGGGGTAGAATTTCATGCTGATCACGCCTGTCTACTTCATTTGTCATGAATTTTTAAAATAATTTTTCAAAATTCAACTTTTCGGCTCGAGCCTGCGATCACCTCATTTTCACCCATTTTCGCATCACATTTTCACTCCAATCTTAAAAACCGTATGAAGAATTTCGATGAAATTTTGGATTCTGAATCCACTCGTCACGACGGTTCCTCGGTGTAAATTGCAAAGCTCGGCGTTGAGTCTACGAAAAGTTGAATTTTGAAAAATTATTTTAAAAATTCATGACAAATGAAGTAGACAGGCGTGATCAGCATGAAATTCTACACCGGGAACCTTACTCGCGTAAATTTAGCACCTTCCGATCATGAGAATACGAAAAAACGCGTTTTCGACGTGACGCCGTCTGGAGCCAACGGCAACTCTTGGGACAAAATGAATGTGCCCAGCGTCTTCAGCACCTTCAACTTCGCCAAAATACATATTTTACAGAAAATCACGATATTTTTACTATGCCGGCCCTTGCTCGATTCTTAGGCAAACGGCCTCATATGTATAGGGACCACAAGGGGTATAGCCGAAATGAAGCCATGCCTCCCAAACTGTGCTCGACATAACTGCTGGGGTCCTAACATGATCATACTTTTGGCCGTTTGTCGACATCTCATCTCTGAATGGCGCTAGAGCTAAGGAAGTCTTTGAAAAGGCATAAACAGAGAGTGGGGGGAAAGCGAGACGACGAAGAAAGGGGCAGAGTCAATTCCGATCCCTTCCCAGTCAAATCGCAAAAATTTTGGGCAGGGCTTCGCCCTCTCCCGGCTTCGCCTCACCCCTGCGATGAGTGACGACAGCTCGTCGCATTCGCGCTCTTTCGTATGAGCAACCGCTCTCTGCACGCGCCGGGTCAGAGACGAGCGAGAGGAGAGGGAGGAGAGGGAAAGAAGGAGACGGCGATCTTTTAGCCCAGGCACGGACTAGTTTACTTCGAATCACGGACCGGGAATTCAATATTTTTCGATTTCCTTTGGCCAACTTGTTTGAATGCTTGCTGGCTATCATATTTTCACTATTCAAACAGTGTATCATAATTTCACTGCTCACGCATAGCAAAAATCAGTGAAAAATGATGGATCGCGTAATAAAGTTCGAATTTTCAACAAGACAACTGCAAAAACTGTTTTTTGAATAGTGACATATCGAATGCACATGGGAAGAGCTTTCGAATTCTTTTTTGATCAAGTCATTTGGTTAAGAATGAACGCTGTGATTGCTCTTTCTTGCTTTCGAGGGGGCATCGTGTCAGATGAAAGTGGGCGGAGCTTGTAGTCCCTACATATAAGGGGGGGGGGGCTGATCCAACGTTCGGCGATCGCCAAGGCTTTGAGCGCGCTAAGCAAAGATTCAAGGACTTTGAATACTTACAAAGCACTAAAAGTACCCGATGTTGGTTAAATTATATTTTTTTTTTGAAAAGTTTTACCAATTTAGGGTTACACAGCGCTGAAAGTATTCTAAATTGCTAAAACTTTACGAATATCGGCTATTTTCAGCATGTTGTAAGTACTCAAAGTCCTTGAATCTTTGCTTACCCTCAAAGCCTTGGCGATCGCCGAACGTTGGATCAGCCCCCCCCCCCTTATATGTAGAGACAAAAATAAAATGTTCCAAATGGGCCTGACTTCAGTTATTGTTACTGGATAATAAAATGACTGCCTCCCCCTAATATCTACTGACCAATAGAGTCGGATGTCGTCATCTCCTTCGGGGAAGCAGCACTCCAATATCGACTGCAGAATTGTGTGTGGAATCGAATGAGTCTCTGAATGCAATCACCGTTCACTCAATTGGACCATTCACGCACTTTCTGGTTTATCAGACTGATCACAAAGAATTTTATCCTCCTCATTAATCACAATCGACCAATCAGCTAATCTTTTTCTACAGTTGAATCGCCAATTTTTGCTCTGATAGTGCTATTGGGTTGTCCCATAATTCGTGTCGCCATTTTTAAAAATAATATTTCGCTGGAACAAGGAAAGTATTTGAGTTGTTGTATGATGCATTAGATACAGTGGCCAGCACTCTACATTTTAGGTGCATCAGCGAGTAAAGACATTGCCGTGGAGGGGAATTAGACGATTGCGAAATTTTTGCTAATTTTTTCGATGATCTTAAAATTGAAAAAAATCCACTTTAATTCACAGATAAAAATAAGTGTGCAGTGAATAGTTACTCTCTAGGGGCAAATAAGATTATTTGGCACAACACTGTCTCCCAAAATGCTTTGCGGGGTCACTACAAAACCCACAATTTTCAACGTGGTTTGAAAAATTCTGCGGATTTTCTTTCTGGAACTTATGGAATCGTTTACAAATAATTGTATTTGAATTATCATAGCCAAATAAGCTAAGTTGGAGCATTGGAAATACTGAAATCATGAAATCGACCCTTTTGAAACTCCCCTCCGATGACATGTTGTGAAATATTTCAGCAATAGTTTCAGAAAACTATGATTTAGAAGCATTAATGTGAAGTGTCATGCATTACCCTTCCACCCTTAGTGTTAGGGATTTTAAACATAACTCGTAAAATAACTATAAATTTTTGGAAAAAAAGGTTGGAAATTCCATATTTTCACTTATTGCATCATCATTAGGTAATGTAAGCTGGAGATCAGTGTGCGATAAATTACGTAACATGAGTCTTCTATTAAATACATCATGAGGTAATGAAGGCGTTTGATTGTTTACGAGAAATTAAATGTGGAAGAAAAACGACACGAATTATGGGACAACCCAATAGAAGATCGTTAAAAGGCATAATTACTTTAGTGTGGTGCATGGTGTTTCCAGAATTCGATTTATTTTCAAATCTATTTCATACCTATCTAGGTAGTAGATTCGATATTCTTAAAATGCTGCACTCAAAACTTGTATTTTCGAGCAATGAATGGCGAAGATGACACTTATGCAAAGAAATAATGTTTGAATGATTGTAGAGGAGTTCAAAACGAATGGAAAAATAGCTAGCAGTGAACAATAGGCCATTGCTACCCTTTCAGATAAAGACTTTAACATGCGAATTTGGAGAAAGGGTTGGCAGGAATTCTCCTAGTCCTCACTTTGATGCGACGCCACGAAATAAACTAAAAATGTTGTCCTGACCATTGTGCAGCTGACGCATATTCTTCAGCCTCTCGCCTTCCTCGCCATGAGGCAGAGTGTATCTGCAGGGACCACTCTCTAACCCATCGCCACTCCCCCCCCCTCTCCCCCCCCTCCCCCCCCTTCCCCTCTCCAGATGGAAGGGAAAGTACCTGTACAGTCTGGCATGGTTGTAGCAGTCTTCGAGGGCGTAGAATGTGAGATGGCGGGCGCATCCTCTGAGGTTCACCCACTCGTTACCCCACCCATCCACTCTCTCTCCTCTTCCCTATTCGAGAGATGTGAGAAGACCCCGATTGGGTCGACTTCACATTCCCAACTACTCGAACATAAGCAGATCATGCTAATTGATGTTCAATAAAAGTACAAACTTGAGAGCGATGTTGTATAGAGAGGGTACTGCTGATGTGTCATTCTTCTCAGTCTTCGTTCTTCCCATCGAGGGAGTGAGAGTGTGGGAAGAGGCTGCTGAGGCTGCTCGCCCTTCTGCACGAGTCACGGGGGAGTCTGAAGCAGAGGGGTCAACTGCCATCCTCCAATCAGACAGTACACGAGTATATGGAGCAAGAGTAGGAAAGACAGCTACATCCAAGATACGACATGCTTATTTGAATGATCAGGGAGTCTCGAGGTCGAATAATTGGTGCTGACCGTTGTGTAGTGAGTGGGCGAGGATGATGGCCGCCCCTCCGACTGCATTGAGACCAGAGGTAGAGGGAAGATCATCTGAGTGGAAGATCATCTCGCCCCTTCCACCACCCATTCCAATCAATTACTTACTCCTGGTCGAAGATGTTACTATGTAATTGTAGTAAGGATGAATTAAATGAGTACGTGTTCACCTAAAGGAGGATCCTCTCGTCTTTCTCCTTGTCCCTCCCATCCATCCCAATCCTCTCTTCTCGTCCCTCCTTCGTCGGTTCCCATTGAACAGATGTCATCTTCATCGAACTGCTCCGAATCCTAACCAATTTTATCCGTAACCAACTTTTAGATTACCAGCACTCAAAAATTTCGCCTTCAAAAAAACAGTACAAAAATAACCTCGTATGAATAATTATCTCTCTCCCTCTCTCCATCGATCCCTCCTACCATCCAATCTTCTGCATCCATATGATTACTTGATTATTGACTCCAGATTATCAGCAGAAGTGATCTTAACCTTTGAATAAATAACAAAATGCATGAGATATAAGAGAATAAATAGGGGATGGAATAGTGAGTGAAGGAAATGGAAAGGTCGATGAATGCAGTCACTGACCAGCACAAGGAAGGAAAAGCAGAGAGGAAGAGGAGGGGGAAAGAAGGAGAGAGAGTTCACTCTCCCCTTCCCTTCTACTGCGATAGAGTACGAAAGGTAGAATAGATTATTAGAGAAATGTGCTACGACTCAGGAAGAATGTCCAACTTCGAGTTTTGCTCCATTCATTGCTTTCCAAATCGGCCAAGGGCCAAAATAATGGATGAAATATGTGTGAAATATGTATATTAAAGCAAGAATGCGATAGTGGATAGGGTAGGATGGCTTCGAATCACAGTTCGTAGTCAATGAATGAATGATATGGAATGGAGGGAAGGGAGGGAAGAATTCCATTTGCGGATGAGAGGAATCGAGTTGTGGAACGAATTGCTGCAACTGTTGTCATCACTTTTAAATATGGATAAATGTAAATATCTATGGATAAATAGACCTCAGCAAGTTGTTTCAATCAACAACATAATTTGCCTTTCATTACAATTCTACAATTTTAGTTACAGAAAACACGAGAAGAAGAAAATGAGTGCAAAATTTGTGCTCATTGAAAAATGAGTGCATTAACGGGAAGATATGAAGATTGGAGGGATGGGGGGGCGAATGGTCACTCATTTCTACACAAATTCGAGGAACAGACAGTGAGAGAGATACACGCTAGCCTATCGATCATTTCGATGCAGAGGGAGTGGACAGAAGGAGAGCGAGAGAGAGAAGAGGAGGGAATGGAGGGAAGGAGGGGGGCACAGGGATGGGAGAGAAACCCCCCCCCCCCCCTCCCCCCTCGAAGTGGGAGAGAGAATCAGCTGGCACCGATAGGGACGAGTAGAGAGAGAGAGAGGGAGAGGGAGGGAGAGAGAGGAGGAGGAATCGAGGTCGGAAGAGAGGGGAGAAGTAGTGCACACTTAGGACACAACCACCCTTCCCTCATGGTTACCAATTGAAATGGGAAGAACCCATTCGATTTCGCCTCTTTAATATTTTACAAAACTAATATATGTATGTATAAATACGAGGCCGGTTATGTAAGAATCGATCAAGGTCTGGCACAATGATTTTCCAACAATTAGTGAGAAGGATCCTGATCACCCCGGCTATCTTCTTTTTGCTCCATTTAGACCTGTTGAGCCTGCATGCCGCCTTCATCTGCTTCTATTTTCTTGAAATGGCGGTGTGCCCTGAACACGGCAAAACAATTTTTCTGTGTTATGACAGAACCGTTGATGCAATCGACGTGCAGCCTGGCTCATGATCGAGATTATGCTAAATGAAGTTGTCCACGATGATCAGCATCTTCGGCAACCCGTTTCCATCAGTTTTTTTAATTGATTTGACTCTGGGCATTGTTCGATCCTTACACAACCAGCGTCACACTACGTCGCGACACATCGACGTCGATGTGTCAAGGTTTTTAGTATTCTCCGGGAATTAAACCAGCCCCCGAGCATGTAGATTACTATGTCTGTTCTCCGTTTGTTTTTACTGTATTCTCGCCAAGTTTACTTACAGGAAAATTTCAAGACGACCAGGATACATTCATTTTATTTCCATTAATCTACATTTAGAGTAATCGAGAAGGCAAAACTTCAGAAATACTGTAGCTATTAGCTTAGAGGAGGAAAGAGAGGGGAATAAAAAATCCAAAGGTAGACGTGAAAATGCTTCACTGTATGCAACAAATGTACAGCAGGTGTCGAAAAATAGCAGGAAGGTCACACAGATTATTCGAGGACTGAAAAGGAGGCATGGGCGAGTATATTTATTGAGACCATTTATGAAGTGATTATCAGAGTGGAGATAAAGGGCATGATTGTACTGGCTATGAGAGGGATGAAGATGCTTACGATGGTCTGTCGATCATACCAAAAGGCGACCGTTAAGCACACCGGATCTTGGGGGATAATTGAGTATCTTAAGCGCAGAATCACTGCTGAATTTCATAACACAGGAACGAAGTTTTGAATGAAATCGGATCCGATTCATAGCCTAAGGCTACTTTTTGTGGAGGGGGGAACCTGAAGTAAAATATTACAGTAGAGTAGCACCAATTATAGAGACTGAGGGCGCAGGCAGCAAAGGTCACATTTAGGAAAACATTAGCGTACGATGAGTGATTGTTGAGGGGAAGACAGCAAATATTAGGAAACTAAAGGGGTGGAAGGGGGGGGGATTCCGAATGCCAAGTACATCATATTTCATGCTGCTGTGGGTCTGGAAGTCGAGGGTAACATTCGAATTGTACAGTGAACTGTAAGTGAAAATGTGAGATTTAAGCTGAATGGAAGGTATGTGAGGTAAGGGAAGGTAACACGAATAAAAGGCATACTTTGGTGACATAATAAGAGGAAGTTATTGACTGGAGTCGAAACAAAAGGGATCGTGGCATTACATGAAGAATGAGAGGTTTCATTCCCTACGGGCCGGCGGTAAGAGATGGAAGCCAGTAAAATCGTTCGAACCATAGAATGCACCTTCCAGGGTATCAATTTGAGTCCACATTAACAATCAGTGACATATCCAAATGGAATGAAATGGAGGATAGGGGAGGTAGAGATAACAACAGAACACAAAACTTTTATAGATGTATGCAATGATTTGAGAATGAGCTAAAGAAGTCGAGGCAATGAGGTGATAATTACGAACGAACAAATGCGAGGTCCAGGAATATTGAATGCAAGGAGTACGGAACAGGTACAAGTGAGGTAGATCAACGCTTCGCGAACAAAACACTTGGTGTGTCCAAACTAAAAAAGTGGAAAATGTTGAAATTCGGGATTAAACTATGCAAACACTGTGAAGGAACGCAAAACAACTATCCGAAGCAATAATGCAAATAGACAGAAGCTATCTACTTCGAACATTTAAAGCCACCGTTTTCGAAATAGTGCTGTGTCACGTATATGATGTACAGCAAAAGGGCCAGCCTTCACTATGGAAATTGGAGTATTGACCGAAATTAGTAAAAATCATCGAGATAATGAATATACTGTTTAAAGTTAAGATGAAGGAAAGAAGGCATTTGTAGAGTGTAGCAATTTAAAAAGGCATGTTCAGGGAATAAGAAAATAAGTGTGATTGGAAGATCACTTTGCATTGCGGAAAGAAGCAGTTCGATTGACAAAGGAAGAGGAATTTGCGGAAGGAGTGGCCGACGAGTTGGAAGAGAACCTGGCAGGAGTGTGCGTTGAAGGAGGGGGACACTCGTTCATTAGACCTGCAATTAGTGCAATAACTCTTCATTTAGTCCCACATCTCTCTCCCCTTCATATATCAGGTTAATTGCCCCAGAGCAGTCCATGCCATTCGCAGAGTGCAACTCCCATATGCATTCCTTACCCGGGGGGTCGACATTCATTGCCCGAGCATCCGACAATCTGTGCTTGTGTACTCGTCCACCAGTGGGAGTGAGTTGACTGCCAGTGGGTAGAGAGGGGGGAGAGGGAGCACTTGCCACTCCCACTGCTGATCGAGAAGGGGAAGTGACGACGGAGATGGGAGCAGGAGCAGGAGCAGGAGCACTGCTACGCTACAAGGGACTATTGTGGAGATATTGATGGAGGAAGGGAGAGAAGGATGCAGGAGGGGGGGGGGGCAACGTTGGACCGGAGGGCAAACATTTCCGTCTCAACTGCAATCGAATGGCAAGAATTCAGGCCTTCCTGTAACTCCTTTCTAACAAGCCACTGAGAGCTGTACAATTAGGTAACGGCATTCTCACGATAAGTGAAATTTTGATAACTTTATTATTTACAGCATATAAATCTCTAAAGCATGGTAGGAAAGGTAGTAAGGTGCGCACACAATCCGCCATTCCATTCCAACAAACCATCTATTTACCTATTTACCATTAGGGCACGAGGGTTGGAACTTTTTACAGACATTTTTTAATCTTACAATTTATGAATATCACGCCTCTCACGAGAGATTTAGGACAAATCGGTGATATCGTGGTACAATCTGGAAAAGCGAATTTGGGTATTTAGATGCTATAGGGGTAATCCACGCTTCTGAGTACGATTCCGGGCAAAGCGGCTTCCCATCTTGATCAGCGGCTGCAGCATCTTGCTGCAGAAATTTCAGACTCTCACTTTGGAGACTCTGAAAATGGGTTCAAAATATTTCATTTGAGCTGAAATTTGGCGTGTAAGGATCAATTCTGTTCTTCTATGAATCACCCGATCGATTTTTCGGTAGATCAAAAGTTGACCTCTGAGCAGTTTTCGCTCCATAACTTTAACAGTTCGGAGTGGACACAAACCAAACTTTTACATCTTTAAGAAAATTAAATTCTGCGTCGACATGATTTTTTTCAGATTTTTCCCATTTGGTATAAATAGGTTTATACACGAAAAACAGTGAAAATCTGCAGTATTCCCCGTTTGCACTGCGTGCAAAGGCGGTAAGCTGTTTAATTTCGAATCGCGTTGACCAGGGTTCGACTTCAGGTCGGTGCAAAATTTTTTGCCTAATTTCCTCATCATTTAACAATGTTCGCTCAAATATTCCTTCTAATTGCTCAGTTTTATCCACTCAGTCCATCAAGCCACGAAACCGCCCCATCAGTCCATTCTGAATGAGAATATAATCGACGAGAAGGCATTCATAATTACCATGGAAGGGATGAATAAAATCAGGCAAAAAATTGTGCACCGACCGGGTGTCGACGCGATTCGAAATTAAACGGCTTACCGCCTTTGCACGCAGTGCAAACGGGGGAATACTGCAGATTTTCACTGTTTTTCGTTTATAAACATATTTATACCAGATGGGAAAAATATGAAAAAAATCATGTCGATGCAGAATTTAATTTTCTAAAAGATGCAAAACTTTGGTTTATGTCCACTCCGAACTGTTAAAGTTATGGAGCGAAAACTGCTCAGAGGTCAACTTTTGATCTACCGAAAAATCGATCGGGTGATTCATAGAAGAACATAATTGATCCCTACACACCAAATTTCAGCTCAAATGAAGCATTTTGAACCCATTTTCAGAGCCTCCAAAGTGAGAGTCTGAAATTTCTGCAGCAAGGTGCTGAAGCCGCTGATCAAGATGGGAAGCCGCTTTGCCCGGAATCGGACTCAGAAGCGTGGATTACCCCTATAGCATCTAAATACCCAAATTCGCTTTTCCAGATTGTACCACGGTTGTCCTCATTCTCTCGTGAGAGGCGTGATATGTGCATTTGAGTATGAAAACGAGCTAAATCATAGTCAAGGGCAATCCACTCACAATGGGAAGGGCGAATTCGTTCTTGAGTCGTTCATTGATGCTCAATCTCTTTGGGGCAGACTCCGTCTTCCCCACTCCACTCCCTTCTTTCTTCGATGTCTGCAATGTCATTCATATCAGGCCTCTCACGAGAGAATCGGGACAAATCGACATTTTCAGTTGACATTCAAATTTTAAGAAATTCTGTTTTTTTATGTCTCCATTCAGTACTTGCCTAGTCTAGACTAAAACCGAAGTTTCAGATTTTTATGATGCGCTGCATGTTGCTGCATGTTGCTGCAAAGTTCTGATAATGATCTCAGTTTTAAGAGGTTTTCACACATAAAAGTGATCGTTTTTTATTTCAGAAGTTATTTTATGATCAATTGATAGATTTTGGCGCAAGTTGTTCATTTTTAACATTTGCGACCGTTGCAGCACACGCATTCCAAACATGTTTTTAATTTATAACTTGAACACTGATTTTTCCCCAAAACAAAATTTTACGCAGTTTTGTAGAGCTTGAAATTCAAATTAAGACTTATTTTTTGCGGAATTTATCTCTGTGGTCCTGATTGTTTCCCAGAGCGTCGAATATCTTACAATGGGCTGGAAAAGGGAGATCGGGGGGTTGTGATCGCAGGTTCGACTCCCAGAGGCGACAAATATTGTTTTGTTTGATTCTTTCATCATTTTAGCACATTTAAGGAAGTTTCCACATCAATTTGCATTGGCAAAAAAATTTGTTTCCACGGCCGGGATTCGAACCCGCGACCTTGAGATTGAGACTTCAGACGTGCAGCCCACTGCGAGACTTTCGGCGCTCTGCGAAACAACCAGGACCACAGAGATAAATTCTGCAAAAAATAAGTCTTGTACAGAATTTCAAGCTCTACAAAACTGCGTAAAATTTGTTTTGGGGAAAAATCAGTGTTCAATTTATAAAATAAAAACATGTTCGGCATGCGTGTGCTGCAACGGTCGCAAATGTTAAAAATGAACAACTTGCACCAAAATCTGTCAATCAATCGTAAAATAACTTCTGAAGTAAAAAAGACCACTTTGATGTGTGAAAACTTGTTAAAACAGTGGTCATTTTCAGAACTTTGCAGCAACCTGCAGCAGCTGCAGCTCATGATAAAAATCTAAAACTTCGGTGTTAGTCTAGTCTAGGGAAGTACTGAATGGAGACATAAAAAACAGAATTTCTTAAAGTTTGATGTCAACTCGTTGTCCCGATTCTCTCGTGAGAGGCCTGATATATCTCTATCAGGTTGGTCCAAAGTTTTTGTCGCATCGTAGGTCTTGGGAATTCTGATATATGCACTGCTTTGTATTTTCTAGTAGTATCCTGATATATCATTTAGAATATATGAGGAAACCGATGCTGTATCTAGCGCACAATGGTTCAGATCCATCATGAACATTCATTTCCCACGTACATCTCCGTACAGTCTCCGCTGCAGTTCATCCAATCCCACAGTCTCATCCAATCCAGGCAAATTCACGTGAGGAAGGGTCGTAGAAACGGACGCCTATAAAGATTTGTGTAAACAAATGAAACTTCTAAGGTTTTCGCATGATGTTTTCTTCGCCTGGATATTTTTTTCGATTATTCATCAACAATAATATGATAACCGGATAACAACAATGCAATTGCTCGAAAGTGGAATTTAAAGTTACCCATCAAGGACGAAATTGTCCCCCTAATTTTTCTCCTCCATCTAATAGCCGATGACTGAATTAGTTGAGAAAGAATGTACAAAAATGCGACAAATCAATAATAGCCACAGGGAAGGCAGGGAAGGATCAGGTTGAAGTTGCCTGATCCCGCGCTCTCTCACTTTTGCACGCATGCGTTGCGTCTTGTAATCAGGGCTTCGTCCTTGTTGGGTAACTTTAAGTCTCGTTCTTCTTCGAAAACTGACATACACCCCCTCCCAAGTTACTGACCGAAGAGTCTACACTGGGCATGAAACTCTTCTTGGGTTCCTCCTTCCTCTCCCCCTCCTTCTTCATCCCTCCACTCGCACTCCCTCCTATCTGTCTCCTCTTCTTGTATTCCTCGAGAGTCAGATTATTCTTCGTGCTCTTCCCACTCTCCATCGGAGTGGTCACGGCTGAAGGGAGAGACACTGCACCACTCCCCCTTCTCTCCACTTCTTCTTCCTTCACTTTGACATCCTCGAGTGAGAAGGCAGAGGTAGCCATAGATTGTCTGCACTGGACGGCGTGTCTCTTCATCTCCTCTCTCAGTCCTCCCTTCCCCTTCCTTCCTCCCATATCGACGAGTGCCTCGACTGCTCCCCTCTCCCCTTTCTCCTCCTTCTTCATCCCTCTCTTTCCTCTGGTGGGAGTCACAGAGGGAGAGGTCATCTTCTTGGCCGCCTCCTCAGCTGCTGCCTTCTCCTTTTCCTTCTGGCCCTATAATATTCACTCCTCGTTAGGATGCGTACCCTCTCTCATCCTCTCACCTGCTGATATCTGTGCAGCAACTTCTTCTTGCCTGCAGAAGGGACAGACATGGCGACGGCAGCAACAGTTTCCTCCCTCAGAGGGGAGTGCATGGAGGAGAGAGAGGAGGGGGCAGTGGGTGTGGTCTCTTCCTTCTTCCCCTCAGCCCATTTCTTGGTGGGTGGTGGGAGGGGAGTGGATGCATCTGCAGTCACTCTATCTCCTCGTCCAGCTTCTTCCTCTGTCTCCGTCTCTGCAATTCATCATTCATCAACGGATAGTCACTCATTTTCGTTACAATTTAATTCAGGCTTTTATAGGCTTGCCATGCTAAGCCCCGATCACCGTGGTGCGGTGCAAGCTCGCATGCGTAGGAACCACTACGCATGTGTATACCGGAGCTAACTCCGGTCCTGAGAGACCCATCCTGAGAGAAATCGCCAAACAATTGGGCAGAGTAACGGCATTCTGCAGTTGCAAGTCACCCATCAAGTTAAATGTACCCTTCCCTGCTTCCGTCCTGTTTCGTAGATGCAAAGGCTCTCTACACGCGCCGGGCAACAAGCGAGAACGAGGGAAGAATGGGATCAAAATATTGACGCAAATTTATTGATTATTCGCTTCGTTATGCCCATTTTTCCATTTGTTCGGTGGGGCGAATTCGTTACGAGCAATTTATTCGCGTTTGCACAAAAATGCTGATTTTGTGGTGTTTCTTTGTTTTAATAATTACTAATCGAATTATCATTAATTGTTTTCACAATTAAATACTTAATTGGTTGCTAATTAGCTTAAACTATGCGTTTAAAAAATCGCAAAATGACGATTTTTGCAATTTATTTTTAAATACTAATTTTAAAGAGTTTCTTTCTAAAATTATTAATACCTCAATCTATAATGATTTATGAAATACGTATTGACCTATTTCCATGGCTGAGTGGCGAAAGAAGTGGAATTGACAACTTATGGTTGGTGGCTCGATTCCCATCAGAGTCAAACGTGTATTTTTTTCCCTCGGAGTTCCTAGGAGAGCTCCAGGAAGTGAGGCAGCGCAGCCTCCCCATATTTAGCTCAACATAGTTCCCCGCTAGTTAGTATAGAATGAATATACAAAAATGTTAAAAAATCAATAATAGCCTCAACGGAAAGCCGGAAATGATCAGCGTAATCCCGCGCTCTCTCACTTTTGCATACTCTCTCGTACACGCGACGAGATCAGGGTGAGATCAGGGTTTCGTCCTTGTTGGGTAACTTTAAGTGCACAAAATAAATGACCGATGATTCACATCTCCGACGATAATTTCAAACAGATTCCCTCTAAAAAGCTAATTCTCAATTCGCACCAAAACATCTTATTGGGTATTTTACGGTTTGGCATACAACCCTACTTACTACCACATTTTGAACTTTAACCCAAATTCAATTGCTACATAAAATTAAGACATTTCTATAGGGGGGGGACAAAAGCACAACGGACAAAAGCACAACAATTCACCATTAATTTGCGATTGGACGTGGCAACTTGGGAGTTCCTTCATTGTAACCAGTATGTGCTCCCCTACATCTGCATAGGCAATTCTTGTAGCTAGGCGATCATGAGTTTCACTCGTCACCAATGACCAGGGGTTCATAGTCCAAAATTGAGAATTTGAGTTAAAAATTGTGGTTAGATAATCACCAAATGCCGTAACCAATCAGTCACCATGTTACTAGTTTAGAGTAGTTTCTGTGGTACTGGAATATCGGTTGGTTACGGCATCTGGTGATTATCTAATCATGATTTTCCACTCAAATGTTCAATTTTGGACCATGAACCCGGGTCATTGGTTACGAGTGAAACTCATGATCGCCTAGCTACAAGAATTGCATATGCAAATGTAGGGGAGCACATACTAGTTGCAATGAAAGAACTCCCAAGTTGTCACGTCCAATCGTAAATTAATGGTGAATTATTGTGCTTTTGTCCGTTGTGCTTTTGTCCCCCTCCCTTTCTATAGGAACATGACAACTATAATAGGGAACGAATTTTCACGATCCAACCGCAAATTATATCGAGATATACAAAAAATAACCATTGAATCGAGCCCCATATCTCACCCAAGGAGGCCACAGATGTAAAGTTATCGAAGAATCAGTATGCCAATTCTTCAATGAATTGTAAGGTTCTTTGAAAAAGTGGGTGATATAGCAGTACAAGAATGATTAAACTGACTCCTCTTGCCCCTTCCACTCGACAATTGCTTCTCCTTCTTGGGAGCAACAGCAGGAGTAGCAGGAGTTCTTCCTCTAGACAACGGCCCTCGACTTTTCCTCTCCTCCTTCTCCATTCGTTCACAAAATGCTTGCGCCTTTCGTTCCTCACGAGTCTTCAAAAATAATAAATAATATCGTAATTACTATTGTAATTCTCACAGGCTTATTCCTTTCACTAGGAAGAGAGTAGTCCATCTTCGGCCAAGGCTTTTTAACCTTCTTCACTTTTTGAGTGGATGGAGATGATGGCTCCTGTCAATAAATATATATTTAATAAAAAAATTGTAGAGCTCAAATTGATTATTTTGATTCGGGAGGTCTCATCACAAGTAAATAGTTCACCTCTTTCACATCTGTTTCCTTCTCCACTCCAATTTGTCTTCCCTCTTTCTTCCATTTTCCACTTTCACTCTCATTATTATCAACACTTTTCTTCTTCTCATTCTTCGTTGGAACTTCTTCTTCTTCTTTCTTCACTTCAGAATCAGTTCGACTTCTGGAATGAGTACATCCTTCCCTCCCTCCCCCTCCCCTCCCTCTCCTCTACCTCGTGCTCCTCGTCTTGCTGACCACTGTCTTCTCCTCCTCCTTCACTTCCCAGCTGCTTCCAGTGTTTCTCCTTCCTCTTCTCGATGACTTCTCAGACTTCTCCCTCTCTTCTCTTTCTTTCTCATCAGCAGTACTCTCTTCATACTCCTTTTCAGTGTCGTCCTCTTCTTCACTTTCATCACCAGTTGAATTTGATCGACCCTTCGACTTCCGAGAATGACGAGGAAGTTTAATCGCGCCTTTCTTTCTACCCTGCAATCAGGGATGGGCGTTAAATGAAAATTTAACGGATCCGTTAAACCGTTGAATTTAGCGGATCCAAAATCCGTTAAAAATCGTTAAATCCGTTAAAATCGACAAAAATGTGCAAAATTAGATAAAACTTTTTTTATGTAACGGTTGGTAATCTTGAATTAGTAGATCAAAATTTATCAAAACAAATTACCCAGAAAAGACACAAAAATCATGAATTATATGCGGAATTTGACTAGGGAAATTCAGAAAGGACTGCTCTTCGCATACAGATTGGTCCAAAATCATATTCAGGCGCAGGATACCTAAGAAAAAAATTTCGGAATAAGGAAGTATAGTGAAATTGCACCAGAAATTGAAATTTTGCCCTCCACTGCACCTAAATTTCACCAAAAAAAATTAACGGATTTAACGGATGACACCCGTTAAACCCGTTAAATCCGTTAACGTTAAGGCCCATCCTTGCCTGCAATTCTTTTTTTGAAATGTGCAGGGCAAAATTATATTTAGATTGTAATATGTTTAGATTTTTCTTCACTGAAGGATTCATAGCCAATTGTGAGCAGAAAAAAATATGCAAAATTTTAAACATTTTACTAACAAGGGGTCGGCAAAAGTCAACGGAGGCTTTTCTTCAAATGATCCTAATGAGACTTTTAGCACTGATGAAGGATGCTCAAATATGTTTTCAAAAGTAGCGTAAGCCAACTTTGGCCCACCGAAAAAAATCGTTTAAAAATTCTATGAAATTCGATTTTTGGTCATATCTCGGTTCAAAATGATTATTTCAATACTTAAAAAATGCTACAGAAAGATCTCGACGAGTACAACAAATTCTTCGAAATGGACCGAAACGCTGAAATGACTGGTTCTCGAGATATTTCAGAAAGAAGCTTCAAATGGTGATAAAAATTAGGTTTTTTTGAAATATCTCAAGAACCAGTCATTTTAGCGTTTCGGTCCACTTCGAAGAATTTGTTGTACTCGTCGAGATCTTTCTGTAGCACTCTTAAAAGTATTGAAATAATCATTTTGAACCGATATATGACCAAAAATCGAATTTCATAGAATTTTTTTAATGGTGGGCCAAAGTTGGCTTACGCTACTTTTGAGAACATATTTGAGCATCCTTCATCAGTGCTAAAAGTCCCATTAGGATCATTTGAAGAAAAGCCTCCGTTGCTTTTGCCGACTCCTTGTAAGAAAAAAGATCATTAAAAGCCTCAAAAAGCCTCAGTAACCTTTGGAGAGGACAATGATTTTTAAAAATGGGTTCATCCCAAAATAAGCAGATAAAATAAAATACAATGTACGTGCCTTCTTTGCAATGACTTTCTTAGCAGATAAACTCTTCTTTTTCTCTGTTGCAGCACGACGAACGGGACTACCACCCTAGAGAAATAATTAATTAGATTAACGGTAATTAAGTAAATGCTTTTGCGATAGCATTGTCTCCGACATTTCAGTCATTTTGATTCACCTTTGGAGTAGCACTAGTAGGAAGAGATCTACGAGAGCTCGAGGCTACACTCTCTACACAATCCATCTGCAAGTACCATTCACGAGATATCCTCTATGCAAATCAAACCTCTCACCTTATTCTTGTTGAAATGTCTCTCGATAGCACACTCCGATTGGTCGTTGCACGCACATTCCTGAGTGGGACGGGGCTGCGTCCTCCAATCAGCATCCAATTCAATCGTGATCTATTAATTAATTAATCAAAACACATTTTCGTTTCAAATATACCTCGACCATTCTCGCTATTTCTTCTTTGGCCTTGATCATCACATGCAGATCCGTTCCCGACATTATCACCTCCATCTCTGCATTCGGTTTGCATGATCTGAAATAGCAAATCTGAGCATCTATAGCCTATCAATGGAATTCCAATTGATTCAAACATGTATACTATGGATATAACTATTAATTATTTCGTTTTGGAGTAAGGCACTTCTCTAGTTTAGGGGGTAACTCTGCCCACTTTCCTTCTGCTTCTTTGACACCCTGCCTCTCCCTTCCTACCCCTTCCCTCTGACGCGCTCGCCTGTAAACAACTACTCACATTCTAGTAAACAACTTCTTTACATGGCGAAAGTAATTACGAATCTATACCGCCTTCCCTATAACGGCGACCCGCGAAGCGGGGAGACCCGATCGTTGCTTACCGCTTAGGCTAAAAGCTGGCTTAGGTCGGTGATATAAACAGAAAGCTGCGTAGCTCTAGCCTGTTCTGTTCTCCCCTACCTGAGTAGAGAGTCAGGTGGTCTGAGTGGGACGAATGGGCTTACCCCCTAAACTAGAGGTCCCTGAAGTAATTATATGCTCGTATTTTTAATCTATACACAGTACACATAAACAATAACCAAAAAAGCTCTCTGGATTCGTTCATCCAGAAAACTTTTTTGGCGATTGAGAAGCCTTCTAGCGTATCAAAGTTCAGAGGGTCAGATGGATTATTAATTCTCATAGAACAGGAGTGCCAACTACGGTAGCCATCTTTCACACATACATTCCGCGTTTAGAGGGTTACCACATTCAAAATACGATTGTAGAGACCGTGTAATCAGCAGCAGCATACACTTAATAATTAGCCCAGTCGACTAGATTGCAACGGAGGTTTCTCATAGGCGACGTGATCACTGCACGCGACGGGAAAGAGTGGACCTCTCCCAACCAGTGGTTAACCATTGCACTGGTTAACTACTGGTTGCACAGATGAAAAACCCATGGTCAAACCTACCATAGGATTAATCCTATGGATCCTAAGGTATGGTGTTCGAATCCCAACCTCTACAGGCTTCGGGGGAAGTACCCAACAGTAGGCAAAAATTTTACGAGCTTGGCAAAAGTGACTGCAGAGGCCGGGACTCGAACCCACCCTACCATAGGTATGTAAATTACAGCGCCGTAGACCACTAGGCCACGGATTCCAACGATAGGATATCCATGCTTTTTCATCTCTGACTGGTTGCCTCAAACCCCGCTTCTTTTAACTGATCAACAACTTATTAGAAGAAATCAGAGCTATATAAGATAGCTTGTTAAAGCAATAAATATAAAAGGAAGCCACCATTGTAAGATTCAAGTATTGCGATAACAAACCTTCTTAGGTGTCTCGCAAAATTTCCGCACTTCCTCGCATCAATTATTAATTTTTCGTCCTCCTTCTCGATCAGGAAAGTAAAATGATTGAGTGAACCCGGATCGAGATCTCTAGTCGAACATTCCCTCTGTAGACACACGTGGCCAGTCAGTCTGCAATCACCACCCATATCAGACCATTCACTCATCTATTACAATTAAACCCACTCGACAATGTAATCGCCCGATGAGATCACATTCAGAGACACTACGCCAATCACACCATGTTGTACAATAAGTGATCTTGCTCTTGGGCTGCTTCTCAGAATGTTGAACATCTCAAGATCTCCGCCCGTAGATCGATTGAGGGACAGCAAGCGCCTTTAAAACCGATTAAAATATTTTAAGTTATGTAAGATATAAGAATGGCAACGGCATCGCGGGACCGTCATGCGGGCCCCGCACACAATTGAGTTTGCAATCTCCGCCCCTTATCTCGCCCGACTCCTGCCTTCTCGTGAACTCGGCTTGGTTAGAGAGCGCGCGAAAGAGAAGGCGGGAGGCCGTGCGAGGCAGAGGGAAGCGATGCAACCCCCACCCCTCAATTAGAGGTTGAGGGATCCGTGACTTCACACAGTAGATCACGGGCCCCGCAACATCCGAAGGGTAACACTAGTAAGAAAGAGACCTTGCAGAGTGTGAGTATTCGTTCTTCTCTAGCTCTCGAAAACCAGGAGGAGCAAATTTATCTTGCTTCGGCATATTCCCCTTCGACTGAGGCGGTCGCGCCAGTGGAAGCGACTTACGAGAGTTCTCAAATCATTCCATTAAAGGTGAAATAACAATAGTTACGGGCCTCCTCCTTCCTCTTGACCCTCTCCTTAAGCTTCCTCTGAATCTCTGCTGCATTATGTCTCTCCTTCTGTTCCTTCACTCGATCCTGGTATGCACGGGCCTGCCAAATAAAACCAATGCATGATGTTGTGCTTTTCTTATTATTTAAATAGGATTGCTGGTTTGTTAGTTGCTTCTTGTATTTACAGTCGCGCCGGAAAGTCACCGGGCACTTTTTGAATTTGTTGTATATTTTTGCCCAGGAAAGCCATCATTCTGGCACTAGGGTATGATGCACCAAATTCATCGGAGATTATGATCATGATATTATGGCATGACGTCATTGCATAGTTATTGCGTAGTGATGACGCAATCAAAATGTACTTGTTCAAAACGGCATTATTCTTACATGGATTTTTTCCTGCTGGCCAAACTTTATGAGTTTGGAGATATGATCGAGGCCTACCCAAAATAAATTTTTGAAAGTGCTGCGCGGTCGCAGATTGGCTGTAGCCGTGCTGCAAAACCAGGGTCAGAAACTCAGAACTCTGCTTCTAGACTAGCTAGAGAATCGTTCAAAGCGTCAAAATAATCGTAATCACAATCCCAGATGATCCTGAGAATATAAAGACGATCGGTCTACATTTGCCCTCAGTGCAACAAAAAATCACTTTTTTGCATGTCCATTTTTTGGACATCCATAACTTTAAGGAAAAGTTTAGTAAAAATCTAGTTTTTATCTGGTAATGTTCAAAATGTATTGAAGATCTGAATCCCAACTTTTTAGAGCGATTGGATATCTTTCCTACACGATGCGATCGTTGTTCGGAGGTATACTAGGGTTGGGAAACACCCTGTTTACGCACTCTCGTCGTCTGCACTCTCTCGCCTATAGCGGTAAACAGGGTGTTTCCAGACCCTAGTATACCTCCGCTAAGCGTTCGCCTCGGGCAGGAAAGATATCCAATCGCTCTAAAAAGTTGGAACTCAGTTCTTCAATACATTTTGAACATTACCAGATAAAAACTAGATTTTTACTAAACTTTTCCTTAAAGTTATGGATGTCCAAAAAATGGACATGCAAAAAAGTGATTTTTGGTGCCCTGAGGGCAAATGTAGACCGATCGTCTTCATATTCTCAGGATCATCTGGGATTGTGATTACGATTATTTTGACGCTTTGAACGATTCTCTAGCTAGTCTAGAAGCAGAGTTCTGAATTTCTGACCCTGGTTTTGCAGCACGGCTACAGCCAATCTGCGACCGTGCAGCACTTTCAAAAATTTATTTTGGGTAGGCCTCGATCATATCTCCAAACTCATAAAGTTTGGCCAGCAGGAAAAAATCTATGTAAGAATAATGCCGTTTTGAACAAGTGCATTTTGATTGCGTCATCACTACGCAATAACTATGCAATGACGTCATGCCATAATATAATGATCATAATCTCCGATGAATTTGCTGCATCATACCCTAGTGCCAGAATGATGGCTTCCTTGAGCAAAAAGTTGTAGCAAATTCTAAAAGTGCCCGGTGACTTTCCGGCGCGACTGTATATTAAAATTACCGGACTAGGACGAAACCCTGATCTCGTCGCGTGTACGAGAGAGTATGCAAAAGTGAGAGAGCGCAGGATTACGCTGACCGTTTCCCGCTTTCCCTTTAGGCTATTATTGATTTTTAGCATTTTTGTATATTCATTCTCAACTAATTCAGCCATTGGCTATTCGATGGAGGACAAAAAAAATAGGGGGGGGGGGGGGCAATTTCGTCCTCGTCCGGTAACTTTAATATACAACACATGCCACGAACAATAAAGTGGAAGAGAGGACAATATAATTATACCTGTTCGGGAGTCAGCTCTGTTGGTCTTGGATTACATACATGACAGTAATATTTTCCTTCGGGGGCCTTCTTGGTTCTTGGGAAAATACAATCAACGTGCTCCCATCGCCTGTAAAAGTACCCATCTGTTTGCATCTTTCTACTAAAACGCACTAAAATGTGCAAATGACTGGATGCCTTACAAGTTGCACTTGTCGCATTCCACCATTTCTTCTCCATCGTCCTCTTTCTGACCACAGATGCACGAGATAATCCAATCAACACCTTCTTCCTTCTCACTCTCACTCAATTGTTTCGCCTCGCGTTTCGACTGCTGCAAAGTCGAAAGCGATTCATCATCAATGAATTCAGAAATATGAAACCGGTCGCCTAAGAATCAACAAATGCTTGGCACTGCGATTTTACGAAAACTTGTAGAAAGGTGTTCTCGAGGGTGCTGATCATCATGATCAACTATATTTTGCACCAAAACGACCGTTGCAGCGGTGGCACAAGCAATGCCTTTTGTTGTTGTTTTGTTAATAACTCGATAACTAACGAAGCAATTAATTTGGAATTTGTACAGTATGTTATTTGATTATATGAAGAAGGATTAAGTCAAACAAAAAATAATTCGAAAAATTCAGTTCTCGAATATAAAGCCTGTGCGGAGTACGATTTTTGCATAGGCATATGCGCCTTGTCGGGTGGATCAATTTTCGTATATTATGTGCTGGATTTGGAGGAATCGCATTTTCTATGTGTTCATTTTCCATGTAGACAGCCCTAACTTATACGAGAAGCGAAAACTTGAAATAAGTTTCACTTCAAATTGCAGAAAATGGTTTTGTAACTCGTTCAATCCATAACATTGGAAGCAAAATTGATTTCAATTTCAATTTCTAGTTTCTTGTAATTTAGGAATATATTCGTGAGAAATGAGACAGAAAAACGAATGCATAGAAAAAGCGATTCCTCCAAACTCCACGTATACGAAAATTGATCCTCTCGACAAGGGCCTATACAAAAATCGTACTCCGCACAGGCTTTATATTTGAGCTGAGTTTTAAAATTCTTCGCCCTCATTTTTGTTTTACCTTAAGACTTCATCCTTATTCACATAATCAAATACAAATGTCAAGTAATTGCTTAATTAGTTACCGAGTTATTAAGAAACATAAAAGGCACCACTTGCGCCACGGATGCACCGGTAGTTTTGGTGCAAAATGAATATGACGCCGTATTTCTAAGGTTCGGACAAACGCTGGCACATCAATTTTTGGAAAATGTGATTTTCGGGGTTGTTTTCGACGCTGATGACGATGGTCAGCTTCATTTTGCATAGTTGACCTCTAATAACGCGCTGCAGCGCGCTCGGAATCGACGACTTTTTCGGTTCATACTGTCGATTTCGATTTAAAGTTGCTCTAGAAACTTGAAAATTGAATTCTAGGGGTAATTTTTGATTCTCTACTCGCTCAAGTACAAACCATCACCCTACGAGATCGTATTCATTGCTTTCGGCACCGGCTCTATGCTTAAACCTCAAAAGTGCAAGTCGCCAATTTCAGAGCACATAGTACACCTTGTCCGTAGGCCAGAAAACAATTTTTGTGGAAATCTAATTCCGGTGATATGAGATATGATTATGTGAAGTTTTGAGATCCGAAATGGACCTGTTCTTTCTATCCTCACCAAGGAGCATGATTCCCTTTGTGTTCGCCCACTCCATTGCCGGAATGGCTTAATTGGTAACGCGTTCGCCTGGCGCACGTTCCACCGTGGGTTCGAATCCCCTCAGTTTTGTGATCTTTTGCGAAAATTCTATGAAACTTTCCGCGTGCTTTATTATAATTTCACTAAGATTATTGATTCGGAAAGCTAATTGAATTTGGTGTGTGACCAGTATACAGTATCGATTGGTATTTATTTAAAGAAAGTAATAAATTGCTGATAAATAACAAAAAGAAGGGAATTTTCGAGTGAAACTAATTTCCATTACTGAAAACGGCAAGAAAATAGTGTCTTTAATCATACAAAGTTGTAAAAAAATCAGCAAAAATATAGCAAATGGAGGGGATTCGAACCCACGGTGGAACGTACGCCATGCGAACGCGTTACCAATAGAGCCATTCCGGCAATGGAGGGCACTTCTGCAGAAGACCGGACCAGGTCACACCGCATAACCAGTAGTACGTAGATGAAACCCAACTGAGGAAGACATTCCATCTAAGCGAGATATGAGTACTCTACTCGATGCTTATCACTATCGAAAATACGACCGGTTAAGCGCGTAGGAAGTCCTAGGGATGAACCCTTTTGATCTGGTCCGGTCTTCTGCAGAAGTGCTCAATGGAGTGGGCGAACACAAAGGGAATCATGTTCCTTGGTGCGGATAGAAAGAACAGGTCCATTTCGGATCTCAAAACTTCACATGATCATATCTCATATCACCGGAATTAGATTTCCACAAAAATAGTTTTCTGGCCTACGGACAAGGTGTACTATGTGCTCTGAAATTGGCGACTTGCACTTTTGAGGTTTACGCATAGAGCCGGTGCCGAAAGCAATGAATACGATCTCGTTGGGTGATGGTTTGTACTTGAGCGAGTAGAGAATCAAAAATCACCCCTAGAATTCAATTTTCAAGTTTCTAGAGCAACTTTTAATCGAAATCGACAGTATGAACCGAAAAAGTCGTCGATTCCGAGCGCGCTGCAGCGCGTTATTAGAGGTCAACTGTGCAAAATGAAGCTGACCATCGTCATCAGCGTCGAAAACAACCCCGAAAACCACATTTTCGAAAAATTGATGTGCCAAGTCCTCCCTGAATTGTCCGAGCCTTAGAAATACGGCGTCATATGATCGCGATGATCAGCACCCTCGGGAACCCATTTCTACAAGTTTTCCAAAAATCACTGTGATAACCACCGACTCACGGTTGTCCGACTCTTAGGAGACCGCCGTCATATGAATACGAACCTTATGATTGGCCCTCTTGCTCTCCGACATCTTCGCCTCCTTCCTCTCCTGCCCACTCTGCTCTTCTTTATTGTCCCAACGAGTCTTAAAATAAGAAAGAAATTGTCGTGTGCCTAACCTTGAACATCATTAACCCTAACTTAAAAGCTTAACCAGAACAGAAAGCTATCTAAGCCAGACTTATTCATAACCTAAACAATAGGGATGCCAATTCAATATTAGCAAATTCGCAATGGCCGTATCTAGAGCAAAAAAATCGCGACTTTTAATAGTCGGGGGAGAAATGTGAAAAAATCGCATTTTTTTCTCTCACACACAGTCCATTAACGGCTCTCCTCTAACCTAGACGTGTTCAAGATAGGTGAGGAGATCGACCGCAGTTTCCAGTGGGAAACGTTATGAACACCCTCCCCCCCTACCCCTATCCTCATGAGCGATTGCGAATTCGTAAAATCGTATTCGCAGATCTATCCAATCGTGAAAAACTTTGAAGTCAATAACTGAACGTCGCTAAAGCACTGTTGGTGCGCACTATCGAAGATAAACATGTAGAGTGCACATTCGTGAATGATATCTCATAACATAATTGTATTGTCACTATAAAACAGACTGACGCTTTCATCATCACTGGCATCATTCCTCGGGGAGAGAGTATGGCTAGAGGTAGTAGAGAGACGATTAGTCTTCTCCTAAAATCGTTTCATCATCTCCAAGACGAGGATCAACAAACCGCCTGGAGTATCGTCTTGACATTCCTGGATACTTCTGCTTCTACGGCATCGTCCGTCTCCTTCTCTTTCCTTCTCCTTGGCGTGTACGTGTTCGAGCCAGTCGCAGCAATCAGAGGAGCCGCTTGTCCTCCTTCAACAATTGTTACTCTGAGAATATAAACCCAAGCAACGGTGTTAGTGCGAGTGAGTGCGTTTGGAGAATGAAAGACAAGTGGTCGATGGAGATAACGCGCGGAACATTTTAAACCCAGTTTACAATTAGAGCAGCCGAGTCTGAATCGCAAACTGGGTTTATAATGTTCAGCGCGTTATCTCCATTGACCACTTGTCTTTCATTCTTCTTTAAAATGTTCCGCGCGTTATCTCCATCGACCATTTGTCTTTCATTCTCCAAACGCGCTCGCTGCACTCGCACTAACACCGTTGCTTGGGTTTCTATTCTCACAGTACGCTATTTTGAATCTGTGCGCTATATTAAATAGATTTTCACATAGGGACATCTTCCGAGCCAATAGATTCATCGTCAGCAGTGGTCTCAAGATTTCCAAAAAAGTAACCAGTTAAAAGTAGTCACTCGAGATAGAAGAAATGTAAGGATAGTCTAACCATGTCCATCGTAGTAGACTCGTCCAGGAGGGGACGGCCCCAGGTGTCTTTGAATGACCGGTTGTTGGTTATAGGTGTGATGGAGAGACGGGATGGGAGCATTTGATGACATCTGCATCTGGGCCGATGCCATCGTTGATGGACCCTGACCACAACCATTCCAATACTGACGAATGATTGAAGACATCACATAGATCATATCACTTGCTCTAGACAATTCAGACTAATAAAATGCAAACGCACAGAAGGAGATTTGATTTGTCCGCTGTGCATCATCTGCCGTTGAGGAGTGGGATGCAGGGGGCGGTGCTGGAGAAGTGTCTGTCTCGTGGGAGAAACTGCCAATGCCACTTGAGGGGAAACTGTCTGAGAACCAGAGGCAGTCGACTCTGAGATAGACATTCGAGATCGAGGAGTGCCTGATCTTCCAGGAGCCTTTCGTTCCCCTCCAGGAGTAACTGGTAGACCACTCAAATTAAAGTTAAGAGCTTCTGATACTTCCATGATACTCTTACTCTGAATTTGTTCGTAGAGGCTCCTGGAGCAACTGCATATTTATCTCCTGACTCTCACTTATAGTACGGCGAGAGACACCAGGCTGAGGAGATGAGATAGGAGTGTAAGAATGCCCCCTGTGAAGCATACTCATCCATTAGCTCTGAAAAGTAACTCCAAAACTGACTTTCCAGGAGTTCTCGGGAGATCTCCATCATTGAGATTATGTGCTGACTGCTGTTGATGATGTACGGGCAAGACGATGGGATGGAGTTGAGTAGGAGTAGTCACCATCACGTTGTGTCCAGAGATGGTCACATTGGCAGGAGCGAGAGCATTCTGAGCTGCTTCCATCATCTCGCGAGTGTGCGCTTCTTCAGCAGCTTGAGCAGACCGGAACTGTGTCCCCTGCTGCTGAACAACCTGCGTGTAATCATATATTAGCTAATTTGATAGATATCATAAAATAGATACTCTATACTTTTACAATTTTAAGAGCTCTATGACATGAAATCTCAGAGTATGATGCAGTATATCTCAAAGAACCTCTAAAAAAATCTTTAAACCCACAAAAACAAGAGTGATAACCAATTACCTTCTTCGGAGACATGGAGTGGTGCTGAGCGGGTACTAGTGAGAAACCACTGCCAACATCGGGAAGATCACGACGTATAAGAGCTGCTGCTGTAACAGAATCATCATATTCCTTGTGTCAAGGACATCAAAGCGGGTTAATAAACAAATTTCAAGCATTGCATTTTTAGCCACATTCGTGCTTTTTAATAATTAGATAACTCACAACGGCCTCTTGGCATAACTTTCTGCCCTCTAGCAGGAGTGACAAGAGGGGCCGCCCCACGGACAGTCAGACCAATATCTTGCACTGTTTGAATGGTCTGAGAAAAAAAAAGCCTTTTAATTTTATAAACATTCACATTCAACCTGTTGATGGTGGAGATGGGGCTGCAAGTGATGTCCGTGCTGGGTCTGTATTCCTGCTTTCACCATTGCTCTTCCAATCAGACGATCGTTACCCACCACGCTGTAAATGGAAGAACATCAAGGAAAATGTGATTTTTGCAATAGCAGAAATGTACAAAATCTTACTCGTTTCTTGGTGGTCGTCCAGATTTCTTTGGCTGAGTCACATTCTTATATGCAACAGGCTTTCCTGGGACAGAGAGCTGTGAAGGACCAGAGTGCGCGAAGTCTATCAAATTGTACCACGGTTACAGCCAACATAAATAAATACTCGTACCTTTTACGGGTCGGAATATAGTTCCACCAGACACTTGAGGCTTTCTCATAGTTGAGCCAGGTGCCGGAATCGGAGCTGCCGCACTGGTGAGGCTGCAACATTTTTAAAAATATTTATACATGTTTTTCGTAACTAGCGGGGTTGTATTGAGTTTGAGATGAGGTATCGCGAAAAAAACGAGCGTGACGGACAAACATTTCGTTCTTTTTTTTCTACACAATAACTTTCAATACAAATATATCATGCTCATTTGAAAATATTACCGATTATCCGGTCTCTCCACGCATGGATCGGAGGTCTCGCCGTTGAGATACTCTATAAAAAGTGAAAATTAATTTGTATATTCTTTATCTTATTTCAACTAAACTATTAGCCAGTCATCAGAATAAGGCAGCATCCTTAAACTATAGCCGAACACCAATCACATTTTCCCTGTCGAATTTTTAGCACATTTGTGCAAATTGATTATCGCACACTGCTACCGGTCGAACGAGCAAAGCTTTTTGGAAGGCCGATTTTGTAAGAAACGAATACGCAAACTGAAAAAAATGCATGGGTCCCCGAACAGTGAACCTAGAATAGTGAAAGAACCAGTAGAACTTGTTTATTTTGACTTTGTAAAGGCGTTGATAGAATATATCATTCCAAGCAAAAACTGAAGCATAACACTTCTGCTTAATCCGTCAATGAACTCAAATGGATAAATATCAGAAAGAATATTCGAAGTGATTTGGGAATGTGTTCGCATCTCACTGCAAGGTATCGGCGGTATTTCGCAAGAACTAGTCATGGAACCGTTACTCTTCCTCATTCATACGGAAAGCAAAGATGGGGAACTTTAAAAATCATCCTACAACTCCACTTCAAGGTTAGCAGTAGCTATTAGTGATAAAGTTCGCCATCAAAAGTTTCAAGTAGCTGTTTCAATTGAGCGAAGTTTTGAGGCGCTTTGGGAATATCTGTTGTGATTTTTTTCCATATTCCAGTTAAGGCGAATCAAAACTGAGCACGTACAATAGGATCCACAACTCCGAAACAAAGGGAACAAATGAGAGACATACGTTCGTTCCTAGTAAACCCTCTTATTTTCCGATTCCTGCGTTACTATCATAGCCATTAAGGTCAAAACTAGCTGCCACGTTATACTCAAACACTGAAATTGTTTTAAAAAATATATTTAGACTCATTGTTCATTTAGCGACTATAGAAAACGCTTCCTCTTTTTCAGTCTGCTTGCTTCGCACGGAAAATTCTCTGCGTCGGTAATACCTCGGATAACATTCCCTCCGATCCCGATCGCCACAAGCAACTATGTATCAGCCCCTGGAGAAGCGGAGAATACTGATTGAAGTAAGAGCAGCAACTAATCTATTCCAATGCAAATATTATATATAACTGACAGCACACAATTTCCGAGCACACTACACCCAAAGCGGGATGAATTTTAATAATCCCGAGGCACAAGACACAACAAAAGACAGAAGTTTCTTTCCAAGAGCAGCCAGGCTTTTAGTGAACTACGAGAATCAAATCGGTTTCTCTAAGTAGATATCCATCCTTAGTGCCTAATGTGTAGCTTTACATGCGATTAAATATGTTTAAATTTTACCCCGTTATTTCGCCGAAGAGCATACATGTCTCTTTTTCATTAATTAATGCGATCAAAGAAACACTTACGATCAGTAACTCCGTGCATGACAGGAAATTGAGAAGTCTCCGGTGGACATTTAACATTGGGATTTGAGCCAAGGTAGTCGTGATCCTGGATATCCGTGAAAAACTATTCAAACGTGAGATTAGCAATAACTTACCCCGTAGGGAAGGCCACTGTCTTTCATCTCCTCGAAGTCTGACTCGCTCAACTGGTCGACATTGACTTCGCGATACTCAGTCACTAAAAAAAGTGACGAATGAATAACCCCATACATTAACGTTACCGAAGATCATATCAAAGGTTTTCTTTTTTTAGCTCGGAAAGATTTACTGTGATGATAAAATAAATCTTCAAAAAGCAAAAAAACAAAAAAATCTTAACCTTGTTTACGGGCATTACTTGTAAAGCAATACTTGTAAAGCAGGGTCATTTCCAACAAAATATTTAATTGGAAGACTAACCTGCTGTATCAGCTTGGTGATTAGGAAGTCGTCCATGGTTGTGATCCTCGACAGCAGCATGATCCACAGGAACCGATTCATCCGAGTGGTTAAGAGTTTGGCTAGCCATCGTATACAGATAGTAGATGACTGTATTTAGAGCGTGACAATTCTGACGTTTGCTCAAGTAGGAGTGATGAAGGTCATCCCTGAACATATGAATTCAAATTCATTTCATTGCGTTACTTAGCCACAGCAATTAAATATGCGTCAAACTCATTATACAATAACTCGAAGATATACTCGGGAAAACCGTGCACGGCCGTGTGAGAAGTCACAATCAAGAGGGCGATCAAATGAAGTAAAAAAAATCACAAAGTCTAATACAACAATGATAAAGCATGTATCCGAGTCTGAAAATTTTCTAGAGGGTGCTGATTGTTTAATGATAAAACAACAACAAAAAAACATCAAAATATGCGTATCTTCGACCCGACCCGACCGCGTACGCGTCAAAGTCGCGCGTTGCGTCCACCGTACACTACTCGACAGATTGATAGTCAATGCTTTTCTGCTCGGGAGTTGTATTGGGGAGAACTTAAAAAATATTTGTTTTAATTATTTGATAATTGATTTTTCATTATTATTATTATATTTTGCGCTAGTCTTAGTATTCATAAATATTGCTATCTATGTAGATTAAAAATGTTTACAACTGTATATGTATTGCAGTTTTCCGCAGTAATCTACTAAAAATTATGTTTTACTGTTCTTTTTTTCTGATTCTTTTTCCCGAAATTAGTAATCACTAGGTGACTTCACCTTTGTGCCAATCTGAAAGATATTTAGAAAATGTCAATTTGGCTCATTAATTGTAAGATTTATTGTTTGTTACTTACTCACCTTTAAATATCAGTTTTCATCGGAAGTTGTTTTTTTGTGTTTTCTTAAATTAATTTCACACAGGCCCTTCTCCATCGGGATGCAAGTCTCGAAAGCTAACGATGTTAAGATCTACAATCTAAGTGCTGGGAAGTCTGTTCCTGAAGTAAGTTTTGCAATACAGCTTGTAACGTGCTTATATCTTCCAGTGGCTGAATGATCGACAGAGACGTAAACTTGAGCAGAAAAATGTAGGTATGTATTGCCTAAACATTATTGCTGGAAATAAGGTGATTTTTTATAACTTGATAAACTAAGCACTTATGGTTTAAAATATGCAAAGCAACAGTCTTCTGCATATGAGATATTGGTGCACAATTTGTTAAGCAATCTTACTATATCTTACGGATCATATAATATATATACGTTTAGTAGTTTATTCAGTGATCTAAACAATTTCAGAGGTTCGTCGTAGAATCCAACTAATCCAAGACTTCCAAATGCCTGATGTTTCCACAGCGCTTGAAGTTTCACCAGATGGTATGCACTTTATTGAAATTATTTTAATAAAAATTTCAGTTATAAAAAAAATAAATCTCCAATGTTCGTCACATTTTTATCGGCAGCAAAACGGTCGAATTCGTTTTCTAATACCATTTCGGCCTTTTTTTGCTTTACTCTAATAGCGATACATAAACATTATTATATTTCTTGCCGTTTGGTGTAATTTCGGATACTTCTGCTTTCTGTATAGAAAAGGTAGATGATAAGAAAATGTTGAGGCCGATACATCTTCGCGACTGGTACCTACAAGCCGTATCTCAGATGCTTTGATCTCAAGAATTTGTCGTTGAAGTTCGAGCGAGGATTAGACGCAGAGGCAATCAAGACGCTGACGCTTAGTGATGACTGGTCGAAGGTTATAATTTTCGAAATATTATTACTCAATAATAGTTTTTTTCTCAACTTAGTCATTGCGTTATCAATATATGTTTGCTGTAAAAATTTACAAAAAAATATTACGGATGGAAGAAACATTTGGTAAATGTTGGTAAATATGGGGCTTCTTTACTTGAGGGGCACGAAGCTCCGCCCACTTTTTCCTCTGCGTCTCTACCCCTCCGCTCCCACTGCTACTCTAGCTGTAATCACGCACCTTTCTGAGCATATCGTCAGCCTAAGCCGGCTTCTTGCCTAAGCGGTAAGCAACGCTAGGGTCTCCCCGCTTCGCGGGGAGCCCCTAACGTTGCTTACTGGGCGACCCGCTTCGCGGGTCGCCAACTATGACAAAGAAAGGACTGCTCTCTCTCCGCACCATGCTTGTCTGGCGCTCTCACCTATTTCGCAAATATTTTTCAATCGGGGAAGCAGGGTGTGTAGAGGGAGTGGACAAAGTGGGCGGAGCTTCTGCCCCTCAAGTAAAGAAGTGCCGTAAATATATTCGAGAAAATATATTTATCTTTGTACGATTTATGTGATAACTAGTCCGGCTGCCCACCGCCTTCAACGAGGGGGGTATCGTCCTAGGGCGACAGATTTCGCAAATCTGAACGGACTGCGTTACACTGCGCTTTATATTTAATATTGATATCTATACAGATTTAACTTTCAGTTGGTTATCTTGGAAGAGGAGCGATTCGTTGAGTTTCACCATCAGAGGGGTCGTTACTTCCGTTTGCGAATTCCTCGGCCTGGTCGAGATATGGACTTCTGCAGGGAGTCCGGTGATCTGTACATGGTGGGAAGCTCGTGAGTTTCTTCTATTGTCTTAATCTTTTATCTTTAAATATATCGGCCTAAATATATTAGTGTTCGTGCACTAATAGTAGCCACAATTATTCGCGTTAAATGGATAAAGCCGGTCCACGGTGAAACGAGACGAATGACCGTGACGGAAGATAAAATATGGGATTAAGAAACGAGATCTATCGACTTAACCTGGAAGAAGGAGTATTTCTCCAATCTCTGATTACGGAAGCAACTTCAATCAACTGCTGCCAATTCAACCCTGTTCATCAGCTCTTCTTGGCTGGAACTTCTGGTTTGCTAACTCATTCTAAGTATATCTACTCATTAGTTTTGCCAACTCGAGCCATTTCCTTGCTAACTCCGCCTCTCGCTAGTCTTTTTTTCATTAGGAATATCGCTATGGAGTACCTTACTATTCATGTTGCGACTGTTCTTCCCAGATGCAGTGGTGTGCTATGAAAGGTTAAGCTTTTTAAAATGCGCACTCCCGGCTAGAAATCTGCGCGGCCCCAGTAGCCAGCAAGTTTACGACCGGGGGGGGGGGGGGGGGGTCGCTAGCTGTAAATGTTGTGGCCCCAGAGGTGTTTAGTGCCCTTAACCCCTTAACCCCCCCCCCCCCCCTAAATATGTCCCTTAGACCCTAAATTTTACAACTGGCGACCTCCTCCCCCGCCGCTGGCCCCGGGAGCGCGCGGCACTGCGGCCTTCCAAAACGCGCAACCCCTACGTAACCCCGCTAAACCTCGTTTAACCCTCCCGGTAGCAAAAAACGGGGGGGGGGGGGGGGGCGGCCCCGGTGAGGAAAAATACGCGGCCCCGGGCCATTTAACCTTCCAAGCCCATCACTGCCCAGATGAAATCTTCCCTATTTTATCTTCCCATCTAAACATATTTCAGAGGGTACAGTCGAAGCATGGGATCATCGTGACAGAAAACGAGTTAGCATTCTGGATACTCTTCCATCTATTAAAGACGAGATCGAGTGAGTATCTCAGTCATTACATAGGCAAAATTAATCTGATTTTCGATTTATATTATAAAATAGGTAAGAAGAAAATGGTCGAGCTCCTTTGACAATTGCTTCATGTCATTGTACCCCCAGTGGAGCTATTTAATTGAATCACTCATTTTTATTTGTAACTAATGGTATTTTTCTAGATATCTTAGATTCTCTTATGACTCGTGTCTACATGAGTACTAACCAGTAGGGATGACAGTTCGGTTCGGTTAATGGATTATCCATTGTCAAATGGATAATCCAAACGTGTACTCAACGAGCACGCGATGCACTAGGAGAGTTTGGATTATCCAAACCGAATGGACTATCCATAAAAAAGATAATGAATAGTACTGTGAGAATAGAATGCGTAGCAACGTGGTGTGTATGATAAACTTCTTATAGTGCTACAATATTCGCGGAACGGAAAAATATTAATCGCAAAATATTTTCCCGTTCCGCGAATGTTGTAGTACTTTAAGAAGTTTATTATGTACACCACGTTGCTACGCATTCTATCACGCCTCTCATGAGAGAATCGAGCTGAGCATGGGAATGGTGAAAAGAGTTCTAACCGGTTTTGGCCACCCTGAGGCATGCCCGAGTGCCCTCCGAAGTCTCATTGTTCAGACTAAATTTTGGAAATTTTGGAGAGAGTCGGATTCCGGCACCTCCCTCTTTGAGAGCAGTTTTCTTGGTTACGGTGAGAGATAGAGTGAAATTGACCTCTGGGTGACCCCAACTCATTTTTCGAGCTCTATCGATTTATCAAAACCATTTTCTCTAAATCCCATTTTCAACAGTTGTACGGTCAATTTTCTCAAAAATGTAGGTGAAGACGCAGCTCAAATTTCCATACGATATACAGCTCAGCGAGAGCTTTCCAATGAGTGGTTTGCGAAAACAATGCTAACACTTGGGAGCGAGTTATGTCCAGTAAACATCGTCTGAATCGTTTGAACTTTATTTTCAACAGACTTTCATTCCACACCGTTCATTTTGAAGCGCGCGGCCGATCGGTTTTTAACAGCTCTCAAAGAGGGAGGTGCCGGTATCCGACACATCGTAGGCAGCTCCAAAATGAAGTATGACCAATGAGACTCCGGAACTCATTCAGATATGCCTCAGGATGACCGAAACCGGTTAGAACTCATTTCACGATTTCCCCTCCATTCCCATGAATCGCGATTCTAGCTCGATTTTCTCGTGAATGGCGTGCTATTCTCACAGTATGGATAATCCATTTGGCCGTGCGCGACGCGTCTAAATGGCTAATGAGTATCTATTTGGCGATGTCTTCTTCCGAGTGAGGAATGAGGGTGATTGCAGGGGTCTCACTCAAGTGAGTGCACTCAGATGGTTCAGTCCTCTTCAGATGGGAGTCGGAACCACGAGTGGACACGTCAGTTACTTCACCGTTTCTTAATATCTTTCCATCGTCGATTTGTGAGTCACCATTCGTGCCCCTCGATCACTTTATCACGAGCTTCGTGTAAACCTGTAGGAAAACTGGCCCATTTTGCTACCAGGAAATATTTTTTGTCACCGATTTTGATAAAACTTGTTTTGATGGACATCATTGGCGATCAGGATGAGGTCTATCCGCTTGGTTTGGTACACTTTATTGATTTTTTTTATCTATCGCTGCTGAGAGGCATAACTGAGTCCATTTTGATCGTACAGTGTTTTTTTTTCATTCTGCTCGTCTTCGAAAACCTTTCAAATAGGGTAACGTCTTCCAATGCGGCTGATTTTGTTTTAATGGTGAAAATAGCAAAAACAATTTCGTTATGAGAAATCGATAATACCTCGAGCGATTTCCGGAAACCAAAAGCTTTTTATTTCAAGTTTGGAATATCGTGGCCAAATTAGGTAGGGTCTACGTTGATCTTTTTTTTTCTGTCCTACAATCGTGTTATCATTGGAGAATGTGGACTGTTCTGGACTTACAATTTTGTCGCATTTTTAGCAACAATGGTTTTTTCATGGTTAAAAGTTCTCCAATCGCGCACATAAAAAAATGAAATCGATAGCTCTTTGAGGGACGGATAATAATGACTCAATGACCAAAAGTCCTGGTATAATTTGTTATTGAAATCTTTTTCAATAACAAATTGTACCAGCAATAACAAATTCAATAACAAATTATATCAGCAAATTTTTCAGGGGACAATTTCAAAATTTGAAACGGCTAGATTTTTTTTCACAGATGAGATAGCTGACCACTTCCAACAGCAAAAAATGCTTATCTCGTCGAGAGCTTTCATAATTACTATATCACATGTATCACGAGTCGGTGAAGCGAAAAGTGCCCCTTCGCGAACAATTTTTTTCAAACCCATTTAAAATAGATCAAATTATAATGTTAAGTTAGTCTAGGGACAAGATTACGAATGAACAAGGTCATTTGTCCCAGAGCCGGATTATAGGTATTTCACGGTTCCAAAACCGGCTATACTGTATTTCAGCTCCCAGATCAGCTGCAGAGATGGCACGGTGCGCAAAATGCACGGAAAAATACGGCGAACAACTTTACTGTTGACCACTTTTGGATTGGATGCAAACCACAAAAGGTGCTTCTGTGGGTAGCACAACATTTAGCCATATTCGAAATGTTTCGTTGAGGCATGATCAGTTTTGATTATATATAGTGTTTTTAAAATATCTACACCTAATTCCACTAAAACAATCGCCAAATTTTAAGTTTTGGAAAAATTAATTTCCGACTTACTATTTTGGCCGATTTTGGGGCCTAAAAAGTGCGATTATCAAAACGTTCTTTCCAATATTTTTTGTGAAGCCTTCAGTACTACTGGTATTCTCTCCAAATTACTTAGAAGTTGCCATTTCTGCAGGCGTTCTATCTAGATAATATCTTCCAAAAATGCGACATCGAAGGGTCGCAAAAAGTTACAATTCGATTTTTCAGTTCATTTTGTTCGAATCTATCACTTTAAAACGGATAAATATATTTTTAATATAGAGAAGTTCAAAACGACATCAAACTCTGTAACAAGAGTGATTCAAAAATTTATGAAAATTTCGAATTTTGAAAAAATAAATATTTGGCAAACTATCAATACGACTATATTAAGAGTGTTTTCAACATAATTTTCATTAGCTCTTATTTTTGTACTCAAATACGAATTGTTTGAACATAACCTGTTGAGAATTCGAATTTTAACTTTTTGCGACCCTTCGATGTCGCATTTTTGGAAGATATTATCTAGATAGAACGACTGCAGAAATGCCAACTTCTAAGTAATTTGGAGAGAATACCAGTAGTACTGAAGGCTTCACAAAAAATATTGGGAAGAACGTTTTGATAATCGCACTTTTTCAGGCCCCAAAATCGGCCAAAATAGTAAGTCGGAAATAAATTTTTCCAAAACTTAAAATTTGGCGATTGTTTTAGTGGAATTAGGTGTATACTAGCGACCTTCGGTCGCTACGTGGTTCGCGGGGTTGTGTTTTAAGGATAACAATTGGACGCGACTGGTGAGAGCCTGCTTAAAACGTTGTAAAAGGCTCGTGAGGCCTCGGGCAATTCGAAAAAGTTGGGATGGGGCTTCGCCCCATCCCAACTTTTTCGAATCACCCTCGGCCTCACGAGCCTTTCACAACGCTTACGCTGCGGGGAGTGAGAGCAAGTTGGGAGATTTTAAAACAGCTATGTGCTATATTTCAAAAGATGGGTTTGTGAATGTGCAAATAACAACGTTACCGTGTTCTAAGGCATGCAAGTAGAAGCCTGCGTAAAACGTTGTAAAAGGCTCGTGAGGCCTCGGGCAATTCGAAAAAGTTGGGATGGGGCTTCGCCCCATCCCAACTTTTTCGAATCACCCTCGGCCTCACGAGCCTTTCACAAAGCTTACGCTGCGGGGAGTGAGAGCAAGTTGGGAGATTTTAAAACAGCTATGTGCTATATGTCAAAAGATGGGTTTGTGAATGCGCAAATAACAACGTTACCGTGTTCTAAGGCATGCAAGTAGAAGCCTGCTTAAAACGTTGTAAAAGGCTCGTGAGGCCTCGGGCAATTCGAAAAAGTTGGGATGGGGCTTCGCCCCATCCCAACTTTTTCAAATCACCCTCGGCCTCACGAGCCTTTCACAACGCTTACGCTGCGTGGAGAGAGAGCAGGTTGGGATGGTGTGGCGTGTGGTACACGGGGTGCATTTGAGCTTTCTGCGATTTGGCAAAATGCACCATGTTGTGTGGTGTGCTGAAAGTGCTCGTCGTGAGGATGCCAACGGTCAAGGTCCTATCCTTCTACGATGATTTTGAAGCGAGTTAGAGCCATTTGAAGAAAAAGATCAAACTACAAACTACAAAGATCAAACTTTAAAAGCGCTCGCCATGGGGATGCCAACGGTCAAGGTCCTATCCTTCTACGATGATTTTGAAGCGAGTTAGAGCCATTTGAAGAAAAAGATCAAACTACAAACTACAAAGATCAAACTTTAAAAGCGCTCGCCATGGGGATGCCAACGGTCAAGGTCCTATCCTTCTACGATGATTTTGAAGCGAGTTATAGCCATTTGAAGAAAAAGATCAAACTACAAAGATCAAAGATCAAAGATCAAACTTTAAAAGCGCTCGACGTGGGAATACCAACGGTCAAGGTCCGACGTCACACGGACGTGTTTGAGCAAAGCTAGAGCGATTTGAAGAAAAAGATCAAAGATCAAAGATCAAGTTTAAAATTTTGGAAGTGCTCATCGCGGGGATGCCAATGGTCAAGGTCCGAAGTCGCACGGATACGTTTGAGCCGAGTTAGAGCCATTTGAAGGAAAAGATCAAACTACAAACTACAAAGATCAAAGATCAAATTTTGAAAGCGCTCGTCAAGGGTTTTCATATGGTCAAGGTCTTAGGCACATAGGATGATTTTGAGGCGAATTAGAGCGATTTGAAAAAAAAGCGTGACAGACAGACGGACAGACAGACGTTATGGTATTTCTTTATACAGTAATATTTTAAAAACACTATAAAATAATCAAAACTGATCATGCCTCAACGAAACATTTCGAATACGGCTAAATGTTGTGCTACCCACATCGAGTTAGCAACGGTTGATCGTGTATTTGGCAACTGAAGCCATCTTCGATTTGAACGATTATTTTATTGAAGATGTAAATAGACTTCTTGTTTAATATTCTGCAATAAAATTCCCTGCAACTTTCCTGCATGATACAGAAATATATTTATTTTTCGAATAGAAATTGATTTTTTAGAACCACCTTTTGTGGTTTGCATCCAATCAAAAAGTGGTCAACAGTAAATTTGTTCGCCGTATTTTTCCGCGCATTTTGCGAACCGTGCCATCTCTGTAGCTGATCTGGGAGCTGAAATACAGTATAGCCGGTTTTGGAACCGTGAAATACCTATAATCCGGCTCTGGGACAAATGACCTTGTTCATTCGTAATCTTGTCCCTAGACTAACTTAACATTATAATTTGATCTATTTTAAATGGGTTTGAAAAAAATTGTTCGTGGCTTCCTCCACTGACTCGTGATACCTGTGATATATGTATGTGGTTTAGATGAGCCGTTCAAAAGTTGGAAAAAGCGAACACCCAAGTTCATCACTGAACAGCGAATGAGGGATGCGAGATACGACTTCCTAAGGTCGATTTTTAGACTCTAAGCCACAAATTCACCCTAGGGCCGACTTGTCCCCGTAGGTTGTATCATATTTTGGCTTGTACGGCCTATACTTTAATTCTCTAATATCCTCTGATATATATTTATCAAATCAATGAGAAAATATGATTGCATTTGTGTGATAACGTATAGGAACTGCTATACTACTGCAAAAGGAGCCTCTTTTTGACCAGAAGTGTGAAAAAATCGTTTTATGGGTATAAAGTTTTCTTCATATTTATCAGGTTGGCATGAAAGTCTTTGTCACTTTTTCAAAACTTTATTTCTTGGAGAAATGAAAAGCATGAGTTCATTTATACTTGTCATCATTATTGACCATATGTGCCCAACGTACCTGCAATGTATGGATCCCCTCCCTTTAGAACCCGCCTGGGCATAATGCAAAGTATTGCTTGCGTTCAACCTCGAGACATATACGGGAATTGAAGGCCCTACCTCGAACGGCATGGGCCAGGTCTGCGAAAAGCCCGTAATCTTACGGGCCATGTCAGAAGAGTACGGGTGGTGAGGGAGAACCATCCATCGCTATCTAGCCAGTTCCTGATTGATTTGATTGGAGACCTGGAGACGGGGGTCATTTTGTTGAGTATACACTTTCTTGTCCTTCAGCCTTGAATAATCGACTTCCAGCTTCAAATGATGTAGGTGTGTGACGTACTTGACCCCGGTGATTGACATGCCCTCAGGTAGTAGCTCCGATAAGATTACGCCATCCACTCCCCATCACATTGACAGCGTTTTTTTTATTGGCTTGCAGATCAAGTTTTGGGACACCCCGTGAAGTCTCTCCTTCTCCAACCCGTTGTGTTCTCCTGTGGTTGTTATCGTAGAGGACCCACTTCTCATTCCCCGTTATGAGCCGTTCCATCCATCGATCCCCGCCTTGGGAAATGAGGAGAGTAATGGAATCATCGACTCGACGGTCACGGCTGGCTTGGCTCAGATCATGGGATATGTATCGACCGATAAATTTCCTCATTCCAAGAGATCTCAAGTCGTCTTTGACAGTGCTATGGTGGACTCTAAGTGCAATAGTCATTTCACGGGCACTTTGAAATGGGTATGTTTCCACAACTTCCTTCAACGTTTCCAAATCCAACTCCCCAGGTCTTCCAGGCCGATCCTGATCATTGAGGGTCAAGTCGTCTTCTTCGAAGCGATGGAACCAATTCCATATGCTGTTGTAGAGGGGGCACGTGTGCCATAAAGATAATTCAGTAGGGTATCTGAATCCTTCATCGTGAAGTCAGATATTGAAATGCAAATCAGAACATGACTGAAGTGGATGGCACTTGTGACATACAACGTTCCTCTACTTGCCCCTTTCTGATGGGAAGGGAATGGGAAGTTCTTTACGTTAAAGGCCCCTCACTGCTTGTTATTCACTAGGCACGAGGAAATGTCAAAGTCCATCTGCGACGAGCAGTGGAAAAACAAAACCAGTGACAAAGACTTTCATGCCAACCTAATAAATAACAAATTATCCCAGCACTTTTGGTCACTGGATCATTATTTTCCGTCTCTCAAAGAGCTATCGATTTCATTTTTTATATGCGCGATTGGAGAACTTTTAACCAAGATACGATCAAAAAATCATTGATGCTAAAATGCGACAAAATTTTAAATCCAGAACAGTCCACATTCTCCCATAGTAAATCGATTGTGGGAGGACATAAATATAAAAAAAACCATCAAAAAGATCAACCAGTGCTGGGACAGAAAAATATTTATTTCTGAAAACAGAAACAGAAATGGGCACTTCTTGGATAATTGGCCCACCCCCTCTCCCCCCCCCCCCCTTCCTCCTCTACCCACTCATTTCTCGGTGTCATTCCTTCATTTTCGGTCGCACAACCCCTTTGTGATGGGGAGGGGATGAGAAATGATAGGCGGATGGGAGGGGGTGGGCCAAATATCCATGAAGTGCCCAGAAATGTCTTATCCCAGAAATGTCTTAGAAATGTCTTAAAAATCAGAAAAATTTCAAACCCTATTTACCGTAGTTGGAATTCGATAAAATGCGAGCTAATCCGTAATTTGAGAATAATTATTACATGTTCGTATACGTGTGACTTTAATCTTCGTGTACTTTCAGAAATTTTTTAAGATGAATCACCAGAAGTAGTTATTTTCCTGTCATGTTTTGTTTTGTGAAAATCATTTTCTTTTTCTAATAAGAAATTTTTTTCTGTCTCAAAAATGGCGCGAGTACAAAGAGAGGCAGATAATGGTAAGAAAGCGATAGAATATTATTATTGTGATTCAGGAACTGACTAAACTCAAACCGGGGAACTGGTATGGTAGTTTCTTACATACATTCTTGCCGCTCTGGGGAAAAATCTATGGTGTCTGTAGTTGAATCTTGATGATATTTTGTTGAAGTTAAGCTCATGTCATGTACCGTACACGTTGAAGTAATGGGCTTTGTCTTTTGAGATACGGCATTTGCCTCTAACATGGGTTTGGTCTCTGGACACATTCCCAATCTTCACGAAAATTTGAGGGTAGACTAATTCGAGTACGCTGATTCCAATTCCGCTTTCAAATTCTGCCAAATGCATCGTTGAAGCGAGATAGCGTTCACAGGTGAGATGTAAGGAGTAGTTTTGACCACGGTTCCCATCGGTTGTGTGGTGAAGTGGATAAGAGGAATTGTTGGGACAGGTGTGGCTGGGGGTTCGATCCCTACCCTTTGCTACTTGTTTTGCTGTGGTTTTGCAACAGCTTAAAGACATCAATAACACTTTTATTCATTCAGCAAATATGGAAATCAACTACGAAGCACTTGAAACATGATGTTTTCTGACAATTCGGAAAGAAAATGAACGACTTTTTGGGGCAGTTTGCGGTATGACAAGGTGCAGAATAGACGGTGCGGGGGAAACAAATCTCTACAAGCGTTTTGAAACGGACTTGGTGGGCCTTGATGTGCCGACATAGCCATTTTCGTATGGTTTCAAAAACTACCCTGATTTCATTGCGTTCCAGCGAGATTCCATTTTGAAAGTAATCTCTCACCCTATTCCATTATTTGTTGTTCTGTATTCCGTCCTCTTGTGCAGTATGCTTGGTACGCTGCTGGGTATCTTTCCTCTCCTCCCCAAGTCCGTTTCAAAACGCCTGTAGAGATTTGTTTCCCCCGCACCGTCTATTATGCCCCTTGTCATACCGCAAACTGCCCCAAAAAGTCGTTCATTTTCTGTCCGAATTGTCAGAAAACATCATGTTTCAAGTGCTTCGTAGTTGATTTCCATATTTGCTGAATGAATAAAAGTGTTATTGATGTCTTTAAGCTGTTGCAAAACCACAGCAAAACAAGTAGTAAAGGGTAGGGATCAAACCCCCAGCCACACCTGTCCCAACCATTCCTCTTATCCACTTCACCACACAACCGATGGGAACCGTGGTCAAAACTACTCCTTACATCTCACCTGTGAACGCTATCTCGCTTCAACGATGCATTTGGCAGAATTTGAAAGCGGAATTGGAATCAGCGTACTCGAATTAGTCTACCCTCAAATTTTCGTGAAGATTGGAGAATGTGTCCAGAGACCAATCCCATGTAAGAAGGTTACTGGCTGTCTTCAAATCTATTGGTTCCATACGCTTTTCAAGGGAATATAATCCTGTTTGCGTATCTCTCAAGAAAGAGTATCCTCTCCATCGGGATGCAAGTCTCGAAAGCTAAAAAAAACTTTAAAAAATGACCAAGGAATGAGTTTTTTCCACACCTCTGGTCAAAACATGGCGCTTCTTGCAATAGTATTGCAGTTCGTATCGGGCATTTTTTTACAGTTTTCTTGAGATTCCAATAACAAATTATCCCAGCACATTTGGTCACAGAGTCATTCTTTTCCGTCTCTCAAAGAGCTATCGATTTTATTTTTTATGTGCGTGATTGGAAAGCTGAACCAGCGATTGATAAAAAAATCGGTAAAGTGCAGCTTTGGCCAAACCAAGCGGATATCCTGATCCCAAATAATGTCCATCAACCAAGTTTTATCAAAATCGGTGACATAAAATATTTCCTGGTAGCCAGTGTTCTTGCATTTTCACAGGATACCCGTGTTATACTAATGATAATTATTAGAGATAAAGCGAGGAAGTTGTATATTCTTTTTAAAAGCGTTTTGTGCCCCACAAAAAATATATACGGAGGGGATTGTCGCCATCAAGTTGAAAGGGAAAGCCTGGTTACAAGCACTATTATTAATATAATAACCCATTTTGCAGATTCTGTTATTCGACATCCGGTCACGTCGTCCATTGCTAGTGAAAGATCAATACAACGCTCTCCCGATTAAGAGGATCGAATTGGTGCAAAGGGAGAACGAGGGGGATCTCGTGATGAGCATGGACGAGAGGGCAATCAAGGTTGCTTCTTCCCCTCATTCAATCCTTCCATTCTTAATTGTGAGGTGTGGAGTAGAGACACGGGAAAGGCCTTCTCTGCCATTGAACCTCAGAATGCACTCAATGATTTCGTCAGATATCCAGGCTCTGGTATGCCCTTCCAAACTTGTTAGATTGATTTTGAACACTGATTTATTGTGGAGTGGAGAAAAAGAATGCAGTTAATAGATGACTGGATTGAGGTCTTATTCTGATGGCATGCGAATCTTCTCGTATGGAGCAGTACTTCGTTCCTTCCCTTGGCCCCGCCCCCAAATGGTGTGCCTATCTAGAGACTATCACTGAGGAATTGGAGGAGACTGAACAACCCGCAGGTGAGAACTCTATCCTACTCTGCACTAGTAGTTCGAGAGCCCTTCCGTCAACTCTCTTCCTTCTCTTGTGCATTCAGAATAATTTCATGGTTTTGTTTAGTGTACGACGACTACAAATTCGTGACTGCGGCAGAGTTGGACCAGCTCGGTCTCTCTCATCTCGTGGGCTCGAATGTGCTGAGAGCATATATGCATGGTTACTTCATGGACATTCGATTGTACAACAAGGTAGTGTCTTCTCACTAGGAAGTCCGAGGTGATTCGTGTTCTAATTGTAAGGAATAATTGTACAGGCTCGCACTCTCACTCAACCATTCGCTTACGATAAATACAAGGATAGGAAACTTATGGAAGAGGTACCTTTTATTGCAAAAAAAGTGAAAAATATTTTTCACCAAAAATGCTTGATTAGGCAGAGACGATACTCCATCTTCTCCATTAGTATCATATCTACTTTCAGAAAGTGAAAATGGAAGTGTGAAATAGTGTATGGATGGAGAAAGAAGGAAGAGGGGGAGGAGTGATTGTAGGTGGAGAAGGAAGGAAGAGAGGGAGGAGTGATTGTAGGTGGAGAAGGAAGGAAGAGAGGGAGGAGTGATTGTAGGTGGAGAAGGAAGGAAGAGAGGGAGGAGTGATTGTAGGTGGAAAAGGAAGGAAGAGAGGGAGGAGTGATTGTAGGTGGAGAAGGAACGAGAGACGACAGTCGTCAAGAAGAAGAACGAGTCGAAGAGAGTCAAGGTGAGAGATATCCGAGTAGAGGGGCATACCAATGGAATGGAGAGAGATCAATACTCGATCAGTGCTTTCCTTCCTATACTGCTGTTCTATTTATAGTCTTTGTGGTTCTTATATTTTTCTGTGTGTGAATGCCCTTTTAAATGAGAATAGTTATACAATTTCAAATCTAATTGTACGCTACAGTTCGAAATTCGGGTAACATCTTAATTGTACAACCTCGACGGATCGAGTGGTGAGAGAGACTGTAGAATGAAGACAATTCCCAGTTTCAAACTTTGTTGCCCAGTGAGAAAGAGAGAGAATCAATATATATTAAGACGAAAAAGGAAGAAATATCAGACAATGGGAAAGAGGGCGATATTGTTGTTAACCATTAATCACGTTATAAATTTGAAAATGCATGTATAACGGGCATGGTTTATCACGGGTCTTGTGTAAGAATGCAGGAAAATCAGCCCCTTTTGCCACAAGAAAAAAGTGATAGTCACGGGTCGTTCAAACTTGGTTTATTGATACTATTGGGGGTCCGAAGAAGTCCTATCCACTTGGTTTGGTCAGATTAGCTCATTATCGATTTTTTTGGAACTACTAGAAGCCTACCAAGCCCCGCCCTCTTGGCCCCACCCCCTTGGGGGCGTGGTATAGTACCTAGCCCTAAGCAATCGAGATCCGAGCATAAATATTAAGCACAACTCTAATTAACATTTTTTCTAAGCCTAAGCAGCCTAAGCCAGATTTTAAGCAAGTTTATAATGAGAAGGGGGCGGAGGGGCGGGGCTTGGTTGGCTTCTAGGAAAGTGCCATTTTTTTATCTACCGGCTTGAAGTACTGTAAATCGGTCAATTTTGATCGTACAGCGAACTTTTTTTTTAGCATTTTGCTCGTCTCGACGAGTTCTACAAATATGTCTGTAGTGTTCCTTACCAAAAACGTCAGCATTGTGGTCATTTTCTCGAAAAACCGATTTTTCGATACAAAATATCAATTTTTCTCGTCAGCCATATGAAATGTTCCTCGTTTTTATTTAACAAAAGGATTCTACGGACAAAATAAGGGAGGGTTTATGTTGAACGCTTTCCATATTTCGTTCCCCGGGATATCGTTTTAGTAAGTAGGGTCCGGAACATAGTCGCTTTTTTGAAAAATTCGTATTTTTGTTCATATCTCAGTTCAAAACTAGCGGGGAACTACGCTAACAATTCTACTTCATGGTTATATCCGACCTATCCGGCCAACACGTTTAACTCTAACGGGGAATCTAACCACCAACCTTCGGTTTTCAAATCCACTGCTTTAGCCACTTGGTCATAGAAATAGGTCAATAAGACTTCCATTAATCATCATAAACCGAGTTATGAATTATTCAACAAATAAGCAACGCAAAATTAGAATTTTAAAATAAATTGCAAAAATTCGTCATTTCGCGATTATTCAAAGGCATAATTCCAGCTAATTAGCCACTAATTAGCTATTTAATGATGCAATTAATTAAGTCTAATATGTTATCTAATATTTTAACCTAATAAACAGCTCAATCTCAGCGTTTTGTTGCGTTTAGCAAAAAGTCAAGGTAATGGATTCGCCCCATCACCATTTTGCAATTCTTCAAGCGCCTAATTTAAGCTAATTAGCTATCAATTATAGGTAAAATGAATAAAGTATTTTTTGTTAATATGCCTAATAATGATTAAAACCAAGAAACACCGAAAAATATGCATTTTGATGCAATCGCATATAGCGTGGGAAAATTGCCCAAACCTACCGTAGTTTACGCACGGACGGAACACGGACGCCTCTTTTTCGCGAATATCTTGATTGTTTTTCAATTTAGATGCCTGTTTTTGTGTCTGCTGATTAAATACAACGCGTGCGCGCAAGCCTGCAAAGTTTTAGCTTCCTAGCTGCTCGGGGAACGATTTTCTTACTGGGTAAGGTAAAGTAGTAATGGTCCTCTCGCTAAAGTGAAGAGTGAATTCGAAAGCTCTCGATGATTCCGACAAAACATTCTCTGAGGAAATAAGCGCTAAGTTTGCTCGTTTTTGAGTTATTTGCGAAAAACGAAAGTCGAGCACTCACACGAACAGCCGTAGAATGTTTTGTCGGAATCATCGAGAGCTTTCGAATTCACTCTTTACTATAGCGAGAGGACCATTTTGAACTGAGATATGAACAAAAATGTGAATTTTGCAAAAAAAGCGACCATGTTCCGGACCCTACTTACTAAAACGATATCCCGGGGAACGAAATATGGAAAGCGTTCAACATAAACCCTCCCTTATTTTGTCCGTAGAATCCTTTTGTGAAATAAAACGAGGAACATTCCATATGGCTGACGAGAAAAATCGATATTCTGGATCGAAAAATCGGTTTTTCGAGAAAATGACCACAATGCTGACGTTTTTGGTAAGGAACACTGAAGACATATTTGTAGGACTCGTCGAGACGAGCAAAATGCTAAAAAAAAGTTCGCTGTACGATCACAATTGACCGATTTACAGTACTTCGAGCCGGTAGATAAAAAAAATCGATAATGAGCAAATTTGACCAAACCAAGTGGATATGACTTCTTCGGACCCCCAATAGTATCAATAAACCAAGTTTGAACGAAATCTGTGACTATCATTTTTTTCTGGTGGCAGACGTTCCTGCATTCTCCCGTGTTAAGGTGAATGCTGAACTAGCGGAGAGATTGAAGACTGAGGCAGAAGGGGAAGCCAGTAGAGAGAAAAGAAAGGACAAGAGGAACAAAGAGATGAAAAAGGTATTCCAATTAAGCAATTGGTCACACTTGAGTGTGTGATTGTGTCTCATTGCTTATTCGGGGGGGGGGGGGGTGACAATTGCAAAAACGACAATTGCACAACTCGTCGCCGTTCGCTTAATAGTAGACCTAGGAACTTGGGAGCTATATCATTGTAACTAGTATGTGCTCCCCTACACTTGCATGCATAAGTCTTGTAACCAAGCAATCATGATTTTAACACTTCTCCAACGACCAGGGGTTCATGGTCCAAAATTGAGAATTTTAGTAGAAAATCAAGCCTAGATAAACAGAGAGTACCGTAAGCAATCGGTATTGCAGTACTTCAATAACTACTGTATCATAATAACATAGGTATCGGTTGGTTACATCATTTGGTATTTATCTAGCAATGATTTTCTTCTAAAATTATCAATTTCGGACCATGAACCTCTGGTCGTTGGAGACGCGTTAAACTCATTATTACTTGGTAACAAGACTTATGCATGCAAGTGTAGTGGAGCACATACTGTTTACAATGATACAACCCCCCAAGTTCCTAGGTCCACTCTCAAAGGAAAGGCGACGAGTTGTGCAATTGTCGTTTTTGCAATTGTCACCCTCCCGCTTATTCGCTGTTTGGTAGATATCTGACTTGTCCTCTCTTCAACAAGGCGTGATTCTTGTTTCAGGCAGAGGCAGCCTCTATTATCCTCTCTGATCAAAGATTCTCTAAACTCTTCCAAATTGAAGACTTCGAGGTGCGTATATATTATAGATGAGTTGTTGATTGGATAGTAAGTGTAGTGTGGCTTGTGAAGGTGGACGAGACGTCGGAGGCATTCACTCGGGCTAAGAATGGAATGAAGAAGAAGAAGATGGATAGGGGAGAGGAAGTGGGAGAGGAGAGTCAAGAGGATCTGGAAGACGAGCAGCAGGTTCACTTTTTTACTATTACTAGTCCGGCTGTCCCCGTCCTAGCGGACCGATTTCACAATCCGGTTACTCGGATGGTTTATCATAATGCAATGCACCTGCCTCCATGGGAGAGGCTCCATGTTGATCATAATTGATCTGCGCACTTTTTTTAGTTTTCTATATTTGATTTTTTGCCTTAATATCAAATATAAAAATAAAAGGTTGCATAATCTGACACTGATGAACACTATTCCCATGACGCTAGGTGAATTGATTATCGAGTTATTCTCTCCCCACCATCTTTATACTTTTCATGAACCTTTCATAAAGGTGGTAATCTGATCGACTTAGAAAAAAGTTTGATTTTATTGATCATCAAGTTCAGGTGGATCTGTCCGGATTGGATATGGGAAAGATCGACGAAGAACTGGGACTTAGGACAGATGGAGGTGAGATAGAGAGTGAGGGGGGGGGAAGGAGGAATCGATTGTAGGAGAATCAGATGCATCGATGTCATCGATGGAGGAGAAGAGCGAGGAATCGGAGAGTGAAGGGGAGAAGGAGAAGGAAGAGAAGAGAAAGAGAGTAGAAGCAGCCAGGAGGAGACAACAGAAGGTTTGCAGTCCTCAATTGATTGTGAGACGTACTCCGATGGACGAGAGTGCGGGCACAGGAGGGTTAGTATGATAATGTAGCGGGAAGGAAGGACTTATGTTGACTCCTGAATGCTGTTGTTCATTGACTTCTCTTTTGCAGCGTAATATGCAGCGGGCATTCGATGATGATGAGAAAGAGAGAAGAGCTGTTAACAAACCAACTAAGTGAATTCATTTAATTTTTGAGAGAGATTTCATGGTGGTTTGAGTATTTCTTAGAGGGCGAATTCCTTTCTCTGCAGATTCACCCTCCATCAAATGGACACTGGAGAAACTACCACCAAGTTCGGAGACGCTGATGAGAGTGATGAAGAGGTTCTCCTCCCCCCCCCCTCCCGTCTACCTTCCCCTCACCCTCATTTTCCCCTCTCCCTTCTCTTTGTTTCCATCATCACTGACATTGCAGGTGTCGGCCCCTCTGGCCTCTCGCAAGCAAATGCTAGTGGAAGAAGGAGTGGAAGAGGAGGGAAGAGAGGAGGAGACTCCCTTCGGAGGAAAGAGTGTAACTTTCACTCTCAAGAAGAAGGTAACATTGGTGTGTTCCCTCACCTCCCTCCCTTCCTTATCTATCTCAACACGATTGCAACGAAAGAAACTAATAAAGATACAGGCTACGGTATTGATATGCTAGAGAATTAATATTTTAGTTAATTTGAGGATTTGCCAACTTGGCTATATATGACGCCGTTTGCCTAAAATTCGAGCAATGTCTGGCACAGAGAAAAAAGTCGAATTTTTGAAACTTCAGCATTGGGGGTTCTCGAGGGTGCTGATAACGATGGGCGTATTCATTTTGCATGTGGAGACTTCGTCCGGACAGATCGATTATAATTTCATTTTTCACCTTTTACTCTCCGACATTTTAGAAAAGTTAAAAAAATTATTTTTTATAAATAATGAAAAATAAATTAGATAGGAGTGATCGCCATCAAATTCTGACCCTAGAGACTTACCCACTTAATTTTCGGAATATCGGACGTAGAGATAATTCCGAGAATGTGGTTTCGACGTGTCGTCGTCTGGCCTCAACTAAGGCTCCACATGCAAAATGAATACGCCCATCGTCATCAGCACCCTCGAGAACCCCCAATGCTGAAGTTTCAGAAATTCGACCTTTTTTCTGTGCCAGACTTGCTCCGATTTGCTCGATTTTTAGGCAAACGGCGTCATATCGGAATTGGATTTGGAGTAATGTAATATTGGGGTGTTCCAAAAGTTCGATGGATTTTTTTGAAAATTTATTTATTTGAAGGGATGAATCTTACTGCCTAATGATACATAGTATTGAGTAGGGCAACCAGTGCTCTTAAATTTCCGTGCTACACAGATTTTGAATATTACAGGAATAGTGCGATTCCGAAGTTGTGTCTCAAAAATGGCCAAGTGTGGCATTCTTTCCTATGAAGAGACGGAACTCGCATGATTATGCCTAGTTACTCTGCAGCTGCCAAATAATTTATTGGACACAATCGTGGCCTACCGAAACACGCCGTATCTTCATTACGAAACTCGACATTTTCAACGTGTTTTTAAAATTTTCATAGATTTTGATACAATCGCGTCGGAAAGTTTTCGGGCACTTTTTCAATTCTCAATAATTTTCTCCTCAGGAAAGTTACAATTCTGATATCGAGCCATGGTATATCAAATTCATCGTAGATTACGGTGAATGTACTGAGGTCTTATGATGATCGATAATTATTGCGTAGTGATGACGCAATCAAAATGTACTTTTTCAAAACGGCATTATTCTTGCATGGATTTTTTTCCAGCTCGTCAAACTTTTTGAGGCTGGAGTCATGCCCGAGGCCTACCCAGAAAAGTTTTTTGAGGTTGCTGCACGACCGAACATTTTCTGCAGCCTTGCTGCAAAATCGAGGTCGAAAATTCAGATTTCGGCACCTAGTCAAGCTAGAACTGGTTCAAGGCATCAAAATGATCGCCATCATGAGTCCAGATGGTCCTGAGAATATGAAAAGCATATCTCGAAATTTGCCCTCAGGGCACGAACAAAAATCACTTTTTTGGATGACTAATATTTGGACATTCATAACTATGTGGGAAATGTAGATAAAAATCTGGATTTTGCATACGAATGTTCAAAATGTATTGTAGATCTGATTTCCAACTTTTTAGAGCGATTGGATATATTTCCTGCCCGCGGCGATCATTTTCCGGAGGTATACTTGGGTCGGGAAACACCTTGTTTACGCACTCTCGTCGTCTGCACTCTCTCGCCCATAGGGGTAAACAAGGTTTTCCCGACACGAGTAAAGGTAAAAGGTAAAGGTGCAGCCACGTCAAACGATTTTACAGTCGTGAACGACTACGCTAGGTGGTGTAGTGCGGTGAGGCCGACTACTGACACGAGTAAACCTCGGGAAAACGCACACCGCGGGCAGGAAAGATATCCAATCGCTCTAAAAAGTTGGAATCAGATCTACAATACATTTGGTACAAAACCAGATTTTTACCTACAGTCGCGAGCATAAGTCATGGGACACTTTTGGAATGGGTTTGAACTTTTTGCTCAGGAAATATATCATTCTGAGGCTAGGACGTTATGCACCGAATTCATCGGAGATTTTTCTTTTTGATATTAGGGTATGTCGCAATCGCACAGTCGTTGCGTAGTGATGACGCAATCAAAATATACTTTTTCAAAACGGCATTATTCTTACATGGATTTTTTCCAACTCGCCAAACTTTCTGAGGCTGGAGTCATGCCCGAGGCCTACCCAGAATAAAAATTTGAGGTTGCTGCGCGACCGCACATTTGCTGCAGCCTTGCTGCAAAATCGAGGTCGAAAATTCAGATTTCGGCACCTAGTCAAGCTAGAACTGGTTCAAGGCATCAAAATGATCGCCATCATGAGTCCAGATGGTCCTGAGAATATGAAAAGCATATCTCGAAATTTGCCCTCAGGGCACTAACAAAAATCACTTTTTTGGATGACCAATATTTGGATATTCATAACTATGTGGTACATGTAGGCAAAAATCTGTTTTTCGCATAAGAATGTTCAAAATGTATTGATGATCTGATTCCCAACTTTTTAGAGCGATTGGATATCTTTCCTGTCCGCGGCGTGCGTTTTTCGGAGGTATATTAGGGTCGGGAAACACCCTGTTTACCACTATGAGCGAGAGAGTGCAGACGACGAGAGAGCGTAAACAGGGTGTTTTCCGACCCGAGTATCCCTCCGAAAAACGCACGCCGCGGACAGGAAATATATCCAATCGCTCTAAAAAGTTGGAAATCAGATCTACAATACATTTTGAACATTCGTATGCAAAATCCAGATTTTTACCTACATGTCCCACATAGTTATGAATGTCCAAAAAATGATCATCCAAAAAAGTGATTTTTTCGTGCCCTGAGGGCAAATTTCGATACACTGTTTTCATATTTTCAGGATCATCAGTAGTCATGATGGCGATCATTTTGATGCCTTGAACCAGTTCTAGCTTGACTAGGTGCCGAAATCTGAATTTTCGACCTCGATTTTGCAGCAAGGCTGCAGAAAATGTTCGGTCGTGCAGCAACCTCAAAAAACTTTTCTGGGTAGGCCTCGGGCATGACTCCAGCCTCAAAAAGTTTGACGAGCTGGAAAAAAATCCATGCAAGAATAATGCCGTTTTGAAAAAGTACATTTTGATTGCGTCATCACTACGCAACGACTGTGCGATTGCGTCATACCCTAATATCAAAAAGAAAAATCTCCGATGAATTCGGTGCATAACGTCCTAGCCTCAGAATGATATATTTCCTGAGCAAAAAGTTCAAACCCATTCCAAAAGTGTCCCATGACTTATGCTCGCGACTGTACATGTCCCACATAATTATGAATGTTCAAATATTGGTCATCCACAAAAGTGATTTTTTTCGTGCCCTGAGGGGTCGAGATATGCTTTTCATATTCTCAGGATCATCTGGACTCATGATGGCGATCATTTTGATGCCTTGAACCAGTCTCTAGCTTGACTAGGAGCCGAGATCTGAATTTCCGACCTCGATTTTGCAGCAAGGCTGCAGCAAATGTGCGGTCGCGCAGCAACCTCAAATTTTTTTTCTGGGTAGGCCTTGGGCATGGCTCGAACCTCAGAAAGTTTGACGAGCTGGAAAAAATCCATGCAAGAATAATGCCGTTTTGAAAAAGCACATTTTGATTGCGTCATCACTGCGCAATAATTATCGATCATCATAAGACCTCAGTACATTCACCGTAATCTACGATGAATTTGGTATACCATGGCTGGATATCAGAATTGTATCTTTCCTGCGTAGAAAATTATAGGGAATTGAAAAAGCGCCCGAAAACTTTCCGACGCGACTGTACCAACAAAGGTTTCAAACTACAATAAATAATTTAAAACGAATTTACATCGTAAAATGAGGCCGATTGATTAGCAAACAACTATGAAAATTAAAAAAAATCGGAAAATGACCTTACTTCGACAAAATTAAAATGTTTTGATGTTTTTCAGTGGCCAATGCAGGAAGATGCAATTTTCAATGTTCAATTGAAAGTTTGATTGATTGCTGTCTCTTCTTCACAATAAGCCAGAGTTTTGAAACTTGAAAGAAAATTAAATTATAATTTTTTTAAACATGGACCAAAAAACGCACATTTTTGACTATTTCACCATCACTACGTAATCATTTCAAGAAATATCCTTCGCAAAAAATATTCCAGGTCGATCTACAAATGTGAATAATGATTACTTTTCTTGACTTATCCTTCGCAAGAAAATAAAATCAGAAAACAATTCATCGAAATTTTGGAACACCCCAATAGTTGTTCTCTGGGGGGGGGAGTGTGATGATGGGATGACGTTGCAGTCGACATTGGAGAAGGAAGCAGCTGCAGAGAGGACGGAGAGACATCTGAAGCAGAGGAAGGAGGAGAGGAGGTACGCAGTCTACGAGATCCAATCCTAATAACCGACTATTTGGTTAATGAATCATTTTGTCTAAAATTGGCTTCTGATGCGTATCACGATGGTTCTTCATCTGCTACGATATCTTACAGATTAAGAATCTACCATGTTTTTACCTCGGAAAATTGTATTTTTTTTCAAAGCAAAAATGATATTCGTTCCTAAAAATCGAGGTAATTGATTAAAATTCAGCAGATATCTGCTGAATTTTAATAAATTACCTCGATTTTCGACTAATATATCGGAACCGGCCAACGACAACGAAGAACAAACGCAAGCGATCTAAAGTTGTTTTCTAAGTTAATTGAACGTCTAGAACATAAAAGCGTTAAAGAAAAACTAAATATAAGCGGTGGAGAAGCACGAGGCGATTAAAAATATTTGTGCAGTATTTGAATTTTAAAATCTAGATTATTGAGCGCAAATATTTTCGAAATATTCACTTTAAGCGTGTAGAACCAATCATTTCCCACTTTTCAGCTATTTTAGCTATGAAAGAAGTTATGATTTTTCGAACTTTTTGCCAAACACCGTATGCGATCTCTCGGAAGACCTGTGTTATTTGTTCTGGCTAACATTATTCGATTCTATATTGATGGTATGCATTTAAAATAAATAAATATTGGAGTGTCCCAAAAGTCCTTGCACAAATTTTCTTATTTTTTTCTCTTTTGAACTACAATGTGCAATATCAAATATAGCTTTGCATTTATTACATGTGCACGTGCACTATTTTATTCCGCTATCAGTTGGTGGAAACTCTGCCTCACTAAGTTGCAAAATGCTGAAAGGTTGATTTTCGGTCACTTCGTTTAATAATTTCTAACTCAATTTGAGATTGCTTCGAGAGACCGAGATGGAATTCCAAGAGAGGCAACTACTTGCACTTAAATTAGAAAATGTCGAACATGATCTTCCTTTTAAGATAGCTTCTCATGATTTTTTCTGAAAATCGATCTTCGAATTTTTCGATATTGCATGCTCCTTTGTATGCGTATTCCATTTAAAAATCGCCATTGTAAGTTTTATTATATTACCAATGTATTATACCCAAAATTAGTTGGAAATTCGACTTTAAAAAAAATTTGTGGAAAATTTCGATTTTAGTCATGATTCAGCAATGTTATTAGAAAGATGGGGGTAGCACGCAAGTAGCCTACAGCCAACTCCCAATTCACAAGAGACTATGAACTGGCTCATATCTCTTCATAGCAGAGAAATTGCGATGGGGTGATTCTTATGAGGTCAGGATTTTTTTCTTTATTTTGGCGATTGCGCAAGAATTGCAAGACCTGAAGCGTGGAAACGGAAGAGCGGTGGATGACATATCCAATGCCGCTTAGTAGTACCTCACAAGTTTGATGGCAGATGAACAATTATTTTTCAAAAAGTAGTGCAAGGACTTTTGGGACACCCCAATAGTTAACATGTAAATAGAATAATTTGGTTGAGAACTCTGGGAAGCGTGCGGAATATGATGACTCCTCTTCCCGCCAATCTCATGCTCAATTTCAAGGGAGAACAGTCAAGTGGAGGTGAGTGGAGAAATGGAGAATAGACGCTACAAGTATTCATAGGTCCGAGTGGTCGAGGAGGAAGAGGAAGGGGAAGGGGGAGGGGGAGGGGCCAGACGAGGAGAATGTGAGGCACTCCATTCAACGCATTATCATCACATACGTTATCGTGTTTGTTTTGTTGTTGTTTGGTGTTCGAATTATTGATAAATATACATTTTGTGAAATGTTTGCATATATATTTTTCGCTGCTGTCATCGAGTATCCAAACAATGCTATCTTCGACAATAGCGATCTTCAACTTTATTTGTACCAAGGTATGACAACAAGAGGAACGCCTATTCACTTCACTTCTCAAAATTTGCATGGCGAACGGAGTTCTAACCTACAACTTTGAAATCTAGCATTTTGGCCAGTTTTAGATTAACATCGATCGCATTTTTTAATGGATGCGTATGTTTCTCATATAGATGTTGTGGAGCAGTCGCGTTCTCACTTCTATCTAATAGAGTTCGTCGTGCGAATGGCAATTAATATAGACACTTGCCAAAAGACATCATCCAGATGTCTCACCTAAAACAACTTAATATCCAAACGGAAAAGAAGATTTCACTAAAAAAATGCTACGCTATTTCTTCTCCAAAGATTCCATAATGACATGTTCCAAAACGTATCATCACCTTTAGAATCGGTAATATCACGAGAAAAAAAGCAGCTTTGTATGAAAATCAGATGAAGGAGAAGATTTAGAGATCGATCTTAGACCTTTTGAGTAGGAGGATCTAGGATTAATTATCCTCGTATTGATTATAAGGAAATGTGATAGGATAGAGCGACGGAATGATTTAAAGGGATCCGGGAGCCCCAAAGTTTATATTTTTAAATTATTTGGTTTATTTCTATTGAAATCAACTATTGAAAACATATTATTTCGAAAAATAAAATACAAATTTAAAAAATATATGAGTGGAGAAAATTCGCAATGAAAATAATTCAACAATTTGAACGGTAGCGTGAGCCTTGGTGAGGTTTCCCACCATTTTTGCAATTTACCGGCTCTGAATTTACCGGTTCCCGCTAGCGACCGCAACCGGGCTCCGCATTTGTCGGCGTTTTCCACTTGTTTTTACGTTGTTTCTTTTCAAAACTGGTTATATTCCGTTTCAGAATGGCCCAATTCACTTTGCTCACCATGAATTTACGCAGAAATACACCTTGTTTAGCTTATGGTACCAAATTTGCTAGCAGTTTTTTCGAGTTGCTCTTGTTTCGCTAGACTTGCGAGCAACTTGCAATATAAATATTGCTGACTCAACCTGCTTCTCATCCACTACTCGCGTGTGCATTTAATTCGGCGTGGCTTGATATGAGCGTGGAAATGCCGACATCAGTTCTTATCTGCGGTGTTCGTTCGCTCTACCGTGTAGGAAGGCGCGTTGACTAGTTGTTCCCGACTTTTCCCACCATCCTCACGATTGTAATACTTTTCCTCGATAATGTCGATACTACATAATAGTTTTGCCTCCTTCGTGCTGTCTTTTATTGTCGAGCCTCACTCCGTTTCAGCGGTTCGCTGCCGGTCCATCCTTCGTCGGCGGAGTAGAACGTGCAACACGGAGAATGATCGTCAAGGAATAGTGCGTTTTCCACGATTGTTTTATTGTTTTTTTATTACTATTTTTATTTAACCGTTCCAGCCGTACCGTCCTTCCGCTGACCGTAGAGGAGTGCCAGTTCGGCCAATTGCACTCCGTGGCCGAAGCGAGCAAGGCCGAAACTGGCGGCGGGGAGAGAGTATAGGTGCGTTTCCCACTTCGTCTATTAGGGCCAAGTGACAAAATGTGGCCAGATTTTATGTTGCCGACCGCTTAAAAATACAAAAACTCACCCGCTTTTCCCGAGTTCCAGACCTAATAATCCTGCCGCGTTTACCATAGACGCAATTCTCGCGCTCACGCCATGTAATTACGCGCCTGCCTTGCTTGCTTCCGTTTCTCACTCCACCAGGCATGTGCAGCTTCCATCCAATTATCGGTTCCGTTTTGCAGGTACTGAGAAATGAGCCGTTCGCGAACCACGCGCTCTTCAACGGCACAAGATCTACCACCTCCAGTCGAAGGTCAGTGCTAATTATCCGTTAATTAGTGCATATTTAATCTTAAAAATATTTTCTAATTGTTTAGGTCCCGACGCTGATCCTCAAGATCGCGCCCCAGGGATTGCTGGCGATCCACGAGGAGGCCTGGAACTCCCCGACTACATGAAGGACAACTTCTTCGTCAAGGTCGAGACCATCCACCTGTCCGACCGAGGAACCACCGAGAAAGTGAGTGAGAATTTGAAGAACCTAGACTCCGTTACTAGAGTGTTTGTTTCGGAGGTAGTTCTCTCGCCTTCTGTATCGTACTTCCATCTCTCGAGAGCGCCCTTCTTTAGTTTCTCACAACCTTACAAGAGTGATACTGAATGGCGTGTACATTATTGATTACCAGTTTATATTTAATTGTTAAATTCGAAAATACGCTCGTAGGATCAACCTGTTTGACGTTTCATTATTTGTCAGTGTTTAAAATAATAATTAATTGTTTAAAATACAGGCACACAACCTCTCAAGGGAGAAGCGGGAGGTCGTCCACATCGGCATCGCCAACGACAAGGAGTTCCTGACGCCGGCCGGCGTCAAACAGGAGATGTCGCCCTCCCTGTACCAGACGAAGAAGAGGACCGCTCGTCAATGACTGGAGGATCGGCACGGAGCCGGTAAGTGAACTTTACTTTGAATGAATGGATTCGCTATATCATTTCCTTGATACTGAAAAGTAGCTAGCACTATTATTGATGAAACTGCTGCCAGAAAAAGAAGCCCGGAGTCGAGCCGTAAAGGGCAACTAGATAACTAGCAAGCAGCTGGCCTGTTGGTCGAAGCTATGCATAGTAGATCTACTTTTGAAGCTCAGATCGGCCTAGTGAATCTGCATTTTTTATTGTGACCTCATGAATTCTAAAAGAAAAAATTATTTAAATAACGAATGTCAGGTGATGAGCGCGTACAAGCTCGTGTCCGTGCACTTCAAGTGGTTCGGCTTCCAGCAGATGGTCGAGAGCTTCTCCATCAAGCAGTACCCCGGCTGTTCTCGAAGTTCCACCGCGAGGTTCGCGTTTCGCGGTTTATTTATGGGGGTTCGATGAAACATGGAAGTGGTGGGACGAGCGATCACCTTGCGAAGGACATGTAGCATTCTCGAATATTTTTCGAATATACGCATGTTAATGCACATTCATCACCCATTCACGGCTGTTCGCTCTGGAAAAGGGCTGGACTAATGGCACAAATTGCAGCTGTTCTGCTGGATGGACGACTGCATCAGCTTACGATGGCGGACATCCGCGCGCTCGATGAAAAGGCGCGTTTATATTTTTTTCCTTATTTAATTTAATGCTGATAGAATATGTAAGTATAGCGGCGGAATCAAACTGCTAATTGAAAACAGTCCCGTGCCTCGTGCTCATCTACAAGCAGTTTCCGGCTTGGTTATTTACCGTGTATTGCAGAGTGCCCGGTAGCCACAGCTACACCACTGCTCGCACCTTCACGCATCAAGCGCAACTGCGAACATCGCTGAAGGAGCTGCGAAGCGAGGTTAGTCTCGAATCGGATCCGTTTTCGGTAGCACACCATGTCGTCTTACCGTAATATCAATTCAGATGGCTGGCGAGAAGCCACAGAAGGGATCTCATCTCATCGCCGCAGCCCCCTACCGACCACTCCCCGACAAAGTACGGTAGGTGCAGAGAAGGAGCATTGCAAAGTGCTTTTTATTTGGGATCCGCACGTTGTTTAAAGGATGAAAAGGGATAAATATTATCCCTTCAGATGATCAAGTCAATGCTCGACAAGGTGTCGATGCACATCATCGAGCCCGTGCTTCGGATCTCCTACTAACATCCGGTGAGGGCACTTTCCTAGAAGCTTACCAAACCCCGCCCCCTTCCATTCCTTTCTTATGGGCATCTACTGACACTGCTATGTTTTGGTAAACTACTGCTGAAGTTCAAGTACTCGGCCCCGCCTCTAAAGGGGGAGAGGGAGAGAGGGAATATGGGGTGGGTCTCTGTAGGCTTCTAGGAACCATAGGTGGGCAGTTGTTGAAGCTTTTATATCAATACCGGAGTGGTCGAAGGTCAAAATTCGGGGAAGGCGGCGGTGAACCAATGTATTTTCTGGTTGGGTTGGAGTTCAAAACCGGTGGAGTCTTGAAGCTGACTTTGATGGTGCCCACCTATTCTAGGAACGTTCCCGGTGAGCTAGGATTGTGACCCGGGGAACTCATCTGCCTTCTCCACGGAACTACCGTAGTAAACCGGATTCTCGATTGCAGTCGCCCCTGTGTCCGAACGCCTACTGCATGATGTACTGGACGCGCTGGACGCTGACCACATTGAGTCGACTGATCGGGCCGATGTTCGACTGGGACCAGAATCTGCTTATGGAGACGACCCACTGGGACGGCGTCAAGGTAGGTCAAGAATGAACTGGTTAAAGATTGGCTACAGTAACGCCATATTTCTATATCGACATCAGGTCTTCTCCGGCGGTCTGGAGGACTGCGAGAAGGTGCTCGAGTACGGATCGACAATGGCCCATAGAGTTCGACGGCGAGTCGATAATATTTGTTTAAAAGCTAATCAATGTTTCACTGTTTTGTAGTTTGATTTTTCTCCATAGTTCAAGTTTCTTGTTTTCATAATTGAATAAATGTTTCGAATGATATTGTTGTACGTACTCCAGATATTCCCGACTGGGTCCGACCAGGTGATGAGAAAAGTAGATCAGATATTTCATCAGCCATCGTTTCTACCGTAGGAGCTGGCTCGGGCTGGAATGTTACAGTCTTCTGTGTTTATGCGTGTATTATTGCCTCCTCAGGGCTTGTATATTACTCAGAGTTCCTCCTCAGGGCATATGCATACGATTGTAATGTATTTTGGAAGTAATTAGTGTCGTCCAGTACATGTACACCGCCCTCCTTCTAGAGTCTCCCCTTCCCTATTCTTACAATGCTAAAAATGCTTACTGGAGCAAACGGAAAATTCGATTACCAATACCAAAACAAGAAAGGGCTTTATATCGATTCAGCATTGGATTATACAACCTAAAGGTCCTTCTAACGATGAAAGTAAGTCCAATAAGCGAAATACAATATGAATCACGTCTTCGGGGTCCATGTAGTTTCTTCCTACGAAGTCGGGGTGGCGAGCCATGTTGGTTGACTCGTCGTTAGCATACTTTTCGAGTAACTTGACCTCATCCTCGCGAATATTCAGGCGCACTAACCATTCCCTTCCCATCGCGGCAACGTCGGGAATTGTCCGGTATACGTGCGATCGTAGCGGGCAAGCGGAGCAACCATAGCCATGTACTGATAACAAATGTAAGCAGTAAAAGTGCGACTAGAAGGAATATGAAGCAATCAGAAAACGTTCGTTCGCAATTCAATGGGGTCAGATTACTTCACTAACAGCATTATACATGACCGAGCTCTTTTCTAATACAATTCAGGCCACAAAACAGTGAAATACAACATAAATAACTGAAAAAAGTAAAAGAAAGCAAAGAAACTGCAGAAGAAGACGGCCGGCCAGCCGGTCTGAAAACCGATAATCAAGATGCTTCCAATACAGTAATTTTAATATATATTTTTTGAATTTTTTGAAACGTCGAATTTACACGCTACCACAGTAATACACTATATATTTAATTATTTATTTTATTGCTTAAATAATTTTTTTTAATTTTTTTGGTTTATTGCATTCAACTAAGGGGTCTATGGGACGCAATTTAAGGCACACTTGATTTTTGATGTCCGGATCCCTGTGTGAAGAGAAGATGAGAAAAGAGATGAAGATGAAGGGATTGAAGGATTCAGTGATTGCTAATGATGAGAGAATGAAGAGAGGAGAGGAAGAGAGAGCACTCCTTTAATGGAGGGAACGAGAAGGCACTCACATAACGGAGAAAGGCTTTTGGTTTCGGACCCGAGAGAGCGCTACTCAGAGTGGACCCCTCTATCGATTCCGTTGAAGGAAGACGGGAAAGGAACTGGAGAGGAGAGAGATGGAAAGATAGGCAAGGAGGAGAGAGTAGAGAGACAGAGAATAGAGACCTCAGATGGCTACGAACCACCACAAGCTCTCTTCCTTTTGGTGTTCGATCCCCCGATGGATTGGGATGCACTCGCTCTTCTCTTCCATTTCTTTACAAGCGCACGCATGAAAAAAATCCTTTAAAAATATTTGTGCATCACTTCATTTTCATATTTCATTTTGATAAATATAGAGTTATACATTCCTTTGTTGTAGTACCTTCATCATTACTCTTCCTTCTCCTGCTTTCGGCAGTTATTCAAATCTCACATTTCTTCTTTTTCAGTAGGTTAGAGCGAGTTCTTCATCCGCTGTTCCTCCATCATTGATCCCTTCCTCCTCTTCCTCCTCTTCCTCCTCTTCCTCCTCTACATTCGATGTTCATCCACTCGATTGCGCTCTTTTCGACGAGAGAACGGAGAAAGAATGGGGAAAAGAAATGAGATCGAAGATAGAGGGAAAATGTAGAGAACGGAAGAGTGATTCGAATGGTCATGAATCTACCTAATGAATGAGTGAGAGAGGGGGAACGTCCATCCGAATAGGAGTCACTCAATCTGACGAAGGAGGCAATCCATCAAATGAAGAGAGAAAAGGCGCAGTAGACGAAAAGAGACAGAGAGATGAAGCATCTCTCTGTCCATTCTACCATCAGTTCCCATTCCCAAATCTATTCCCTTTTTTGCCATCCCATCATTTCTCCATTCAGAAGTCGCTGGTTGAGCCCATTTCGGTTATAACTTCTTTCATTCATATTCATTCATTCTCTCTCTTCTAATTCCATTCCTCGTTCGTTCACATTCTCGATTCATGATATTCCTTCCTTTTTAATATCCCCATTCTCCCTTTTTCGATTCTTCCTTAGCCCGTGATATTTGATTGTAGATATTTATAATATGAGACCAAGTTGACCAGTAACTCCATTTTTGTTTCGAATACAATCGCGAATACATATTTCATTTTTCAAAAGAAGTTTAATTTTCATTCCTTTTTGTTGTCGAGTTTAAATCTGTTAGAACAGTATAGAAAAAAGAAAAATCACCACAGAAAAAAAATTGATTATACTTAGCTGTGAAGGTGAAAGTGGCCTTTGGTGACCCGTTATGTCTGTCTCTCTGCCATTCCTTCTGCATTTTCTAATCTGATTTCCTTTGGTCTCAGTCTCCTCGTTTATCTGCCGATGGGGAGAAGGAAGGGAAAGGAAAGAGTATCCGTCCATTGCAGATTCGTCCCTCCATGGTGAAGTGAGGAGAGAAGTGATGGCCTCGTGGTTCTCTTACTTCTCGTCAGTTTCATCATCAAATCAATCTTGCAGAAAAGAGAGCGAGAAAAGTGATAGATATTCGCATATTAGAGAAATTAATCATGTGAAATATTTTGAAAGAAGGAGGAGATGACACGGAAAATTATCTTCATGAGGTTTTTTGCGAGAAATATTCTAGAAGTGAGCAATGCATTGATGAATGAAGTGACACAGATATCTTTTAAGCTGTTTTCATACACTCAAAATTAAATGAATCAATTTGATTTTTGGTTCGTTTCCATTTCACTCGCATAACTTAATCATCGCTTCTTTCTGAAGGGACGACAGTCTCCCATTGCCGACGGACGGACTTGCCATTCCCTAGCATTCATTATTGATTGCCCTTCTTGAGATTAGTGATTGCAGTGATCTAGTGGGAGGAGGAGAGGAGAGAAGAGCGGAGAAGGAAGAAGAGAAGGAAGAGGAGAAGGAAGAGGAGAAGGAAGAAGAGACAAGGACGACTTATAATCATGAGATTGGAGAAGAAGAGGAATCTCAACCTCATCGTGAGCATTCACAATCATATTAAAGAAGGAGTTTCAGCAAAATTGACTCTAAAAATCAGGCAACAATTTTGTGGGTCACCAAAACCTCTCTCGAATTCCCAAAACCGAAGTTGCATATCTTTTATTTGTAGCAAGTTACGACTAGTTGGCTGCGAGCCAAGTGACCCTGAAGGTCAGGCAACGAGCAAGAGAGTACACAACTCGAAGAGAATTCTCTCCCTATTTGAAACATTAAGTTGTTGCATAAGTTTTTTCCAATGTTGGAGGGCAGTTTCACATAAAAAAGCGCCTTTAAAATCATATCGGTACAGATCCGTAGCATAATGTAAAGGTATAGTTCACTGTTATTATCATATGTCCGAATTGTATCGCGAATCGTGCAAAAAATCGAACGTTAACCGCTATCGATTTTTTCAAGAAAATTGAAAATCGGGGCTCACATTTTCTTTGCAGGGAAAAATAGGTTGGACATCTTAACGTATATCATTGAAAAGCCCCTTGAATGCGATTTCAAAAAAGTGGTTGAAATCAGTGCTAGCTTAATCAATCCCAGGATTAGAGAATAGCAAATGAGACAAGCAAAGAAGAAATCCCATTTGAGGTCTCGTCTTTCTTGCCTTATGTAGCACAGTGAATGGCTTGTGCATAGGGGCGCATTATTCTTACACAATTGGGCAACTTTACCATTCGTGAAATTTGGGACCCAAGACTTTCAAAATTTTCCGTTTTCAAAGATGAGATTTCTCGAAAAATCAGAATTTGGACATACGCCATCAAAATTTTGACTTTATTGGTAATTTTTAGAGTTCCATTTCTGAATTCTTAAGCATCCCCTGACTATGTGAAGCTAACTAGCGACCTTCGGTCGCTACGTTACGCGGGGTTGTGTATTAAGGATAAAAAATTGACGTAACTAGTGAGAGCCTGCTTAAAACGTTGTAAAAGGCTCGTGAGGCCTCGGGCAATTCGAAAAGTTGGGATGGGGCTTCGCCCCATCCCAACTTTTTCGAATCACCCTCGGCCTCACGAGCCTTTCACAACGCTTACGCTGCGGGGGATGAGAGCAGGTTGGACTGATTTTACAACATCGATGGAGTATTAGGTATGGTGGTGCTGTGAGATTTTCCGCGATTTCGTAAAATGCTCCATGATGTATGGTGTGGGTATACGGTAGCGTGCATTTAACTTTTCTGCGATACAGTAAATCACACCATGGTGTGTGGTGTGGTATACGGTAGCGTGCATTTAAGTTTTCTGTGATTTAGTAAATCACACCATTGTGTGGTGTTGGTATACGGTAGCGTGCATTTAAGTTTTCTGCGATTTAGTAAATGACACCATGGTGTGTGGTGTGGTTGGTGGTGCGGAGGGTGCAGTGAAGGTTTCTGCGAGTTAGTAAATCAAACCACGGTGCGTGGTGTGGTTGGTGGTGCGGAGGGTGCAGTGAACGTTTCTGCGAGTTAGTAAATCAAACCACGGTGCGTGGTGTGGTTGGTGGTGCGGAGGGTGCAGTGAACGTTTCTGCGAGTTAGTAAATCACACCATGGTGTGTGGTGTGGTGGGTGGTGCGGAGGGTGCAGTGAAGGTTTCTGCGAGTTAGTAAATCAAACCACGGTGCGTGGTGTGGTGGGTGGTGCGGAGGGTGCAGTGAAGGTTTATGCGATTTAGTAAATCAAACCACGGTGCGTGGTGTGGTGGGTGGTGCGGAGGGTGCAGTGAAGGTTTATGCGATTTAGTAAATCACACCGTGGTGCGTGGTGTGGTTGGTGGTGCGGAGGGTGCAGTGAAGGTTTCTGCGATTTACTAAATCACACCATGGTGTGTGGTGTGGTATACTGCAGCGTGCATTTAACTTTTCTGTGATTTAGTAAATTACACCATGGTGTGTGGTGTGGTGGGTTACGGTAGCGTGCATTTAACTTTTCTGCGGAAAACGCGCCATGGTGTACGGTATACGGTAGTCATAAGTCTGACCAACGGAATATTGTCTGACCCAAGGCTAACTGTTAGGTATACGGTAGTTTGATAAAGCGTCACCGACGGACGGACGGACGGACGGACGGACGGACGGACAAACAGACTCACAGACAGACGCTACGATATTTTTTCCTATAGGAATAGGAATGAGTGATAAGTCGAGGGTAGCTAGTGCTGATAAGCACAAAAACATGGGACCTCTCAATCGTCTATTCAGGAAGCTGTGAATTACACTGATTTCGATGTACAAATTTCATTATGAAAATGTTGCTGACTGCAGCTTTTGGTTGTAATCATAGTTGCCCACACCGCCGGTAAACCCATGTATAGGGATACGTCGATTTTTCTGACGGACACAATTTTGTCCGTCAGAAAAATCGACGTAAGGGTTCATGGGCGATAATGTTGTGGTAGGTCACGGTGTAATCAAGTCCAACTACCGTACCAACTTACACTATGGGACAACAGTAACCCAAATTACAGTAACCTGATTACCGTAACCTCGGTTCCGTGGAGCAACTTGAGTTCCTTGGGTCAAACTTTTTACAAAAATCATCAATCAATATTATTGATGTTCTACAGTAACCTACCGAAACTATCACTACCGTATCCACGTTGCCGAATCACGAACTGACTTTTTAACAAAATGTATCGCAAAAAATCAGTTCTTTGTTCAATGTTGTGCAACTCTTTGAGGAAATTTTATTTTTTCTATTTTTTCGTCATTAAATCATGGCCGAGTGGCTAAGGGCCTTGTCTTGCAAACCGAAGGTTGGGAGTTCGAGTCCAGCTAGCGTAAAACATATTTGCCATGCTTCGGGGAATTTTCCAAAGGCATGTGGAGTTACCATAACAGCTTCTACCGTACCCCAGTCCGGTGGGTCAACCCAGGTTCGCTGGGTTTCATACATGAATTCAAATCGAAAAATCACTCTGATCATGCTAGCAATTATGTTTGTCATTTTTCCCTACATCACTGCTGATTGAGAGACTTTCTCGGTAATCTTCGAGGGTTCGTCTGCTGTGGCCAGAAGTAATGGCCGATCTCGATCAAATTTATTTTCTGGATGCCAGCATGTTCCCTATTCACTAAATGGAGTACTATATTGATCATGCTCTTGAAACATGGAAATGCCGGGTCGGCAAAATGTTCATTCTCGAAATTCAGCGAAATTCAAGCACGAGATATTTTTTGGATTTTTTGTGACTGTACAAAGTAGAATTGTGTTCTGTACAACCTCCGTAATATGCCACTTGGTGCTTTTACTGTTCAAATTATATATTATTAAAGGGTTATTTTTATATATTTTTTATATAAAGGGTTAATTTTTCGAAATTTCGAAATCGATTGGCGATTGAATTATTGGACCGAAAAACAATGCGTATTTTTTAAGGTCAGTATGCCAATAACCAATAATAACTTCGGAAAATCTGAAAATTGAATTTCGCTGAATTTCGAGAATGAACATTTTGCCGACCCGGCATTTCTATGTTTCAAGAGCATGATCAATATAGTACTCCTTTTGGTGAATAGGGAACATTGAGGTTTCCAGAAAATAAATTTGATCAAGATCGGCGATGACTTCTGGCCACAAAAACGAACCCTCGAATATTACCGAGAAAGTCTCTTAATCAGTAATAATGTAGAGAAATATGACAAACATAATTGCTAGCATGATTAGAGTGATTTTACGAGATTAATTCATGTATGTGACCCAGCGAACTTAGGTTGACCCACCGGACTGGGGTACGGTAGAAGCGGATATGGTAACCCCACATACCTTAGGCAAATTCCCCGAAGCATGGCAAAGATGTTTTACACTAGCTCGACTCGAACTCCCAACCTTCGGTTTCCAAGACAAGGCCCTTAGCCACTCGGCCATGATTTAATGACAAAAAAATTTAAAAAATAAAATTTCCTCAAAGAGTTGCACAACTGAACAAAGAACTGATTTTTTGCGACAAATTTAGTTAAAAAGACAGTTTGTGATTCGGCAACGTGGATACGGTAGTGATGGTTACGGTAGGTTACTGTAGAACATCAATAATATTGATTGATGAATTTTGTAAAAGTTTGACCCAAGGAACTCAAGTTGCTCCACGGAACCGAGGTTACGGTAATCAGGTTACTGAAATTTGGGTTACTGTAGTCCCATAGTGTAAGTTGGTACGGTAGTTGGACTTGATTACACCATGACCTACCACAACATTATCGACCATGACCCCTTACGTCTATTTTAGGATGGACAAGACGCCGTCAGTGCTGGGCAACTATGGTTGTAATGATAACAGCACATTATAACGAAAATACGAGCTCCTCATGTAGGAAGCATTATGCTGAGATAGGTTTGGTCGATAGGGCAATTTGTACGGATGCGTAGTGTAGGAAACACATTTTGGCCATGGTGAACTGAACACCACCGTGAATTTGGAACCTTTTTTGAATATGTCTTTGTGCCAAATCCGAATCACATGTATTATTGTGATGCACATTCATCATATTAGGTTGTAACATAAGTTTTGTCGCATTTCGGAGGTTCACAATATTTCCATGAAGGATACTTCTCAAACATTATCAATGCCTGACCTCCTAGTATATGTTTGGGGTGTTCATGCACATTCAAACCATAGGGTAGAGCTGAACTGCGCACGCTGGCTATGCGAAAAATATTAATATGAACTGATTTAAATTTGGTGCAAATTTTATTAATTCGTTTGATCGGGTGCTAGTTCGCAGAGATGAATAATGAACCAAACTTCTACAGCATGGTGATATACCCCGTCAATGCTCTTTCAAAATATACGCCAGATATGGTGCTATGTTGAGCGGAATCAAAGATATACTTCACTGAGTGTAAGGTTAGCCGCTGATTCGTAGCCAACTTGACCAACTCTTCTGAATCCAGAATTGCAACAACAGTGACTAACATAAGTGCGTTCCAATTACCACTCATGGAGGTATAATTTATCATTAAACAAGTGAGAGAAAGAACACTCCACTTGTGGGAAATTTGAATTTTTATTAATTCAATTCGCGCACAATTTTACCAAAATATGCAAGTTTAGGTGTTTCGAATTAAAGATTGTCATTCAAAAGCTATTTATTTCCAAACTTATCCCAAGTAGATACTAGTAAGGGAAGGGTTTATGGTTAGGATGGACACAACAAATCAGATATTGAACATGTGTGCGAGGTAGGAATATGAACAAAGTGCCGATTTCATTAGTTTAATTTACATACCATCGTTCTGAATGGAGCCACTTATCTCAACAGAACCCAATCTACCCCAAACTTTGTCTGCATACTGATCACTTTGGGTGAACTATATTCCACCACTATTTGGATCTGGATATCTATTGAGAAGAAAATTCGGCTTGCGAAAGTTTTCGCGACCGTCACCAACCATCCACATTATACAAACTCGTCTACATTTCTAGAACGATTTTCGTTTGTCATTATCCATGAGTGGTTCAAAATTATGCACATATGTAGTACTTTACGCAAATCACACAAAATCGGCATAATTTATCCTTTTCAAGAAGAGCTGATGCGTGAAAATGATTTCTAATCCTTATCTCAGTACAACTTTGTCTGACTAATGTGCCTCCTCAACTGCCTTGACAGGACTGAAGTAAAGCGCGTAAGAAAGAGTACGAAGGCCCTCACTGATGATGAATAACGAAATTGAGATTAAATTAATTCGAAGAATTAAAATGCATAAGAGATTGGACGCGACAAAACTTATGTTACAACCTGATACTTCACAATAGTGTTGATTATTTTGCCCAATCACGACTCACCGAAGAGATCTAATCTGAAAAAGTCGCACCTATATTCGTAGCTGCGGCTACTTTGACCTCACACTATGGCCACAAGGCACTTTCAAGAGGTCTACACTAAAGTGCGATAAAAAGAGTATTCATGCACTCATAATATGCAGTGATCAAAATGAATATCAATTATAACTAAAGACCAGAAAATCTGAAAAACTTCAAAAGTTGACATTGGAAAAAAACGATGCAATGGTGAGATGTCACTATTTTTCCGAAACCATCTTTCGTATCACTTTCGAATCATAAATTTCATTGCGAAACTCATGGTTAGGAATGATCGGACGAGAACCGCTTTTCTAGGAACAATTATCTCAGAATGAGAGGGTCAACACTCGTCGAATCGGATTTACATTCTCGGAACCCTCATCTCGTAACTTTTCGTTCTAGAACATTTTGATGTAAATTTGGTCTTAACGTTCCTTAAATTGTAATTTTTCAATTATATGTTGCTTTGGAGATTCTTTTTAAAGGTTAGGAAGAGTTTTCAACCGCTCATTACGAATTAGCCGATCGAGAATGGGTCTGAAACTAATATTGGTTACGAGAAAAAAAGTTACGAAACGAGGGTTTCCAGAATGTAAATCCGATCCGACGATTCCCAACCCACTCATTCCGGGACAATTGTTCTACGAAGCACGGTTTCTCATCCCATGATTCTGAGATGAAAGTTGCAAAAATAAAGTGACGACTCTGAAGTTCTCACATGATGGTTTCAGAAAAATGGTGGCATCTCACCATTGCACCGGAAAAACTTAATTGGAAAATAACAGCCTGATATTTCAACCGGGCGCGCGGTTGCTGAGAGTCCTTCTTTAAAGGATGACTAACAGCAAATATAGCCAGCCCAAAGTGACGACATAGTTGTGAGACAATCATAAACAGTAACGCAATCTCGAACTTCCCGTTTTCATATCTCTGTTAGGAACCGAGTTATGGATGTTTTAGTCATTCAAAGTTGACCCTGCCGCACAGGCAACGAGTGAGAGTACAATGAAGTGAGAGAGTGCCCTCTCATTCGTCATTGCCCGCGTTGACTGGAGCGGTTTTGCTGTCAATCCTGCTTTAAAAATTCATTCCGAATTATACAGTACCGCACGGTCTCCTCCCAGACGAGCGCGGCGCGGAGGGGCGCGGAGGGTCGCATTAGGTCGCATCACTCCCAGATACCCTTCAGTGTGTATTTTTCGCTGAATTTTCGGCTGTTGGTTCTTCTGACAACTATTGATCGCTTTGCGAAATCTACGTGTCAAAATATTCAGTTTGAGCTACTGTTCGGAAGGGTCATCTTTGGAGCCCCCTCTCCTCCCCTCTGCGCCGCGCTCGTCTGGGGGGAGACCGTGCGGCTCTGTATAACTAGAGACCGCAAGGTGGGTGACCAAATTGCTTTGGCAGGGTCATTTGTGGGTCTAATGTATCCCTTTGAGGCTAAATAAGGCCATACTTTTTGCCGTTTGGAGATATCGTATCGTTGACTCGAGTTATGGCCTAAAAACACCTCGAAAGAGTCACAACGGAAAGGGAGTCAAAATCGGGACGAGAGCGAAGTGGGCGGAGCCCGCTCTGCCTGGTTTCTCCAAAAGTTTGAGCATAGCTTCGCATCGAGCTTGCTCGAGGATGAGGGGAACGGCAGAGGTCCTCAAGAGCGCGCGCTCTCTGCACACGCCGGGTCAGAGATAAGCGAGCAAGTAGAAAGGAAGCACCGCCCCTTTGCAGTTCCATTAGCGCACGCTCTGGAACCTTTGAAATGAAATGATTAATCGGAAAAAAATCCAAAAAATACGTTCTCGGTGTCAATCGACGCCTAAAATCAGGAACTATCCATCGCACCATGCCCGTGTTAAGAACTGTCTTCGGAACCTTTTCATTCCCCTATCATGAACCCTAAATCGGTCTTTTTTTAGATATTTCTGATTAGATAATGCATGACGGGCACCCTGTCGTTTATGGACACTAGTCAGACGTACCCAAAAATATTTTTTCCATATTTTTTGGATAAGTATTCGCCGCGTCATTTCAATAACCAGATTTCGACGCGCCTCTTTCTCCACCTAAGTGGGCGGAGCCTGCTGTCTCTATGTATAACTGCATCTTTTGTTTTGGAAATGTTATTAGCACATTCCCGAATATAATATTTACGGATTATTTCTCTTACTATTCTTACAATTCTTTTTCTATTCTTATTAATTTTTCCAATTTTTTAGCGTTTCTTCTTTCATAAAGCATCTCATGCTTCAAAAAGATATAAAAATATGTAAAATCTATGCTAAACCAATTTAACACCGACAATTCATATTATAACTTGGACACAAACATTTCTATGTATTGTACGATTCAAATGCTCAGCTGTTACAATTCTCTGTTTAGCATGCTCCGCCTCCAATCGGCCCAAATTGTTAATTATCGGAACGCTTTATCAATGGGTCGCACTTACGAGTTCGACAAGCGATTTGTTTCATTCGCGCAATTTGCGACATTTACTAAGCTATTGTTTAAAGTAGTATCTAAATCGATGTAAGACGAATTTCAAATGTGTCAACACAACACGAAAGAACGAGTTTGGCGCAGTTTGCACTGCCGCGCACAAATCACACTCGCACGCGCGATTATTGAATTCAGGCTCCGCCCATTTTCGCGATGCGTAATCTTGAAAATTGCGCGGAATGGTTTATTTTCTTACAGTATACAAAAAATATCACGGCGGAATTTTCATTTCAGAGTCAACCAGTTTTCATCCCAAATTCATTTGGAGGAAGTGAATGATAAAGGAAATTCCAGATGAGGAAACAGAGGAACTCGAAGAAGTGCCCCTTTCTCCCGTGATCCCCTTCGATGAATACACTCATGAACAAAGGAGTCTCATACAAGATGTGAGTACAATCACCATTGGTTGCGAGAATGAAGGATGGATTGACTAGTGATAACCCCCTCCCTTGTCTTTTCCTACCTTCCTCTTACATTCTCTCCTCTCCTCCCTCCTTTCTTCTCTCCCCTTCAGGTTCTTCGTCGTGCATCAGAATCTCGTCGTGAAGTGAAAGTCGTCGTGGATCCTCGTAGAATGAAGGGATTACACGGGCCTTCATCCTTCGATTTATTAGAGGAAGAGAATGAGACCAGTAAAGTCAGCTTTGAACTTGTAATTATTTCAATAGTTGAGATTATTGATTACTAAATTTAATGAGTAATCATCGAAATCCTCCGCTTCTCAGATGAACCCAATGGACTACGAAGGAAAGGCTGGTCCCAATTATAATGATGATGATTACCCTGGAATGATACAGATGGAAAGTTTACCTGAAAGTGAGTGGGCGAGAGAGAGAGAGAGAGAGAGATCCATCATCATCAAGTACGATGAATCGATTGACAGATGTAGAAAGTACTTGCAGCGATGGAGATCTCAGTGAGTACGAGGGTGAATCCGATAAGGAGGAAGAGGAGAGAGACGAAGGAGGAAGAGGTACCTCACTCTTGCAACATGCGCCAAACAACATATTGTGGATGTTTTTGCCTTTTAGATTAGAGTTGTTCTCTCTGCTCTTTCAACAATACCACTGATTGCAGCCCGTTCCTTCCACCATTTCGTCTACTGTTCGATCTCTAACCAAGCAGATTTCTCTATGGTTTGCACCAGAAGAGCAATGCCAATTATCGCAAGGTTTTCTTTTATTTCTTATCTTATTTTCAGAGGAAAATATGATGCCTCTAGCCTTTCCTTCGTCTTTCTGTTTTTCTTTTTTTTTTGCAAAACCGCCACATAAAATGAGTAAAATATGTAATAGGTTGTTTCTTCCTGACTATATCACACCTCTCACCAGAGACTCGAGCTAGAATCGCCATTCTAGGGAATGGCATGAGAATCGCAAAATTTGTTCTAATCGGTTTTGGACTTCCTGAGGTATGTCTGACAGACCCCCAAAGGCTCATTATGCATACTTCGTTTTGGGGCTTCCTACAACGGGTACGGTGAGAGATGGATCAAAATAGCCCCTTGAGTGACCCCAGATCATTTTTTGAGCTCTATCGATCTATATACTTCATTTTGTCTAAATGTCAATTTTAACGGTAGTTTATTGTAGGTCAATTATCTAAAAAATGTAGGTAAACAAGCAGCTCAAATCTTCATATATTGTATAGATTTCCAAGAGCTATCGAATGAGTAGTCTGCACCGAAAATACCACGACTACAGTTAGAGTTAAGGTCTTTAAACTTTTCCGGATCGTTTGAAGAAATTTTTCAACAGGAAATCTGGAAGAAAAGCGATCATTCTTGGCGACGCGGGTAATGGGAGCGGTCTGAGCGCATTGTTCGATGGAATAAAATAACTTCAAACGATTCGGAAAACTTTAAAGACCTTAACTGTAGTCGTGGTATTTTCGGTGCAGACTACTAATTCGACAGCTCTTGGAAATCTATACCAGTGTATCACGAGTCAGTGGATGAAAAGTAATTGCATCGGGAACAATTTCGAAAAATGTGTTCTAGATTTAGCTCGCAATATAGTGGGAGAATACCCAGCAGTAAGATTTCGAAAAATGTAGGTCATTGGTTCAAGAGCCGTCAATTAGGAATTCTCCGGTTATGCAGCCGGCTCCGCTGTATTTCAGCTCCCAGATGAGCTAGAACGCTGTTTCTGAGCTTAAAATGTGCGGAAAATTATTTCCAACAACTTTTATGTTGAAACCTTGGTTGTATCGATATAACTTGAGATGTTAGCAACGAAAAAGTATAATTGAGGTCAATAAAATAATGTTTTTACCCTGATGCTGAGAAAAACTACAGATTTTTTCTGCTTAGTGATGGAGAATAAGTCAATAACTATCCATAAAAAATGGGATCGAGTTAATCATCATACCCCTTTTAATTGAAAATTTTGGTCAAAAGTGAGATTTTGGCGAACCTCAACTTTATTTTCGATAAATTGACTTCCGAATTGAATCCTAAATAACGCAATTTGTTATTTTAGAAGAACTGATTCAGTGGTAGTTAAATGGCGTGGAAACATTGCAGGATCGACGGTTTCGGAAAAATCGGTTTTCGACACGTCGATTTTTCTCAAATTTGAGCACACCATTCTTACAAAGTATGAGAAGGCACCTCTCAGCTCACTATGGAAACTAAAATATGTACCGGTATGTGCAATAAATTTTGCAAATGGTCAGTTCATGTCCTTACCAAAGTCAAACTTTCCTGGCTCAAATACGCAAGATTGAAAGTTCAAAATATTGTTAAATTTGATTTTTCCTAAAAGTGTTGGTAAATAATGGCAAATTTTAGCATTTAAATTCATATTACAACATAATTGTTCGTAAAACACTGGAAAAAGGTTTAAAAATTCACATTCTGATTTTTTTATTTGCCAATATTTTCAAATATTCGGTTTCCTTAAAATGCATTCATTCCTTATTTCTTTAAGAAAATTTACAGTAATCCCACTGTAATGTGAACTTTCATCCATATATTTCTCAGGTGTCCACAAGAATCTTATTAAAATGACATTTAACAATATTTTGTACTTTCAATCTTGCGTATTTGAGCCATGAAATTTCGACTTTGGAAAGGATATGAACTTACCATTTGCCAAATTTCTTACACAGACCGGTACATATTTTAGTTTCCATAGTGAGCTGAGAGGTGCCTTCTCATACTTTGTAAGAATGGTGTGCTCAAATTTGAGAAAAATCGACGCGTCGAAAACCGATTTTTCCGAAACCGTCGATCCTGCAATGTTTCCACGCCATTTAACTACCACTGATTCAGTACTTCTAAAATAACAAATTGCGTTATTTAGGATTCAATTCGGAAGTCAATTTATCGAAAATAAAGTTGAGGTTCGTCAAAATCTCACATTTGACCGAAAAATTCAATCAAAAGGGGCAGGATGATTACCTCGACCCTATTTTTTGTGGATAGATATTGACTTACTCTTCGTCAATAAGCAAAAAAAATCTGTAGTTTTTTTCCGCATCAGGGTGAAAACATTTTTTTATTGACCTCAATTATACTTTTTCGTTGCTAACATCTCAAGTTATACCTTTACAACCAAGGTTTCAACATAAAAGTTGTTGGAAAAAATTTTCCGAACATTTTGAGCTCAAGCACAGCCTTCTATCGTACATGTCAGCGAAATCAGAACGGCCACCGACAGGCACCGAGAAATTTTCGATTTCTGGCTCTCTGCGAATACGCAATTTTAAAAGTCGTGGTTGCGTTCATATTTTTTATCATGGTCGATTTGCCGGAATCGACCCGGATATGTCCGGTCAATTATGGCTAGAGATCGATTAATCGAAGCAAACAATTATGGTGCGATTACGGTATTTTGGAAAGCTCACCAAGTTCGGTGAGCTTTCCTAAATACCGTAATCGCACCAAAATGTTGTGTATTTCATTTATTGATTTCTAGACATAATTGACCGAGCATGTCCGGGTCGATTCCGGCAAATCGACCATGATAAAAAATATGAGCACAACCACGACTTTTAAAATTGCGTATTCGCAGAGAGCCAGAAATCGAAAATTTCTCGGTTCCTCTCGGTGGCCGTTCTGATTTCGCTGACATGTACGATAGCTCATCTGGGAGCTGAAATACAGTGGAGCCGGCTGCAAAACCGGTGAATTCCTAATTGACGGCTCTTGAACCAATGACCTACATTTTTCGAAATCTTACTGCTGGGGTATTCTCCCATTATATTGTGAGCTAAATCTGGAGGAAAATTTTGAAAATTGTTCCCGCACATCCCCACTGACTCGTGATACGTGTGATATATGGGGCTTGGATCATCCGTTCAAAAGTTAGAAAAACCGACCTCGACGTTGAGGCGTGCTACAGAAAACGAGGGGCTAGAGATACCGCTTTCTACGGTCGATTTTCGGACTCTACGTGAAAAGTTACCCCTATGAACATCTTAAAATCAACACTTTATATTTCGCTGTACGGCATATAGGTTGAATTGGTCAATTCTCTCAGATAGTCACTCATATATGATATATCATTCAAGTCCCATTCCAAAGGTGGGAAACACGTGAAAAGATCAGTCCGGGTAAGTATGGCGCACCCTGTAATATATCTATGATGAATGACAGACAGAAAGTTGAGCGGGAAAAAGTTTCCGACCTGAAAATTTTCCGGTCAATTACCGAAAATTCACGAAAAGACAAGTGCTGTGACTATTTCTTAAGCGAGAAAAAAATATGATAATGATTAAATGTTAAAAGTTAATGATCCGTTATTTCACGGAGTTATGCCAAATTTGGAATATTTTTCGCATAGACTATATGAGAGACTATCTGAGAGGACTTACCTCAGGCCGTGCAGCAAAAAATGAAATTTCAAATAAATAATGTCCTAGGGGTATCTTTTCACGTAGAGTTCGAAAATCGACCTTAGGAAGCCGTATCTCTGACCTCTGATTTTCTGTGGCGCACCTCAACGCTGAGATCGGTTTTTGAAATCGTTAACGGTTGATCCAAGCCCCATATATAGATAGTAATTCTGAAAGAACTCGATGAGATAAGCATTTGTTCTGTTGGAAGTGAAAGGCTAGCTCATCTGTGAAAAAAGTTGAGGCAGTTTTAAATATTTAAATAGTTATTGTGAAAACACTTTTTCCGGGGTGTAATTTTAAATATGTTCATTGGATTCCTCGTGAAAAGTTACCCCTAGGAACAAATTTTAAAATCGCGGGACAATGATGTTTCCCGAAATGCGTCATAAGGAAGCATGATGAATCACTGAATTTCGAAAATTTCTTACCATTGCGATTTCAACATTTTACCAATTACGAAACATTTCCAGTACTGTACTTCAACTTTTTATGCATAATTGGATAGTATTCTCTTTAATAAACATGCCTTACCATATCAACAAATCATTTTTTTCATATGCCAATTTCTCAAATTTGCACGTTGCAAACTCAACATTTCGAGACCACTTGACGCTGTATCTGTGATCATACTGTAGTATGCCTCGACATGAGTAAAAATTGGTGGAACAGTCCAACTCCAATATATCGGGGCTCCAGTTATTGACGCCCGAATATGGCTTAAATGAAAATGTCCGAAATATTTAAATTCATTTTGGGAGTTAAAGGGGTGCTCCGGGGAATATTCAGTCACCCATAGTGACAGTGTGGATATCGTAGAGGCCACTCACTCGATTAGAAATCACTTTGTACGAAGTTTCACAGACGCCTTTGGGCCTATTTACATACGCGCAAAGTTCATTGAAAGCGCAGGGTAGCGCATGGGTCGTTTATGTTTCACTCGTTCTACATACGTTTCAGCTCGTTCTAGGGGAAAAATCGCTACAGTTTCCCATTGCGAGCGCAGAATTTTCGTGGTGGGACTCCATAGGATTTGTTCCCAGGAGCACTCCTTTAATTTTGAGAATTCTCATTGAATATTGTTGTAAATAATGTTTTCGTAACCTGAGGAATCAAATACGTCTGGAAAAGCGATCGTTTGAACAATTTTTCAAAAATGGAAATTTTCAAATGTCTAAAATTTCGGAAATTTTGAAAAGGCAAGAGGTGTGTATTTTTGTATATAGTTTATACATCAGATTACAAAAACATTATTTACAACAATATTAAACGAGAATTCTCAAAATTAACTCCCAAAATGAATTTAAATATTTCGGACATTTTCATTTAAGCCATATTCGGGCGTCAATAACTGGAGCCCCGATATATTGGAGTTGGACTGTTCCACCAATTTTTACTCATGTCGAGGCATACTACAGTATGATCACAGATACAGCGTCAAGTGGTCTCGAAATGTTTAGTTTGCAACGTGCAAATTTGAGAAATTGGCATATGAAAAAAATGATTTGTTGATATCGTAAGGCATGTGTTTCCTAATTGGTAAAATGTTGAAATCGCAATGGTAAGAAATTTTCGAAATTCAGTGATTCATCATGCTTCCTTATGACGCATTTCGGGAAACATCATTGTCCCGCGATTTTAAAATTTGTTCCTAGGGGTAACTTTTCACGAGGAATCCAATGAACATATTTAAAATTACACCCCGGGAAAAGTGTTTACACAATAACTATTTAAATATTAAAAACTGCCTCAACTTTTTTCATAGATGAGCTAGCCTTTCACTTCCAACAGTAAAAATGCTTATCTCGTCGAGTTCTGTCAGAATTACTATCTATGTGTGGGCTTGGATCAACCGTTCACGATTTACAAAAACTGACCTCATCGTTGAGGCCCGCCACAGAAAATCAGGGGTCAGAGATACGGCTTCCTAAGGTCGATTTTCGAACTCTACGTGAAAAGTTACGCCGAGGGGTATCTTAAAATCAACACTTTATTTTTTGCTGTACGCACATAGGTGAAATTGCTCAGTTCTCTCAGATAGTCACTCATATGTACGGGACACAAGCTCCGCCCACTTGCCTCTGACACGATCCTCCCTCGAAGAGAAATCACAGCGTTCATTCTTAACCAAATGATTTGATCGAAAAAGAATTCGAAAGCTCTTCTCATGTGTTTTCGAATGGGCACTATTCAACATATCTTCTTTGCAGTTGAGGTGCTGAGAATTCAAACTTTATGTCGCGATCCACCGTTGCTCGTTGAGTTTTGCGCTATGTGAGCAGTGAAATTAAGATGCACTTTTTGAATAGTCAACATATGATATGATAGCCAGCAAGCATTCAAAAATGTTAGTCAAAAAATCGAAAAAAATATTGATTTTCGGATCTGTGATTCAAAGTAAACCAGTATGTGCCTGCGCTTGGGGGGCTGTCTCCTTTATCTCTCCTTCCCTATCTCTCGAACGCTTTGGAGTCTTCGAAATAGCGATGGAGAGGTGCTCGCCATCTCGCCTTACTGGGGTGAGGCACAAACGAGAATGGATGAAGCTATGCCTAATTTTTGGCGATTTGACTTATAAAGAGTTGGAATTAACTCCGCCCCTTTTTTTCGTAGTCTCACTTCCCTCCACTCTCGGTTGATTGCTTTTCAATCACTTCTTGTACTCTAGCGCAATTCATAGATGAAATTTAGGTAAACGGTAAGAAATATGATCTTATTGGAACCCCTGCGGTCATGGTTTGAATGGCATATCTATATTTCGGCATCGCTCGTTGGGCCCTTAACTAAATGGACATAATTCTTTCAATTGAGAACACAATGCTAAAAATCTTTCTTTTGAGCAGACATAATTTCACGGGTAATTTTTAAAAATGTATTATATTCAGCGAAAATTTTAAATGAAAAACACATGGAAAACTTGTATGTATATAAGAGAGACTTTTTGAGTCAGTGAACATATTTGTGAAGACCCTTGGCATTAGCGAAAATGGAATTCTTCCAGTATGTGCATACATGTAGTACTCAGTGAGTGTAGCCCCCAAAACGACAATAAGAATTTTTAGTTTTCAAATTTTCACAATTTTCCATTTTCCCTAGTTTTTCCGTTATTTTTGACCGGTATTTTTTTGTTTTCTGACTGGTCATACGTATCCGCCCAACCCAGCAGACAGTAGATAAAATGTTTAATGTTTCGTTAGATTGAAATATCTAAGAACCGGAAGTCGGAAACCAGCAAAAAGATTCCCTTTGTGGTTTTTCACAGGACCCTAGGGGGGGTCTTACATACATTTCCGTATTCTATAAAACATCAAAATTTAATTACAATATAAATTTAATTTTTGAAATCTTGAGCTTTCGAAGCGCAAATTTGAGGACATTCGGGGATGATATGAAATATTTTTCGAAACTTTGGAATGTTTCACTTTTTGAGTTGTTTTTATATTTCTGAATGTAAAATAATTCACAGTGACTGAAACACTTCAGAAATAATCTATGCACTGTTACAGTTAGGTTCTCAGGTTGGGTAACTGACGTTGTCAATGCTTTCGGAAAAAAGAACGAGTGGTCGTAGGGCTTGATTAGTGGTGATTAAAACTGATTAAAACACGTTTTATCGTTTTGATCCCATTTCGTTTTGAAAATGTAGCTCGATTCTTTGATGAGAGGCGTGATTGGGAAGTGAATATGGCGCAGTGTTGTTACAGAAGAGTGTGGGAGTGTCCCTCCCCTCTCCCCCCTCGTCCTCTCCTTCATCGACGACTTCTCCCATGTGATTGTTACTGCGGCGATGCACGACTTCTTCATGAGAACTATCAACAAATTCGCCGATGAACTCACACAAAACATCTTCAATCTCGCATTCAGTCAGGTCAGTCTCTCCTCCCCCTCCCCTCTCCCTCTCTCCATGAGTGAATCTACAGGTGAATCTACTCATTCTCTCGGACGAAGAATGCAATCGATTGAACAATATGTGTGGACTACTCGTACACGAGGTACTCCCCCCCCCCCCTCCTCCCTCACCCTTCTCCCCATTCTCCCCCTCCCTCACCCTTCTCCTCATTCTCACCTCATCTTCTGACTGGCAGATCATCTCATTCGCCCATTCTTCGCTCCTGGAGAAAGCGTCGCTCTCTTCTCCCAATGAAGAAACACGAGAGTTTTCTCGCTCAGTCAGTCATTTCAATCCATTCGATGGCGCTCTTTCCTTTTCCTGCGCCCTAGGACTTATTGGAACAGACGCAATTGCTCATAGCACAGTTCACACTCGCAATTGCAAGATTAGACATTATTGGAAGGAGTTTATCGCTAGGATCTGATTGAGAGCTAAGCCGATTCACCGGATTAACAATTTAAAGGAGGAGTAAAGGCAAACGCGCGCCCGGTTGAAATATGTTTCAATTAGAAGAGAACTCTCTTCAAGTCGAGTGCTCTCTCGCTCGTTGCCTGAGCTTTCCCTGATTTGGCTCCCTGCCAACTACCGATAGCTCTGTTCGTAATGGAGATATCAATGTGAAAAATTCGGAGCTTCTTATCGTTGGGGAGATCTAAGCCGTGCATATGAAAGCTTCAAAAATTGAATTTTGCCTTTGCTCCTCCTTTAATAACTCATTGAGAAGCCCGATGAATGCCCTAATAAATCGTATTCGCAGCTTGCGGAAACTCGAAAGCGTCACGAATTTCTCTCATTCGAAAGTGCGGAAAGACTGGAGAAAATGTTGATAGAAAGCGAGAGGAGAGGGCAAGCTGAAGCAAAGGAGGATATCCACGGTCAGGTTTAAAAATTATAAGAACGGAAAGAAAGAATAGTGAAGACTAGAAAGGAATGCACATTAATCAGAGAAATATAGGATAAAGAGAAAGGAAATGGGAGTACTTGCAGAGGAATGGTCTCCCTCCATCTCGTGGTCTCCAATCGAAGAAGAAGAAGTACGAAGATCATTACTCGATCTATCGAAGAGAGAGAAGAAGTCGATGGAAGGAAGTATTGGATCATCCTCTTCTATTTCCAATCAAGCATATCAAGTTATGGATGAACCGAAAGAAGAAGAAGAAGACGAGGAAGAAGAGGAGGAGGAGGAGATGGTTGAGGTGATGGAATTACCACAACTGAGTCATTCGCAGCTTCAATGGTTACACATATTCGCTCAATCGACTGTATTGGAACAGTTCATTCTGAGAAATGAATCAGTAGAAGAGGAGGAGGAAGAAGGACCGACTCGAGCTGAATTGGAACACATCGAGTGGATGAAGAGTTTGATGGAGATGAGAAGAGCCTCTGTAATGAAGAAGGAGGAACCAGGTCCATTCTCGGAGGAATCTTCCCAAGAGGAATTATTGTTTGCCCGGGAGAGAATAGACAGCATCCAACTAGCTGGTAAAGAAACCGAGGAGCCTACTCTAACCCAAGCCGAGCTCGATCACATCGCTTGGATACAGAAGCTTGCAGAGGAGACGGCGATGCAGCAAGTGGTGCAACCACCGCGTCCTCCGCCACCGCAGCGAACTGACAGTCTTCAAGTGGCTCAGCCGTCGATCGAGATTCACGAAGTCAAAGATCGACCACACTCCAGCTCGACTTCTGGAGCCGACGTCATGAAGCCCTTCGATCACGAGAAGCCCATAATCGATGACGAAAGAGAGGAGAAGTCGGACGACGACCGTTCCGAGGCTACGTCTGGAGCTGATCTAGTTCGCTCTTTCGAACACGAATCCTTCGAAAGAGGACTCAGTTATGAGACGCAACCTGAATCGCTCCACCGACAAGAAGCTGTGCAGCAAGAGATGAGGGATACCGAGGAGCCTACTCTGACCCAAGCCGAGCTCGATCACATCGCTTGGATACAGAAGCTTGCAGAGGAGACGGCGATGCAGCAAGTGGTGCAACCACCGCGTCCTCCGCCACCGCAGCGAACTGACAGTCTTCAAGTGGCTCAGCCGTCGATCGAGATTCACGAAGTCGAAGATCGACCACACTCCAGCTCGACTTCTGGAGCCGACGTCATGCAGTCCTTCGATCACGAAGAGCCCATAATCGATGACGAAAGAGAGGAGAAGTCGGACGACGACCGTTCCGAGGCTACGTCTGGAGCTGATCTAGTTCGCTCTTTCGAACACGAATCCTTCGAAAGAGGACTCAGTTATGAGACGCAACCTGAATCGCTCCACCGACAAGAAGCTGTGCAGCAAGAGATGAGGGATACCGAGGAGCCTACTCTGACCAAAGCCGAGCTCGATCACATCACTTGGATACAGAAGCTCGCAGAGGAGACGGCGATGCAGCAAGTGGTGCAACCACCGCGTCCTCCGCCACCGCAGCGAACTGACAGTCTTCAAGTGGCTCAGCCGTCGATCGAGATTCACGAAGTCGAAGATCGACCACAGTCCAGCTCGACTTCTGGAGCCGACGTCATGCAGTCCTTCGATCACGAAGAGCCCATAATCGATGACGAAAGAGAGGAGAAGTCGGACGACGACCGTTCCGAGGCTACGTCTGGAGCTGATCTAGTTCGCTCTTTCGAACACGAATCCTTCGAAAGAGGACTCAGTTATGAGACGCAACCTGAATCGCTCCACCGACAAGAAGCTGTGCAGCAAGAGATGAGGGATACCGAGGAGCCTACTCTGACCCAAGCCGAGCTCGATCACATCGCTTGGATACAGAAGCTGGCAGAGGAGACGGCGATGCAGCAAGTGGTGCAACCACCGCGTCCTCCGCCACCGCAGCGAACTGACAGTCTTCAAGTGGCTCAGCCGTCGATCGAGATTCACGAAGTCGAAGATCGACCACACTCCAGCTCGACTTCTGGAGCCGACGTCATGCAGTCCTTCGATCACGAAGAGCCCATAATCGATGACGAAAGAGAGGAGAAGTCGGACGGCGACCGTTCCGAGGCTACGTCTGGAGCTGATCTAGTTCGCTCTTTCGAACACGAATCCTTCGAAAGAGGACTCAGTTATGAGACGCAACCTGAATCGCTCCACCGACAAGAAGCTGTGAAGCAAGAGATGAGGGATACCGAGGAGCCTACTCTGACCCAAGCCGAGCTCGATCACATCGCTTGGATACAGAAGCTGGCAGAGGAGACGGCGATGCAGCAAGTGGTGCAACCACCGCGTCCTCCGCCACCGCAGCGAACTGACAGTCTTCAAGTGACTCAGCCGTCGATCGAGATTCACGAAGTCGAAGATCGACCACAGTCCAGCTCGACTTCTGGAGCCGACGTCATGCAGTCCTTCGATCACGAAGAGCCCATAATCGATGACGAAAGAGAGGAGAAGTCGGACGACGACCGTTCCGAGGCTACGTCTGGAGCTGATCTAGTTCGCTCTTTCGAACACGAATCCTTCGAAAGAGGACTCAGTTATGAGACGCAACCTGAATCGCTCCACCGACAAGAAGCTGTGCAGCAAGAGATGAGGGATACCGAGGAGCCTACTCTGACCCAAGCCGAGCTCGATCACATCGCTTGGATACAGAAGCTGGCAGAGGAGACGGCGATGCAGCAAGTGGTGCAACCACCGCGTCCTCCGCCACCGCAGCGAACTGACAGTCTTCAAGTGGCTCAGCCGTCGATCGAGATTCACGAAGTCGAAGATCGACCACAGTCCAGCTCGACTTCTGGAGCCGACGTCATGCAGTCCTTCGATCACGAAGAGCCCATAATCGATGACGAAAGAGAGGAGAAGTCGGACGACGACCGTTCCGAGGCTACGTCTGGAGCTGATCTAGTTCGCTCTTTCGAACACGAATCCTTCGAAAGAGGACTCAGTTATGAGACGCAACCTGAATCGCTCCACCGACAAGAAGCTGTGCAGCAAGAGATGAGGGATACCGAGGAGCTTACTCTGACCCAAGCCGAGCTCGATCACATCGCTTGGATACAGAAGCTGGCAGAGGAGACGGCGATGCAGCAAGTGGTGCAACCACCGCGTCCTCCGCCACCGCAGCGAACTGACAGTCTTCAAGTGGCTCAGCCGTCGATCGAGATTCACGAAGTCGAAGATCGACCACACTCCAGCTCGACTTCTGGAGCCGACGTCATGCAGTCCTTCGATCACGAAGAGCCCATAATCGATGACGAAAGAGAGGAGAAGTCGGACGACGACCGTTCCGAGGCTACGTCTGGAGCTGATCTAGTTCGCTCTTTCGAACACGAATCCTTCGAAAGAGGACTCAGTTATGAGACGCAACCTGAATCGCTCCACCGACAAGAAGCTGTGCAGCAAGAGATGAGGGATACCGAGGAGCCTACTCTGACCCAAGCCGAGCTCGATCACATCGCTTGGATACAGAAGCTGGCAGAGGAGACGGCGATGCAGCAAGTGGTGCAACCACCGCGTCCTCCGCCACCGCAGCGAACTGACAGTCTTCAAGTGGCTCAGCCGTCGATCGAGATTCACGAAGTCGAAGATCGACCACACTCCAACTCGACTTCTGGAGCCGACGTCATGCAGTCCTTCGATCACGAAGAGCCCATAATCGATGACGAAAGAGAGGAGAAGTCGGACGGCGACCGTTCCGAGGCTACGTCTGGAGCTGATCTAGTTCGCTCTTTCGAACACGAATCCTTCGAAAGAGGACTCAGTTATGAGACGCAACCTGAATCGCTCCACCGACAAGAAGCTGTGAAGCAAGAGATGAGGGATACCGAGGAGCCTACTCTGACCCAAGCCGAGCTCGATCACATCGCTTGGATACAGAAGCTGGCAGAGGAGACGGCGATGCAGCAAGTGGTGCAACCACCGCGTCCTCCGCCACCGCAGCGAACTGACAGTCTTCAAGTGACTCAGCCGTCGATCGAGATTCACGAAGTCGAAGATCGACCACACTCCAGCTCGACTTCTGGAGCCGACGTCATGCAGTCCTTCGATCACGAAGAGCCCATAATCGATGACGAAAGAGAGGAGAAGTCGGACGACGACCGTTCCGAGGCTACGTCTGGAGCTGATCTAGTTCGCTCTTTCGAACACGAATCCTTCGAAAGAGGACTCAGTTATGAGACGCAACCTGAATCGCTCCACCGACAAGAAGCTGTGCAGCAAGAGATGAGGGATACCGAGGAGCCTACTCTGACCCAAGCCGAGCTCGATCACATCGCTTGGATACAGAAGCTTGCAGAGGAGACGGCGATGCAGCAAGTGGTGCAACCACCGCGTCCTCCGCCACCGCAGCGAACTGACAGTCTTCAAGTGGCTCAGCCGTCGATCGAGATTCACGAAGTCGAAGATCGACCACACTCCAGCTCGACTTCTGGAGCCGACGTCATGCAGTCCTTCGATCACGAAGAGCCCATAATCGATGACGAAAGAGAGGAGAAGTCGGACGACGACCGTTCCGAGGCTACGTCTGGAGCTGATCTAGTTCGCTCTTTCGAACACGAATCCTTCGAAAGAGGACTCAGTTATGAGACGCAACCTGAATCGCTCCACCGACAAGAAGCTGTGCAGCAAGAGATGAGGGATACCGAGGAGCCTACTCTGACCCAAGCCGAGCTCGATCACATCGCTTGGATACAGAAGCTTGCAGAGGAGACGGCGATGCAGCAAGTGGTGCAACCACCGCGTCCTCCGCCACCGCAGCGAACTGACAGTCTTCAAGTGGCTCAGCCGTCGATCGAGATTCACGAAGTCGAAGATCGACCACACTCCAGCTCGACTTCTGGAGCCGACGTCATGCAGTCCTTCGATCACGAAGAGCCCATAATCGATGACGAAAGAGAGGAGAAGTCGGACGACGACCGTTCCGAGGCTACGTCTGGAGCTGATCTAGTTCGCTCTTTCGAACACGAATCCTTCGAAAGAGGACTCAGTTATGAGACGCAACCTGAATCGCTCCACCGACAAGAAGCTGTGCAGCAAGAGATGAGGGATACCGAGGAGCCTACTCTGACCCAAGCCGAGCTCGATCACATCGCTTGGATACAGAAGCTTGCAGAGGAGACGGCGATGCAGCAAGTGGTGCAACCACCGCGTCCTCCGCCACCGCAGCGAACTGACAGTCTTCAAGTGGCTCAGCCGTCGATCGAGATTCACGAAGTCGAAGATAGACCACACTCCAGCTCGACTTCTGGAGCCGACGTCATGCAGTCCTTCAATCGCGAAGAGACCATAATCGATGACGAAAGAGAGGAGAAGTCGAACGACGACCGTTCCGAGGCTACGTCTGGAGCTGATCTAGTTCGCTCTTTCGAACACGAATCCTTCGAAAGAGGACTCAGGTATGAGACGCAACCTGAATCGCTCCACCGACAAGAAGCTGTGCAGCAAGAGATGAGGGATACCGAGGAGCCTACTCTGACCCAAGCCGAGCTCGATCACATCGTTTGGATACAGAAGCTTGCAGAGGAGACGGCGATGCAGCAAGTGGTGCAACCACTGCGTCCTCCGCCACCGCAGCGAACTGACAGTCTTCAAGTGGCTCAGCCGTCGATCGAGATTCACGAAGTCGAAGATCGACCACAGTCCAGCTCGACTTCTGGAGCCGACGTCATGCAGTCCTTCGATCACGAAGAGCCCATAATCGATGACGAAAGAGAGGAGAAGTCGGACGACGACCGTTCCGAGGCTACGTCTGGAGCTGATCTAGTTCGCTCTTTCGAACACGAATCCTTCGAAAGAGGACTCAGTTATGAGACGCAACCTGAATCGCTCCACCGACAAGAAGCTGTGCAGCAAGAGATGAGGGATACCGAGGAGCCTACTCTGACCCAATCCGAGCTCGATCACATCGTTTGGATACAGAAGCTTGCAGAGGAGACGGCGATGCAGCAAGTGGTGCAACCACCGCGTCCTCCGCCACCGCAGCGAACTGACAGTCTTCAAGTGGCTCAGCCGTCGATCGAGATTCACGAAGTCGAAGATCGACCACAGTCCAGCTCGACTTCTGGAGCCGACGTCATGCAGTCCTTCGATCACGAAGAGCCCATAATCGATGACGAAAGAGAGGAGAAGTCGGACGATGACCGTTCCGAGGCTACGTCTGGAGCTGATCTAGTTCGCTCTTTCGAACACGAATCCTTCGAAAGAGGACTCAGTTATGAGACGCAACCTGAATCGCTCCACCGACAAGAAGCTGTGCAGCAAGAGATGAGGGATACCGAGGAGCCTACTCTGACCCAAGCCGAGCTCGATCACATCGCTTGGATACAGAAGCTGGCAGAGGAGACGGCGATGCAGCAAGTGGTGCAACCACCGCGTCCTCCGCCACCGCAGCGAACTGACAGTCTTCAAGTGGCTCAGCCGTCGATCGAGATTCACGAAGTCGAAGATCGACCACAGTCCAGCTCGACTTCTGGAGCCGACGTCATGCAGTCCTTCGATCACGAAGAGCCCATAATCGATGACGAAAGAGAGGAGAAGTCGGACGACGACCGTTCCGAGGCTACGTCTGGAGCTGATCTAGTTCGCTCTTTCGAACACGAATCCTTCGAAAGAGGACTCAGTTATGAGACGCAACCTGAATCGCTCCACCGACAAGAAGCTGTGCAGCAAGAGATGAGGGATACCGAGGAGCCTACTCTGACCCAATCCGAGCTCGATCACATCGTTTGGATACAGAAGCTTGCAGAGGAGACGGCGATGCAGCAAGTGGTGCAACCACCGCGTCCTCCGCCACCGCAGCGAACTGACAGTCTTCAAGTGGCTCAGCCGTCGATCGAGATTCACGAAGTCGAAGATCGACCACAGTCCAGCTCGACTTCTGGAGCCGACGTCATGCAGTCCTTCGATCACGAAGAGCCCATAATCGATGACGAAAGAGAGGAGAAGTCGGACGATGACCGTTCCGAGGCTACGTCTGGAGCTGATCTAGTTCGCTCTTTCGAACACGAATCCTTCGAAAGAGGACTCAGTTATGAGACGCAACCTGAATCGCTCCACCGACAAGAAGCTGTGCAGCAAGAGATGAGGGATACCGAGGAGCCTACTCTGACCCAATCCGAGCTCGATCACATCGTTTGGATACAGAAGCTTGCAGAGGAGACGGCGATGCAGCAAGTGGTGCAACCACCGCGTCCTCCGCCACCGCAGCGAACTGACAGTCTTCAAGTGGCTCAGCCGTCGATCGAGATTCACGAAGTCGAAGATCGACCACAGTCCAGCTCGACTTCTGGAGCCGACGTCATGCAGTCCTTCGATCACGAAGAGCCCATAATCGATGACGAAAGAGAGGAGAAGTCGGACGATGACCGTTCCGAGGCTACGTCTGGAGCTGATCTAGTTCGCTCTTTCGAACACGAATCCTTCGAAAGAGGACTCAGTTATGAGACGCAACCTGAATCGCTCCACCGGCAAGAAGCTGTGCAGCAAGAGATGAGGGATACCGAGGAGCCTACTCTGACCAAAGCCGAGCTCGATCACATCGCTTGGATACAGAAGCTCGCAGAGGAGACGGCGATGCAGCAAGTGGTGCAACCACCGCGTCCTCCGCCACCGCAGCGAACTGACAGTCTTCAAGTGGCTCAGCCGTCGATCGAGATTCACGAAGTCGAAGATCGACCACAGTCCAGCTCGACTTCTGGAGCCGACGTCATGCAGTCCTTCGATCACGAAGAGCCCATAATCGATGACGAAAGAGAGGAGAAGTCGGACGACGACCGTTCCGAGGCTACGTCTGGAGCTGATCTAGTTCGCTCTTTCGAACACGAATCCTTCGAAAGAGGACTCAGTTATGAGACGCAACCTGAATCGCTCCACCGACAAGAAGCTGTGCAGCAAGAGAAGAGGGATACCGAGGAGCCTACTATGACCCAATCCGAGCTCGATCACATCGTTTGGATACAGAAGCTTGCAGAGGAGACGGCGATGCAGCAAGTGGTGCAACCACCGCGTCCTCCGCCACCGCAGCGAACTGACAGTCTTCAAGTGGCTCAGCCGTCGATCGAGATTCACGAAGTCGAAGATCGACCACAGTCCAGCTCGACTTCTGGAGCCGACGTCATGCAGTCCTTCGATCACGAAGAGCCCATAATCGATGACGAAAGAGAGGAGAAGTCGGACGACGACCGTTCCGAGGCTACGTCTGGAGCTGATCTAGTTCGCTCTTTCGAACACGAATCCTTCGAAAGAGGACTCAGTTATGAGACGCAACCTGAATCGCTCCACCGACAAGAAGCTGTGCAGCAAGAGATGAGGGATACCGAGGAGCCTACTCTGACCCAAGCCGAGCTCGATCACATCGTTTGGATACAGAAGCTTGCAGAGGAGACGGCGATGCAGCAAGTGGTGCAACCACCGCGTCCTCCGCCACCGCAGCGAACTGACAGTCTTCAAGTGGCTCAGCCGTCGATCGAGATTCACGAAGTCGAAGATCGACCACAGTCCAGCTCGACTTCTGGAGCCGACGTCATGCAGTCCTTCGATCACGAAGAGCCCATAATCGATGACGAAAGAGAGGAGAAGTCGGACGACGACCGTTCCGAGGCTACGTCTGGAGCTGATCTAGTTCGCTCTTTCGAACACGAATCCTTCGAAAGAGGACTCAGTTATGAGACGCAACCTGAATCGCTCCACCGACAAGAAGCTGTGCAGCAAGAGATGAGGGATACCGAGGAGCCTACTATGACCCAATCCGAGCTCGATCACATCGTTTGGATACAGAAGCTTGCAGAGGAGACGGCGATGCAGCAAGTGGTGCAACCACCGCGTCCTCCGCCACCGCAGCGAACTGACAGTCTTCAAGTGGCTCAGCCGTCGATCGAGATTCACGAAGTCGAAGATCGACCACACTCCAGCTCGACTTCTGGAGCCGACGTCATGCAGTCCTTCGATCACGAAGAGCCCATAATCGATGACGAAAGAGAGGAGAAGTCGGACGACGACCGTTCCGAGGCTACGTCTGGAGCTGATCTAGTTCGCTCTTTCGAACACGAATCCTTCGAAAGAGGACTCAGTTATGAGACGCAACCTGAATCGCTCCACCGACAAGAAGCTGTGCAGCAAGAGATGAGGGATACCGAGGAGCCTACTCTGACCCAATCCGAGCTCGATCACATCGTTTGGATACAGAAGCTTGCAGAGGAGACGGCGATGCAGCAAGTGGTGCAACCACCGCGTCCTCCGCCACCGCAGCGAACTGACAGTCTTCAAGTGGCTCAGTCGTCGATCGAGATTCACGAAGTCGAAGATCGACCACAGTCCAGCTCGACTTCTGGAGCCGACGTCATGCAGTCCTTCGATCACGAAGAGCCCATAATCGATGACGAAAGAGAGGAGAAGTCGGACGACGACCGTTCCGAGGCTACGTCTGGAGCTGATCTAGTTCGCTCTTTCGAACACGAATCCTTCGAAAGAGGACTCAGTTATGAGACGCAACCTGAATCGCTCCACCGACAAGAAGCTGTGCAGCAAGAGATGAGGGATACCGAGGAGCCTACTATGACCCAATCCGAGCTCGATCACATCGTTTGGATACAGAAGCTTGCAGAGGAGACGGCGATGCAGCAAGTGGTGCAACCACCGCGTCCTCCGCCACCGCAGCGAACTGACAGTCTTCAAGTGGCTCAGCCGTCGATCGAGATTCACGAAGTCGAAGATCGACCACACTCCAGCTCGACTTCTGGAGCCGACGTCATGCAGTCCTTCGATCACGAAGAGCCCATAATCGATGACGAAAGAGAGGAGAAGTCGGACGACGACCGTTCCGAGGCTACGTCTGGAGCTGATCTAGTTCGCTCTTTCGAACACGAATCCTTCGAAAGAGGACTCAGTTATGAGACGCAACCTGAATCGCTCCACCGACAAGAAGCTGTGCAGCAAGAGATGAGGGATACCGAGGAGCCTACTCTGACCCAATCCGAGCTCGATCACATCGTTTGGATACAGAAGCTTGCAGAGGAGACGGCGATGCAGCAAGTGGTGCAACCACCGCGTCCTCCGCCACCGCAGCGAACTGACAGTCTTCAAGTGGCTCAGTCGTCGATCGAGATTCACGAAGTCGAAGATCGACCACAGTCCAGCTCGACTTCTGGAGCCGACGTCATGCAGTCCTTCGATCACGAAGAGCCCATAATCGATGACGAAAGAGAGGAGAAGTCGGACGATGACCGTTCCGAGGCTACGTCTGGAGCTGATCTAGTTCGCTCTTTCGAACACGAATCCTTCGAAAGAGGACTCAGTTATGAGACGCAACCTGAATCGCTCCACCGACAAGAAGCTGTGCAGCAAGAGATGAGGGATACCGAGGAGCCTACTCTGACCCAAGCCGAGCTCGATCACATCGCTTGGATACAGAAGCTGGCAGAGGAGACGGCGATGCAGCAAGTGGTGCAACCACCGCGTCCTCCGCCACCGCAGCGAACTGACAGTCTTCAAGTGGCTCAGCCGTCGATCGAGATTCACGAAGTCGAAGATCGACCAAAGTCCAGCTCGACTTCTGGAGCCGACGTCATGCAGTCCTTCGATCACGAAGAGCCCATAATCGATGACGAAAGAGAGGAGAAGTCGGACGACGACCGTTCCGAGGCTACGTCTGGAGCTGATCTAGTTCGCTCTTTCGAACACGAATCCTTCGAAAGAGGACTCAGTTATGAGACGCAACCTGAATCGCTCCACCGACAAGAAGCTGTGCAGCAAGAGATGAGGGATACCGAGGAGCCTACTCTGACCCAAGCCGAGCTCGATCACATCGTTTGGATACAGAAGCTTGCAGAGGAGACGGCGATGCAGCAAGTGGTGCAACCACCGCGTCCTCCGCCACCGCAGCGAACTGACAGTCTTCAAGTGGCTCAGCCGTCGATCGAGATTCACGAAGTCGAAGATCGACCACACTCCAGCTCGACTTCTGGAGCCGACGTCATGCAGTCCTTCGATCACGAAGAGCCCATAATCGATGACGAAAGAGAGGAGAAGTCGGACGACGACCGTTCCGAGGCTACGTCTGGAGCTGATCTAGTTCGTTCTTTCGAACACGAATCCTTCGAAAGAGGACTCAGTTATGAGACGCAACCTGAATCGCTCCACCGACAAGAAGCTGTGCAGCAAGAGATGAGGGATACCGAGGAGCCTACTCTGACCCAAGCCGAGCTCGATCACATCGTTTGGATACAGAAGCTTGCAGAGGAGACGGCGATGCAGCAAGTGGTGCAACCACCGCGTCCTCCGCCACCGCAGCGAACTGACAGTCTTCAAGTGGCTCAGCCGTCGAACGAGATTCACGAAGTCGAAGATCGACCACACTCCAGCTCGACTTCTGGATCCGACGTCATGCAGTCCTTTGATCACGAGGAGCACATAATCGATGACGAAAGAGAGGAGAAGTCGGACGACGACCGTTCCGAGGCTACGTCTGGTGCCGATGCAGAGAGATCGTCATTCGAGCAGGAGTCCTTCGACAAAAGCTACCAGTACGGCTATGAGAGATCTTCGCCACTGTTGGAACCTACTGTAGAGTTGCCCGAGATGGTGATGATGCCCGCAGCACAAGAGATCGAGGAGCCAGTGCAGCTAACTCAAGAAGAGCTTGATCACATCGCCTATATCCAGAAGATGGCCGAGCAGAGTTCATTCGACACGTTTGCGGCCGCTCCAGCTAGACCAGCGCCTCCTCCAGTCGAGAATGTGATCGCCGCAAGAGAGCGCTTTGGCAGTGTGCAGAAGGATTCTGTGGAGAAGTTCGATTTCGAAGAAGAGCATTCGAGCGCGACGTCTGGTGCCGATGCAGAGAGATCGTCATTCGAGCAGGAGTCCTTCGACAAAGGCTACCAGTACGGCTATGAGAGATCTTCGCCACTGTTGGAACCTACTGTAGAGGAGCCCGAGATGGTGATGATGCCCGCAGCACAAGAGATCGAGGAGCCAGTGCAGTTAACTCAAGAAGAGCTTCATCACATCGCATATATCCAGAAGATGGCCGAGCACAGTTCATTCGACACGTTTGCGGCCGCTCCAGCTAGACCAGCGCATCCTCCAGTCGAGAATGTGATCGCCGCAAGAGAGTGCTTTGGCAGAGTGCAGAAGGATTCTGTGGAGAAGTTCGATCTCGAAGAAGAGCATTCGAGCGCGACGTCTGGTGCCGATGCAGAGAGATCGTCATTCGAGCAGGTGTCCTTCGACAAAGGCTACCAGTACGGCTATGAAAGATCTTCGCCACTGTTGAAACCTACTGTAGAGGAGCCCGAGATGGTGATGATGCCCGCAGCACAAGAGCTCGAGGAGCCGGTGCAGCTAACTCAGGAAGAGCTTGATCACATCGCCTATATCCAGAAGTTGGCCGAGCAGAGTTCATTCGACACGTTTGCGGCCGCTCCAGCTAGACCAGTGCCTCCTCCAGTCAAGGAAGTGATCGCCGCAAGAGAGCGCTTTGGCAGTGTGCAGAAGGATTCTGTGGAGAAGTTCGATTTCGAAGAAGAGCATTCGAGCGCGACGTCTGGTGCCGATGAAGAGAGATCGTCATTCGAGCAGGAGTCCTTCGACAAAGGCTACCAGTACGGCTATGAGAGATCTTCGCCACTGTTGGAACCTACTGTAGACGAGCCCGAGATGGTGATGATGCCCGCAGCACAAGAGATCGAGGAGCCAGTGCAGCTAACTCAAGAAGAGCTTGATCACATCACATATATCCAGAAGATGGCCGAGCAGAGTTCATTCGACACGTTTGCGGCCGCTCCAGCTAGACGAGCGCCTCCTCCAGTCGAGGATGTGATCGCCGCAAGAGAGCGCTTTGGCAGTGTGCAGAAGGATTCTGTGGAGAAGTTCGATTTCGAAGAAGAGCATTCGAGCGCGACGTCTGGTGCCGATGCAGAGAGATCGTCATTCGCGCAGGAGTCCTTCGACAAAGGCTACCAGTACGGCTATGAGAGATCTTCGCCACTGTTGGAACCTACTGTAGAGTTGCCCGAGATGGTGATGATGCCCGCAGCACAAGAGCTCGAGGAGCCGGTGCAGCTAACTCAGGAAGAGCTTGATCACATCGCCTATATCCAGAAGATGGCCGAGCAGAGTTCACTCGACACGTTTGCGGCCGCTCCAGCTAGACCAGTGCCTCCTCCAGTCAAGGAACTGATCGCCGCAAGAGAGCGCTTTTGCAGAGTGCAGAAGGATTCTGTGGAGAAGTTCGATCTCGAAGAACAGCATTCGAGCGCGACGTCTGGTGCCGATGCAGAGAGATCGTCATTCGAGCAGGAGTCCTTCGACAAAGGCTACCAGTACGGCTATGAGAGATCTTCGCCACTGTTGGAACCTACTGTAGAGTTGCCCGAGATGGTGATGATGCCCGCAGCACAAGAGATCGAGGAGCCAGTGCAGCTAACTCAAGAAGAGCTTGATCACATCGCATATATCCAGAAGATGGCCGAGCAGAGTTCATTCGACACGTTTGCGGCCGCTCCAGCTAGACCAGTGCCTCCTCCAGTCAAGGAACTGATCGCCGCAAGAGAGCGCTTTTGCAGAGTGCAGAAGGATTCTGTGGAGAAGTTCGATCTCGAAGAACAGCATTCGAGCGCGACGTCTGGTGCCGATGCAGAGAGATCGTCATTCGAGCAGGAGTCCTTCGACAAAGGCTACCAGTACGGCTATGAGAGATCTTCGCCACTGTTGGAACCTACTGTAGAGTTGCCCGAGATTGTGATGATGCCCGCAGCACAAGAGATCGAGGAGCCAGTGCAGCTAACTCAAGAAGAGCTTGATCACATCACATATATCCAGAAGATGGCCGAGCAGAGTTCATTCGACACGTTTGCGGCCGCTCCAGCTAGACGAGCGCCTCCTCCAGTCGAGGATGTGATCGCCGCAAGAGAGCGCTTTGGCAGTGTGCAGAAGGATTCTGTGGAGAAGTTCGATTTCGAAGAAGAGCATTCGAGCGCGACGTCTGGTGCCGATGCAGAGAGATCGTCATTCGAGCAGGTGTCCTTCGACAAAGGCTACCAGTACGGCTATGAGAGATCTTCGCCACTGTTGGAACCTACTGTAGACGAGCCCGAGATGCTGATGATGCCCGCAGCACAAGAGATGGAGGAGCCGGTGCAGCTAACTCAAGAAGAGCTTGATCACATCGCCTATATCCAGAAGATGGCCGAGCAGAGTTCATTCGACACGTTTGCGGCCGCTCCAGCTAGACCAGCGCCTCCTCCAGTCGAGGATGTGATCGCCGCAAGAGAGCGCTTTGGTAGTGTGCAGAAGGATTCTGTGGAGAAGTTCGATTTCGAAGAAGAGCATTCGAGCGCGACGTCTGGTGCCGATGCAGAGAGATCGTCATTCGAGCAGGAGTCCTTCGACAAAGGCTACCAGTACGGCTATGAGAGATCTTCGCCGCTGTTGAAACCTACTGAAGAGGAGCCCGAGATGGTGATGATGCCCGCAGCACAAGAGCTCGAGGAGCCGGTGCAGCTAACTCAGGAAGAGCTTGATCACATCGCCTATATCCAGAAGATGGCCGAGCAGAGTTCACTCGACACGTTTGCGGCCGCTCCAGCTAGACCAGTGCCTCCTCCAGTCAAGGAACTGATCGCCGCAAGAGAGCGCTTTTGCAGAGTGCAGAAGGATTCTGTGGAGAAGTTCGATCTCGAAGAAGAGCATTCGAGCGCGACGTCTGGTGCCGATGCAGAGAGATCGTCATTCGAGCAGGAGTCCTTCGACAAAGGAAACCAGTACGGCTATGAGAGATCTTCGCCACTGTTGGAACCTACTGTAGAGTTGCCCGAGATGGTGATGATGCCCGCAGCACAAGAGATCGAGGAGCCAGTGCAGCTAACTCAAGAAGAGCTTGATCACATCACATATATACAGAAGATGGCCGAGCAGAGTTCATTCGACACGTTTGCGGCCGCTCCAGCTAGACCAGTGCCTCCTCCAGTCAAGGAACTGATCGCCGCAAGAGAGCGCTTTTGCAGAGTGCAGAAGGATTCTGTGGAGAAGTTCGATCTCGAAGAAGAGCATTCGAGCGCGACGTCTGGTGCCGGTGCAGAGAGATCGTCATTCGAGCAGGAGTCCTTCGACAAAGGCTACCAGTACGGCTATGAGAGATCTTCGCCACTGTTGGAACCTACTGTAGAGTTGCCCGAGATTGTGATGATGCCCGCAGCACAAGAGATCGAGGAGCCAGTGCAGCTAACTCAAGAAGAGCTTGATCACATCACATATATCCAGAAGATGGCCGAGCAGAGTTCATTCGACACGTTTGCGGCCGCTCCAGCTAGACGAGCGCCTCCTCCAGTCGAGGATGTGATCGCCGCAAGAGAGCGCTTTGGCAGTGTGCAGAAGGATTCTGTGGAGAAGTTCGATTTCGAAGAAGAGCATTCGAGCGCGACGTCTGGTGCCGATGCAGAGAGATCGTCATTCGAGCAGGTGTCCTTCGACAAAGGCTACCAGTACGGCTATGAGAGATCTTCGCCACTGTTGGAACCTACTGTAGACGAGCCCGAGATGCTGATGATGCCCGCAGCACAAGAGATGGAGGAGCCGGTGCAGCTAACTCAAGAAGAGCTTGATCACATCGCCTATATCCAGAAGATGGCCGAGCAGAGTTCATTCGACACGTTTGCGGCCGCTCCAGCTAGACCAGCGCCTCCTCCAGTCGAGGATGTGATCGCCGCAAGAGAGCGCTTTGGTAGTGTGCAGAAGGATTCTGTGGAGAAGTTCGATTTCGAAGAAGAGCATTCGAGCGCGACGTCTGGTGCCGATGCAGAGAGATCGTCATTCGAGCAGGAGTCCTTCGACAAAGGCTACCAGTACGGCTATGAGAGATCTTCGCCGCTGTTGAAACCTACTGAAGAGGAGCCCGAGATGGTGATGATGCCCGCAGCACAAGAGCTCGAGGAGCCGGTGCAGCTAACTCAGGAAGAGCTTGATCACATCGCCTATATCCAGAAGATGGCCGAGCAGAGTTCACTCGACACGTTTGCGGCCGCTCCAGCTAGACCAGTGCCTCCTCCAGTCAAGGAACTGATCGCCGCAAGAGAGCGCTTTTGCAGAGTGCAGAAGGATTCTGTGGAGAAGTTCGATCTCGAAGAAGAGCATTCGAGCGCGACGTCTGGTGCCGATGCAGAGAGATCGTCATTCGCGCAGGAGTCCTTCGACAAAGGCTACCAGTACGGCTATGAGAGATCTTCGCCACTGTTGGAACCTACTGTAGAGTTGCCCGAGATGGTGATGATGCCCGCAGCACAAGAGATCGAGGAGCCAGTGCAGCTAACTCAAGAAGAGCTTGATCACATCACATATTTCCAGAAGATGGCCGAGCAGAGTTCATTCGACACGTTTGCGGCCGCTCCAGCTAGACCAGTGCCTCCTCCAGTCAAGGAACTGATCGCCGCAAGAGAGCGCTTTTGCAGAGTGCAGAAGGATTCTGTGGAGAAGTTCGATCTCGAAGAAGAGCATTCGAGCGCGACGTCTGGTGCCGATGCAGAGAGATCGTCATTCGAGCAGGAGTCCTTCGACAAAGGCTACCAGTACGGCTATGAGAGATCTTCGCCACTGTTGGAACCTACTGTAGAGTTGCCCGAGATGGTGATGATGCCCGCAGACCAAGAGATCGAGGAGCCAGTGCAGCTAACTCAAGAAGAGCTTGATCACATCACATATATCCAGAAGATGGCCGAGCAGAGTTCACTCGACACGTTTGCGGCCGCTCCAGCTAGACCAGTGCCTCCTCCAGTCAAGGATGTGATCGCCGCAAGAGAGCGCTTTGGCAGTGTGCAGAAGGATTCTGTGGAGAAGTTCGATTTCGAAGAAGAGCATTCGAGCGCGACGTCTGGTGCCGATGCAGAGAGATCGTCATTCGAGCAGGAGTCCTTCGACAAAGGCTACCAGTACGGCTATGAGAGATCTTCGCCGCTGTTGGAACCTACTGTAGAGGAGCCCGAGATGGTGATGATGCCCGCAGCACAAGAGATGGAGGAGCCGGTGCAGCTAACTCAAGAAGAGCTTGATCACATCGCCTATATCCAGAAGATGGCCGAGCAGAGTTCATTCGACACGTTTGCGGCCGCTCCAGCTAGACCAGCGCCTCCTCCAGTCGAGGATGTGATCGCCGCAAGAGAGCGCTTTGGTAGTGTGCAGAAGGATTCTGTGGAGAAGTTCGATTTCGAAGAAGAGCATTCGAGCGCGACGTCTGGTGCCGATGCAGAGAGATCGTCATTCGAGCAGGAGTCCTTCGACAAAGGCTACCAGTACGGCTATGAGAGATCTTCGCCGCTGTTGAAACCTACTGAAGAGGAGCCCGAGATGGTGATGATGCCCGCAGCACAAGAGCTCGAGGAGCCGGTGCAGCTAACTCAGGAAGAGCTTGATCACATCGCCTATATCCAGAAGATGGCCGAGCAGAGTTCACTCGACACGTTTGCGGCCGCTCCAGCTAGACCAGTGCCTCCTCCAGTCAAGGAACTGATCGCCGCAAGAGAGCGCTTTTGCAGAGTGCAGAAGGATTCTGTGGAGAAGTTCGATCTCGAAGAAGAGCATTCGAGCGCGACGTCTGGTGCCGATGCAGAGAGATCGTCATTCGCGCAGGAGTCCTTCGACAAAGGCTACCAGTACGGCTATGAGAGATCTTCGCCACTGTTGGAACCTACTGTAGAGTTGCCCGAGATGGTGATGATGCCCGCAGCACAAGAGATCGAGGAGCCAGTGCAGCTAACTCAAGAAGAGCTTGATCACATCACATATTTCCAGAAGATGGCCGAGCAGAGTTCATTCGACACGTTTGCGGCCGCTCCAGCTAGACCAGTGCCTCCTCCAGTCAAGGAACTGATCGCCGCAAGAGAGCGCTTTTGCAGAGTGCAGAAGGATTCTGTGGAGAAGTTCGATCTCGAAGAAGAGCATTCGAGCGCGACGTCTGGTGCCGATGCAGAGAGATCGTCATTCGAGCAGGAGTCCTTCGACAAAGGCTACCAGTACGGCTATGAGAGATCTTCGCCACTGTTGGAACCTACTGTAGAGTTGCCCGAGATGGTGATGATGCCCGCAGACCAAGAGATCGAGGAGCCAGTGCAGCTAACTCAAGAAGAGCTTGATCACATCACATATATCCAGAAGATGGCCGAGCAGAGTTCATTCGACACGTTTGCGGCCGCTCCAGCTAGACCAGCGCCTCCTCCAGTCGAGGATGTGATCGCCGCAAGAGAGCGCTTTGGTAGTGTGCAGAAGGATTCTGTGGAGAAGTTCGATTTCGAAGAAGAGCATTCGAGCGCGACGTCTGGTGCCGATGCAGAGAGATCGTCATTCGAGCAGGAGTCCTTCGACAAAGGCTACCAGTACGGCTATGAGAGATCTTCGCCGCTGTTGAAACCTACTGAAGAGGAGCCCGAGATGGTGATGATGCCCGCAGCACAAGAGCTCGAGGAGCCGGTGCAGCTAACTCAGGAAGAGCTTGATCACATCGCCTATATCCAGAAGATGGCCGAGCAGAGTTCACTCGACACGTTTGCGGCCGCTCCAGCTAGACCAGTGCCTCCTCCAGTCAAGGAACTGATCGCCGCAAGAGAGCGCTTTTGCAGAGTGCAGAAGGATTCTGTGGAGAAGTTCGATCTCGAAGAAGAGCATTCGAGCGCGACGTCTGGTGCCGATGCAGAGAGATCGTCATTCGCGCAGGAGTCCTTCGACAAAGGCTACCAGTACGGCTATGAGAGATCTTCGCCACTGTTGGAACCTACTGTAGAGTTGCCCGAGATGGTGATGATGCCCGCAGCACAAGAGATCGAGGAGCCAGTGCAGCTAACTCAAGAAGAGCTTGATCACATCACATATATCCAGAAGATGGCCGAGCAGAGTTCATTCGACACGTTTGCGGCCGCTCCAGCTAGACCAGTGCCTCCTCCAGTCAAGGAACTGATCGCCGCAAGAGAGCGCGTTTGCAGAGTGCAGAAGGATTCTGTGGAGAAGTTCGATCTCGAAGAAGAGCATTCGAGCGCGACGTCTGGTGCCGATGCAGAGAGATCGTCATTCGCGCAGGAGTCCTTCGACAAAGGCTACCAGTACGGCTATGAGAGATCTTCGCCACTGTTGGAACCTACTGTAGAGTTGCCCGAGATGGTGATGATGCCCGCAGCACAAGAGATCGAGGAGCCAGTGCAGCTAACTCAAGAAGAGCTTGATCACATCACATATATCCAGAAGATGGCCGAGCAGAGTTCATTCGACACGTTTGCGGCCGCTCCAGCTAGACCAGTGCCTCCTCCAGTCAAGGAACTGATCGCCGCAAGAGAGCGCTTTTGCAGAGTGCAGAAGGATTCTGTGGAGAAGTTCGATCTCGAAGAAGAGCATTCGAGCGCGACGTCTGGTGCCGATGCAGAGAGATCGTCATTCGAGCAGGAGTCCTTCGACAAAGGCTACCAGTACGGCTATGAGAGATCTTCGCCACTGTTGGAACCTACTGTAGAGTTGCCCGAGATGGTGATGATGCCCGCAGACCAAGAGATCGAGGAGCCAGTGCAGCTAACTCAAGAAGAGCTTGATCACATCACATATATCCAGAAGATGGCCGAGCAGAGTTCACTCGACACGTTTGCGGCCGCTCCAGCTAGACCAGTGCCTCCTCCAGTCAAGGATGTGATCGCCGCAAGAGAGCGCTTTGGCAGTGTGCAGAAGGATTCTGTGGAGAAGTTCGATTTCGAAGAAGAGCATTCGAGCGCGACGTCTGGTGCCGATGCAGAGAGATCGTCATTCGAGCAGGTGTCCTTCGACAAAGGCTACCAGTACGGCTATGAGAGATCTTCGCCACTGTTGGAACCTACTGTAGACGAGCCCGAGATGCTGATGATGCCCGCAGCACAAGAGATGGAGGAGCCGGTGCAGCTAACTCAAGAAGAGGTTGATCACATCGCCTATATCCAGAAGATGGCCGAGCAGAGTTCATTCGACACGTTTGCGGCCGCTCCAGCTAGACCAGCGCCTCCTCCAGTCGAGGATGTGATCGCCGCAAGAGAGCGCTTTTGCAGAGTGCAGAAGGATTCTGTGGAGAAGTTCGATCTCGAAGAAGAGCATTCGAGCGCGACGTCTGGTGCCGATGCAGAGAGATCGTCATTCGCGCAGGAGTCCTTCGACAAAGGCTACCAGTACGGCTATGAGAGATCTTCGCCACTGTTGGAACCTACTGTAGAGTTGCCCGAGATGGTGATGATGCCCGCAGCACAAGAGATCGAGGAGCCAGTGCAGCTAACTCAAGAAGAGCTTGATCACATCACATATATCCAGAAGATGGCCGAGCAGAGTTCATTCGACACGTTTGCGGCCGCTCCAGCTAGACCAGTGCCTCCTCCAGTCAAGGAACTGATCGCCGCAAGAGAGCGCGTTTGCAGAGTGCAGAAGGATTCTGTGGAGAAGTTCGATCTCGAAGAAGAGCATTCGAGCGCGACGTCTGGTGCCGATGCAGAGAGATCGTCATTCGCGCAGGAGTCCTTCGACAAAGGCTACCAGTACGGCTATGAGAGATCTTCGCCACTGTTGGAACCTACTGTAGAGTTGCCCGAGATGGTGATGATGCCCGCAGCACAAGAGATCGAGGAGCCAGTGCAGCTAACTCAAGAAGAGCTTGATCACATCACATATATCCAGAAGATGGCCGAGCAGAGTTCATTCGACACGTTTGCGGCCGCTCCAGCTAGACCAGTGCCTCCTCCAGTCAAGGAACTGATCGCCGCAAGAGAGCGCTTTTGCAGAGTGCAGAAGGATTCTGTGGAGAAGTTCGATCTCGAAGAAGAGCATTCGAGCGCGACGTCTGGTGCCGATGCAGAGAGATCGTCATTCGAGCAGGAGTCCTTCGACAAAGGCTACCAGTACGGCTATGAGAGATCTTCGCCACTGTTGGAACCTACTGTAGAGTTGCCCGAGATGGTGATGATGCCCGCAGACCAAGAGATCGAGGAGCCAGTGCAGCTAACTCAAGAAGAGCTTGATCACATCACATATATCCAGAAGATGGCCGAGCAGAGTTCACTCGACACGTTTGCGGCCGCTCCAGCTAGACCAGTGCCTCCTCCAGTCAAGGATGTGATCGCCGCAAGAGAGCGCTTTGGCAGTGTGCAGAAGGATTCTGTGGAGAAGTTCGATTTCGAAGAAGAGCATTCGAGCGCGACGTCTGGTGCCGATGCAGAGAGATCGTCATTCGAGCAGGTGTCCTTCGACAAAGGCTACCAGTACGGCTATGAGAGATCTTCGCCACTGTTGGAACCTACTGTAGACGAGCCCGAGATGCTGATGATGCCCGCAGCACAAGAGATGGAGGAGCCGGTGCAGCTAACTCAAGAAGAGGTTGATCACATCGCCTATATCCAGAAGATGGCCGAGCAGAGTTCATTCGACACGTTTGCGGCCGCTCCAGCTAGACCAGCGCCTCCTCCAGTCGAGGATGTGATCGCCGCAAGAGAGCGCTTTGGTAGTGTGCAGAAGGATTCTGTGGAGAAGTTCGATTTCGAAGAAGAGCATTCGAGCGCGACGTCTGGTGCCGATGCAGAGAGATCGTCATTCGAGCAGGAGTCCTTCGACAAAGGCTACCAGTACGGCTATGAGAGATCTTCGCCGCTGTTGAAACCTACTGAAGAGGAGCCCGAGATGGTGATGATGCCCGCAGCACAAGAGCTCGAGGAGCCGGTGCAGCTAACTCAGGAAGAGCTTGATCACATCGCCTATATCCAGAAGATGGCCGAGCAGAGTTCACTCGACACGTTTGCGGCCGCTCCAGCTAGACCAGTGCCTCCTCCAGTCAAGGAACTGATCGCCGCAAGAGAGCGCTTTTGCAGAGTGCAGAAGGATTCTGTGGAGAAGTTCGATCTCGAAGAAGAGCATTCGAGCGCGACGTCTGGTGCCGATGCAGAGAGATCGTCATTCGCGCAGGAGTCCTTCGACAAAGGCTACCAGTACGGCTATGAGAGATCTTCGCCACTGTTGGAACCTACTGTAGAGTTGCCCGAGATGGTGATGATGCCCGCAGCACAAGAGATCGAGGAGCCAGTGCAGCTAACTCAAGAAGAGCTTGATCACATCACATATATCCAGAAGATGGCCGAGCAGAGTTCATTCGACACGTTTGCGGCCGCTCCAGCTAGACCAGTGCCTCCTCCAGTCAAGGAACTGATCGCCGCAAGAGAGCGCTTTTGCAGAGTGCAGAAGGATTCTGTGGAGAAGTTCGATCTCGAAGAAGAGCATTCGAGCGCGACGTCTGGTGCCGATGCAGAGAGATCGTCATTCGAGCAGGAGTCCTTCGACAAAGGCTACCAGTACGGCTATGAGAGATCTTCGCCACTGTTGGAACCTACTGTAGAGTTGCCCGAGATGGTGATGATGCCCGCAGCACAAGAGATCGAGGAGCCAGTGCAGCTAACTCAAGAAGAGCTTGATCACATCACATATATCCAGAAGATGGCCGAGCAGAGTTCACTCGACACGTTTGCGGCCGCTCCAGCTAGACCAGTGCCTCCTCCAGTCAAGGATGTGATCGCCGCAAGAGAGCGCTTTGGCAGTGTGCAGAAGGATTCTGTGGAGAAGTTCGATTTCGAAGAAGAGCATTCGAGCGCGACGTCTGGTGCCGATGCAGAGAGATCGTCATTCGAGCAGGTGTCCTTCGACAAAGGCTACCAGTACGGCTATGAGAGATCTTCGCCACTGTTGGAACCTACTGTAGACGAGCCCGAGATGCTGATGATGCCCGCAGCACAAGAGATGGAGGAGCCGGAGCAGCTAACTCAAGAAGAGGTTGATCACATCGCCTATATCCAGAAGATGGCTGAGCAGAGTTCATTCGACACGTTTGCGGCCGCTCCAGCTAGACCAGCGCCTCCTCCAGTCGAGGATGTGATCGCCGCAAGAGAGCGCTTTGGTAGTGTGCAGAAGGATTCTGTGGAGAAGTTCGATTTCGAAGAAGAGCATTCGAGCGCGACGTCTGGTGCCGATGCAGAGAGATCGTCATTCGAGCAGGAGTCCTTCGACAAAGGCTACCAGTACGGCTATGAGAGATCTTCGCCGCTGTTGAAACCTACTGAAGAGGAGCCCGAGATGGTGATGATGCCCGCAGCACAAGAGCTCGAGGAGCCGGTGCAGCTAACTCAGGAAGAGCTTGATCACATCGCCTATATCCAGAAGATGGCCGAGCAGAGTTCACTCGACACGTTTGCGGCCGCTCCAGCTAGACCAGTGCCTCCTCCAGTCAAGGAAGTGATCGCCGCAAGAGAGCGCTTTTGCAGAGTGCAGAAGGATTCTGTGGAGAAGTTCGATCTCGAAGAAGAGCATTCGAGCGCGACGTCTGGTGCCGATGCAGAGAGATCGTCATTCGAGCAGGAGTCCTTCGACAAAGGCTACCAGTACGGCTATGAGAGATCTTCGCCACTGTTGGAACCTACTGTAGAGGAGCCCGAGATGGTGATGATGCCCGCAGCACAAGAGATCGAGGAGCCAGTGCAGCTAACTCAAGAAGAGCTTGATCACATCACATATATCCAGAAGATGGCCGAGCAGAGTTCATTCGACACGTTTGCGGCCGCTCCAGCTAGACCAGCGCCTCCTCTAGTCGAGGCAGAAGATACACATCGGACAAATATAACGTTTACTAACTCTCTTTCTCGCCGTTTGGATAGATCGATCACGTCTTTCACTAGCGAAGGAGATACGGAAAAGGAAGGACCAGATGAAGAAATGGAGAGGAGAAGAGAGTGGATAGGGGAAGGAAGGAAGGAACATCGGAGGGGAAGAGAGTGGATAGGAGAGGAAAGGAAGGAACATCGGAGAGGATCGAGTGTGCATGTCATATACACTCACAAAAGATTCAGCCACTCGATTGAACTCGAAGACTCGGAGGAATTGGCTGCTCTTCACAAAGAGATCTCACATTTCGAATTAGGACTGAGGAAGTCGAACGAAATAAGAGAATACGATCAGGAAGATGCAAGGTACGAATAATTGAGGTGAATTATTTAGTGATCAATTTTTGAGATCTGATCGATCCTCTGATTCATTGCGAGCATCTCGGGCTTTCACTTCAATGCAGAATGTGACAAGAATGGACAAGGAACTCGCGGAGGTGAGTTAAACCATTGAAGGAATGGCAGAAATATTCCAAGTGGCAGCTACGTTCGCGAGGAATTTGATTATATATTGAGTTGATAATACCTCACTCTCGGGTTGTTGGTAGTCTGATCGTGAGAGTGAAATGAGACGAAATGGTTCACAACACGAATAATCCCACAATTAATCATGACACATAATTTCCAATAGGACATACAATGCTCATTAAAAAAAAACAAAATTGATCAGAACGAAATTTATGTATCAATATTGGGGACCTGTTCCGAGTCTCGTAATATCGATAGTGAAGGGCACGACCAAAGCACAAATGACAAAGAGAGAGTATGACTAAATCGCAACAGACAAGACGGCAAATCGAAATATCTCAACATCAGGGGGGGGGGGGGTGATGATACAACTTCTTGGTTGGTATAAACTCATTACAAGTGGTGAGCACAATCTGCCCTGATGGCTTAACAGTGACGTCGATGGCTCGTTAGGACAATGAAGGCACAGAGTTGAAACGCACGCGACGCATGGCTGTTTCCCGGGCTCTTGTTTTATTCAAACACCAACATTTAATATATTTTTCAGTGAGAGGGTTACTTAACGGATGGATTGCGTCGGGAAAGATAGGGAGAAGTCCTATTTCGCAGGCCGAGGGCGTGCTCGCATAAATAGGCTTCCGAGAGGGCGCGCGCTAACTTCACCGGGATAGAGTTTGGGCAGAGTAACGCGTTGCGTGCGTTCAAGGTCTGCCTTAACGATCCGTGCGTCGTTTTTATGCGTGTTACTGTATAGGGGTCATGCAGATTGTGAAATCATGATCCCCTATACATGAAAACTTATAAAAACGATGTCATTGTTAAGCCATCAGGGCAGATAGTGCCCGCCACAACTTGTATCATCACTCTGTACTGAGATATTTCGATTTGCCATTTTGTCGTTTGCGATTTTGCCATACCCCCTCAGTGAGACATCTCTCCTTATCTTTTGGGCTCAACTGCAAACTTCTGGGGATATCAGCCCTGTGGTCATATTCGAGTAACGTCACGTTTATGAGTCAACTACATTTCTTTTTTTCTCGTATCGTTAGCGGATGATGGTCGACCATAGAGGTGAGTGTTGATGCTGGTTCTACCTAAGTTATCATACCTCACACCTTCTAAAGCAGGTAAACAGGAACCCATCATTAGTTTGTCGGCTACCTTAACCCGACCTTCGTAAATTTTGCTTTAGCACCACGACCCAATTATGTGTAGGTAAACAATTGTCGTCATTACTATTATATGTCCTCAGGGCTGATAACACTTTCCGCAATTAATCAGTTCATTCCACCCACTGTCCCTTCACTCTGTTTCGGGTTGTCATTTTGTCCTTTGCTCTTTGTGTTACCCTTAAGCCTAACTTCCGTTCGTTTACCCATAGGCCTAATTTGCGTTACAGACACGGAATAGTCTGATTGTGAATATAATCTGAGAAAAGTGGGATGAGATTAGTCTGGACTATCATTTGAGTACCAGTTGATCACAGGAGGAAAGTTGATGGGGAGACGAATATAAGCAGTCATATTTATAAATTTCTCATGCAATATTTATATTGATGAAATAATCTGATTAGCAACTGTTTTGTACTTTCCCTAAAAATTCGAAGCACAGTTCACTAAAGGTCATAAATTAACACTTGTATCACGAGTCAGTGGATGAAAAACTGACCATCCGGGAACATTTTCAAAAAGTTGTGCCAGATCCGACTCTTATTATAGTGGTAGAATACACTGGACATAAGATTTCGAAAAATATGGGCCATATGTCCCAGAGCCGGCTTTTAAGAATTTTCCGGTTTTGCATCCGGCTATGATGTATCTCAACTCCCAGATGAGCTAGAAAGACGGCACCGGCCTCAAAATGCGCGGAAAATTAAGTGCAAGACGATTAGGCAAAAAATGAAAATTAGCCGGATGAAAAACCTGTTTTGCCATCAAAAAATAAATATTATCTCTATCAAGCGGTAGCGTGCTACAGAATTTTAATGCAGATTATGAAAGAATAAGTGCACATGCATAATATAAAAATATAAAAACCTTATTCGAAGTGTCTCCTACTTGGCAATTTTTACACAAACATGCCATTGTGAAGAAAAAGTCTAAAAAATTAATTTTTCAGAACTCTGATTATTCTTCTTGAAACGTTCAAATAGTGTTGTTGGTGTAAAGTATGAGTGGAAAATCGTGTATTTTAGCATGGTACTTCTTGGATGAGGATGACATGCCAAGATATTTCGAAACTATGCGAAATTTTGAATATAAATTGTTAATTGAAACATGCGAGTAGAACCATGGTCCAAAACACGTTTTTTTTCCACTCATTCTGTACACCAACAACACTATTTGAACGTTTCAAGAGGAAAAATCAGAGTTCTGAAAATTCATTTTTTCGACTTTTTCTTCACAATGGCATGTTTGTGTAAAAATTGCCAAGTAGGAGACACTTCGAATCCGGTTTTTATATTTTTATATTATGCATGTACACGTATTCTTTCATAATCTGCATTAAAATTCTGTAGCACGCTACCGCTTGATAGAGAGAATATTTATTATTTGATGGCAAAACATGTTTTTCATTTGGCTAATTTTTATTTTTTGCCTAATCGTCTTGCACTTAAAATAAAAGTTTCTGGAAATAATTTTCCCCATATTTTGAGCACGGTGCCGTCTTTCTAGCTCATCTGGGAGCTGAGATACATCATAGCCGGTTACAAAACCGGAAAATTCCTAAAAGCCGGCTCTGCGACAGATGACCCCTATTTTTCGAAATCTTATGTCTAGTGTATTCTACCACTTTAATAAGAGTCGGATCTGACACAACTTTTTTGAAAATGTTCCCGCTCACCACTGCTGGCTCGTGATACTCGTGTTGAAACTATGCGTCATAAATACAATTTATTTATATTTAAGACAGCTGATGTTTCAGTCGCAATTGCTGGATTGATATACAATGTACTCTCCTTGTTCTTCCTTGCAGATGCCATTGCACACATCGCACAGTGTGAGTTGTGTGGACGAGTGCGGGAAGAGACATCCGAAGGGTAAGTTCCCTCCTATCCTCACTCTTCTTCTCTCCTCTCCTTCTCTCCTTTACAGGCCTCAACATCTTCGAATTGTGCGAACAGCATTCATATACCGATCATCTCCTCACCAACGTCGATTTCCTCTGCAGACTCAATTTCTTCGCCAATCGACTCACTGAACAAATAGCGGAGGTGAGAGGAAAGAGAGAGGAGAGAGAAGGAGAGAGAGAGAGAGAGAGAGAGAGAGAGAGAGAGAGAGATCGAAATGGTCATTGAGGTTGCTGTTCGAGATATTCGCTCCTTCTATCGACAGCATTCAAACCCTCGTGCACGATACTTCTCTGATATGGGCATTGGATCTCATTCAAACTCAGATGCCATGGAGGAGGAAGAGGAGGAAGAAAGACGGTATTTACCCACCCATTAGAAGTATCCCTTTCATTTATTCTTGTACACTTCTTCTCTACTCTCATTCTCATTGATATTCTTCTCTCCTCACTATTTCCTCTCTCTCCGATTCCTTCTTCAGATCGTTCACAGTGGAACCTGAGCAACCCGAGGATGTCTCCTCCTTCGGTCTTTTCTCTTTTCTTGCTCCCAAACAACGAAGTGTATCTCGATCGGGTGATAGACCAAGGAGTGCTCTCAACTTCTTCTCTCCCTCTCCCTCTCCCACCAGTCTCAAACGGGTATACCCATTCACTCACTTTTCATCACTCATCCATTCTTTCATTCAGAGGGTCGATCAATCTGATTCTTCAATCGATATTCTCCATCTTGTGCGTCGTTCATCTGGAGTGGACTCACGTGCTTCTGACTCCTCACCCATTCCCGATCACGCCCTTGCTGGATTGAATGAAGCAGAGAGAGAACACGTCAAGAGAGTCATCGAGAGTGCAAGGAAGAGTTCCCATAGTCCAGCTGTATCTAGGAGGTATGAATGGAGGGAGATGAGGGAGAGAGAGACCTTCCTTTCCAGACCTTCCTCTACCCTCCCTCTACACGAAATGGGAGACTTCTCAGACACTGAACGTGCTCATATACAGCAGGTATTCATACTTCCCATCCACATTTCTCCCTCTCTCTCCCCTCCCCTCTCCCCCCCCCTCTCTTTCTCTCCCTCCGCAGGTCCTCGAGAAGGCGGAATCGCGTGGATCTTCTCCTTTCGTCATTCGTGTTCCCTCACATGGCCGAGTTGGTCGAACTGATTCTTCCGTCTCATACGACACTCCTACTCCTCCCCCGGGAAGAATTATCACACAGGCATCATTTTCGGATGATGACTACAATAGTAGTATGAGGAGTATTGATAAGGCGATCCGGAGGGCAGAGAGGGAATCTTCCCTTCGAGACTCACCCAAGAATTCGAGAGAGGAGGAAGAGAAGGATAAGGTACTCCGTCACCTCCCAATCACATCTCATCCGACTCTTTTTCAGGTCATATCAGCAAGTGAGAAGATGTCTCTCCTTCCTTCCTCCATCCCTTCTTCCCTTCCTTCTTCCCTCCCTACGGAAACTCGGATTCTGACTGGAAGAAGAGCCTGTCCAGATAGAAGTGACTCCCTTATCCAATCAGAGGAGAAGCGACAATCACCCGCGAGTCCTCCATTTACTATCCAGGGATTCAAGAGTTTCTTTGGAAAGACAACAAGCAATGTGATGAATCTAACGAAGAAGGTGAGTGGAAGAGGGAGAGAAAGAAGGAGGAAAGTGTGGATTGAGGCGATCTCTTCCGATCTTCCAACACATTTCAATCCCATCTCGATCATTGAAAGGAGAAGGTGTGTCGACTAGAATGGAGATATGTGAATGAATAGTTTAGATCAAGGGATGGACCTCCTCTATCTCCTCGTCCTCCTTCCACGATCTCGGAAGTATCAGAAGAAGAGATGGAGCATATGAGACGAGTGACAGAGAGAGCAGAGACTGAGGGAGCAATGGGTGGAATGAGTCCTCGTCCCATCAGCTCCCTCTTCTCATTCAATGCTCTTCATGAAGTATCTCCGATGGGAGGAGTGAGTGATGCAGAGATGGATCAGATAAGGAGGATCAATGAGATGGCTGGGATACACATTGACTTCACTCCTATCCTTCCCGTTCCCTCCATCGAGGGAAGAGGAGCTGAGGAGGAGACGATACTTACTGAGGAAGAGATGGAACATCTCAGGAAAATGGAAGAGATGGCACGAAGAATGGATGAAGAGATTATGATGAATATGGAGAGAAGAGAGGAGAAGAAAAGAGATGAGGAGAAGGAAGAGATGAGGAAGATAGAAGAGATGGTAGAGAGAGATGAGATGATGAGAGTGAGGGAATGGAATGAAGAAAGAGGAGAGGAAGTGGAAGAGGCTGAGAGATCAGGAAGAATGGAGAAGGAACAATCATTCACTCAAGAGGAATTGGACCATATCCGGAGAGTGAAAGAAGCAGCAGAGATGGATATGAGAGAGATCAGGATGGAGAATCTAGTGGAGAAACCAAGAAGGAGGTCACATAGAATCCAACTCTATAATCTTAATAATAATAATTTATCATGTTATTTGGTACTAAGAAAAGATTGTGAATTACTTAGACAATGTGAAATCTTTCACAAGTCTACGAGAAAAGTTCGCAACCTTTCGAGCTGCGGATAACCCGATTCTCTCTTTTCCGCTCTTTCTTTCTCTTTCTCAACCAGGTTAAGGAAAATCAGTGAGAGAACGATTGCGCAATGGTTGCAGGAAAAGCCAGAGAAAAATGAAGCATGAGTAGTTTGCTTCCGTTTCACAATCTCGAAAACAACACTCTCTCGCCTTTCTCTGGCTTTTTCCTCAACTGTTGCGCAATATTTTTGACCATGAACTATTCTCGCAGATTTCTAACAGATTATACTGGTCGAATGATAAGATTGAGGGGAGAATAATTATTGTAGTTCATCGGATGAGAGTGGAGAGACGGAAAGTGAAGATGAAGAGAGATCAAATGAGTCTGATGAAGAAGAAGAGTGAGTGTTCTCTCCTATTACTCCCATGATGGATCTCCTTCTCGTTGAGAGATCTCTCGAATAGTTCATTGGGAATATTGTGTGATTCTCTCACCCTCTCACATTTCAATCATCTTCCCTCTTCCCCTCTAAATTCTTCCCTTCTGCTTTATTTCTTCTTCATATACCATCTCTCCCTCTCTTCATTTACACCGCATGCACAATTTTGAATCAACATTTCTTCACAACTCCATAAATTGTCTGTCTTTCCGAATGCAAGCGATGCACTGCACACAACTTGTCACTCTTCTCTCTCTTTCTCTCCCACTTTCCGAAGGGAGGAAACACTCGTTGTAGATAGTGGATTGCTATGACGATACCTCGTCCCCATTCCTTGTCATTTCGCCTAATGTTGCTAAGTAGTTTTTAGATAACTTTGTTCATGAACTTACGTTGTTGCAGAAGGAAGGAAGAGGAGAATAAGGTGGATAGGACAGAGAAGAAGAAGGAGAGAGGAGATTCGGAGGAGAGAAGAGAGGAAGGAGAAAGGAAGAATGATGAAAGAGAAGAAGATGAAGCAATGATGATCTCTTCTGGTGAATACAAAAGAGAAGAAGAGAAGGAGAGAGGAAGGGAAGAAATTGCCCCATCACGGTGAGTAGAGAAGAGGAGAGAAGAGGAGAGAAGAGGAGAGAAGAGGAGGGAAGAAGAGGAAATGGACTATTTCAGATCGAGAGTATCCCTTGAGAGTAGAAGAGAAAGGAAGTCATTGGGAGGATTCTCAGCCAGATCAGTCGAGGAGCTACAGGTGGATATATTCAATTCATCCTCTCAATTATTCTATTAGATGGACGATGAACCAAGTGTGAATGAATGGTATGAAGAGCAGATGGCGTATATGAGGGAGAGTATTGCAGACGATGAAGAATGGGAGAGGAGAGGTGAGAAGGAGGGAGGGAGGGAGAGAGGGGGAGGGAGGGAGGGGGAGGGAGGGAGAGAGGGAGAGGGAGGGGGAGGGAGAGAGGGAGAATAGAGATGCATTCAGAGATGGAACGAGAAGAGAGTCTTCTGTTGGGAGGCGACAAAGGGGATAATCCACCAGAGGTAACCATGGAAGTAAATGAATAAATGGGAGGACTGAGTATTACTTGAGAGTGTTCATCTCCTTCGTGGATCCCTCCATTCTCCATTGATGACCTCTTCTTCGACTGTCCCTCAATTGGAAGCACTGCAGTCTATCCCAGGTTACAATCCCTCCCTTTCGATGGAGAAGCAGAGCAAAGGAACGAGAAAGAGACCGAAAGGAAAGACATTCATGTGTCCTCACGTCACTTCTGCTCTCCCTTGTGAGGCATGCACTCTCTTTCTCAGTCCTCTCTCCCTTCCTCCCCCCTCTCTCTCTCTCCCTCCTCTCTCTCCTCCCTCTCTTTCAGTAGTTGGGCGCGAATCGATCTCGTCGTCTTCTTCAGTGTGGAGGGAAGAGGGAAGGGAGGACTATCCCTCACCTATTCCTCTTCGAGAGAGATCTAATGATACCTCCACGAGTACATCTTCATCTTCCTTATTAGGTCAGTTCGAACTATCGAGATTCCTCCCCAAATATCTCCACATGTGAGATCTTTCGTAAATATGAAGTAAAAACAGTGCTGAACCCTTGTTTCAGGCATGTTTGGAGGCAAGAAAAGCGGAGGATTTGGATTCGGAGGATTGGGGAAAATAGCCGGAGATGCGATTGGAAAAGTATCTAATTTCACTGATGATGGAACACTCAGTCCTTCTTTTGTGTGCATGATTGGGGTTTCTTTGTCTCTCGGTCTCTCATTCTCTCCATTGAAGGCCAAGGCTGCTTCGGGGCAGTTGCAGCAGACTGCACTGGCTGCAGCTGCAGAAATGACTAAGACGACCTCCTCGATGTCGATTCCCTCTGCTGCAAAGGTGAGATTACCTTCCCAACTCTTCTTTCTGTCTCTTCTCCTCTTCTTCTCCATCCATTCCATCTTCATCCACTCATAATCTGCATCTGTTCACCTCCTCTCTTCTCGCTCTCTCCAATTACTCTCATTCCATCTTCCTCTCTATTCTTCTTTCGTCCATCTTGCCTACTGTACTGTATTCCTATTGAGTGACTGGAATTCCCCTAATCCTTCTGATGTCGTCATCCTTCCACCAATCCTCCCCTCCCCCTATAGTTCTTCTCTCCATTTCTCATTCCTTCTCCATTTATTCTCGCTATTCATTTTTGCATGATTTTGCTCTACTTTAACGGTCAAAACAAAGTGTCCAAAGTGAGAAGAAGAAAGGATGAGGGAGAGGGAGTGAATTGACCGACAAACGAGTAGAGACGAGTAATAACCAATTCCCATCCTTTAAAGAAGGACTGTCAGCAAAGTTGAAATTTTGACGTTATCATAACCATGACCGACCTTTGTACAACCATAAGAGATTCTAAAAATTTCAAATGCGTATCTCTATTTTGAACCGAGTTATCATTCGTTGGCAGAATTCCAAGGAGGGCTTGAAGGGAAGGGACGTGCGGGAATTCAAATATCTAGAAGATTTTTCAAAAACTGATGGGATTCGAACCCGCAACCTTCCGATTACGCAGCGGCTGCTCTACCACTGAGCTATGCGGTTGACATTTGCATATCCTCTTAGCTCGCACTATGATCGTTGGATGATTGTCTAGGGCATGGTTATGAAAGCGTCAAAAATTTAACTTTGCTGACACTCCTTCTTTAACACACAAATTTGATTCAACCAGCTGCTCATTTTTCCTTGTTTCGATGAAATAGAGAAGACTTGGTCTGAGAGAGAGGGGAGAGAGGGGGAGAGGGTGAGAGGAGGGGGGGGGGGAGAGAGAAAGGAGTGAATCTCCGGACGGAAACATTAGAAGGTAATTTAGAGAAATCAAAGGGAATCCCTGTCGACTATTGTGTTCCTGCCTGCATGGTGGGAAAGGATCCATTCAGTCCAGCTCCATTTAGTCTTGTCTTTAGCCTGGCAAGATGGCTCGTTTGTATGCAATTTAGAGTGAACCTACCTAATATTTCCGCTCTTCACAAACAATACTTTTGTTTCTTCATCGTTTTCCATTCATTCTTAAAATCTGACGTTTTTCTTCTTCTTCCCCATTTCCTTTCTCATTTCATAGATCGACTCGGATTTCACTCATTTTCCTTCGTTCGTTGGTTTGACTCAGTGAGATGGTTTGTGTTCAGAGTGTCGATCCCTCTCCAGTTCCTTCCATTCCAACTTCTCCTCTTCCAATTCATCCAGGTTGGAATGAAATCATCCCATTACATACAATAATTCATAGTCTCAGGTCGGTGATTCACGTGAAAAAAAATTGCTGTTTCATTTTTTACGTAAAACTGTGAGGGAACTCGATTTGAGGTGATATAATCCCTCATGGAATGGAGGGATTGTCAGAGGAAGAAAGAATGAAGATCATGGCAGTGATTTCATGCGCCGAGTTGGATTCACACTTTGCATGTAATAGAATTCCATCATAAGCATAAGGGTTAATTAGGAGGATTTTAGCCGTTCCACAAATCGTCTCTCCCCTTCCTCCTTCCTCCTCTCCCCTTCCTCCTTCCTCCTCTCCCCTTCCTCCTTCGATCCCTTCTGGACTGGAGGATCTCTCAGAGGAGGTATCCTTCTGCTCCAATTCCAACCTTCCAATATCTTCTCAGGAACGGCAGAAGATTCTATCAGTGATAGCTTCTGCCGAAATGGACGATCAACTGGCTCCGCCCTCTGATGCCATCAAGATACAGTCGGATATGAGTGCGAGGGAGGGACCACGTATCTCCAAATCACTTTCTGGAGTGGGAATGACCACGAGTGCAGCTCCTTCTACTTCCTTCCCCATTTCTCCCTTAGACGGTACATTTTCAGTTACTATTGGGGTGTCCCAAAAGTTCGTGGAATTTTTTCTGATTCTATTTTCTCGCGAAGTAGAAGTCAAGAAAACTAATTATCGTTCATATCTATTATAGCTGGACCTGCAATATTTTTTGCGCAGGTTATTTCATTAAATGATTACCAAGTGATGATGAAATAGTCCAAAATTTGCGTTTTTAGGACCCTGTTTTAAAAAATTTCTTTTCATTTCCTTTTAAGTTTCAAAACTCTAGTTATTTGTGAATTAGTAGCAGCTACCATACTTTCAATTAAACCTATTAAATTGTATATCACGCCATTCACGAGAGAATCGAGCTAGAAACGCGATTCTTGGGAATGGAGGGGAAATCGTGAGATTTCATTTCACACAGCACTTTTCGAAGAGCGCGGTCGAAAATGATCGAGGTTCATTCGAAATCTCCGTTGAAAAGAAAGTTCAAATGATCCAGACGAAGTTAAAAGGGCGAAACTCTCACAGGAGTGTTCATATTTTTTTTCGCAAACCACTCATTAGAAAGCTCTCGCTGAGCTGCATCTAGCGTGAAAATTTGAGCTGCGTACCTACATTTTTGAGAAAAGTGTCCTGAAATGAACCACTGTTGAAAATGGGTTTTGGAAAAAAAGATTTGGATAGATCGATAGAGCTCGAAAAATGAGTTGGGGTCACTCAGAGGTCAATTTTGCTCTATCTGTCACCCTATCCAAGAAAACAGCCCTTAAAGTGAGAAGTGCCGGTATCCGACCCTATGTAACGAGCTCCTAAATGAAGTCTGCACTATAAGATTTCACTCAGGCATGCCTCAGGGTGGCCAAAACTTAGAACTCATTTCGCCATTCCCATGCTCAGCTCGATTCTCTCGTGAGAGGCGTGATATTTCTTCATTCGCGGCCGAAAAACATCAAAACTTGTGATTTTTACCTTGTCGAGGGAAGGCCGTTTTCAGAATTTTTCAAATTTTCATGGCAGTTTGCTAGTCAATCGGCCTTATTTTACAATGTAAAATCGTTTTATATTATATATTGCATTTTGAAACCTTTGTTGGTATCGAAATCGATGAAAATTTTAAAAACACGTTGAAATTTTCAATTTTCCTAATCGCGATTCGGAAGGCCAGAATAGCGGCCAGTACGTTACTTTGCGACTACAAAGTAACTACGCATAATCACATCAATTATATCTCTTCATAGGAAACAATGTCACTTTTTTTAAATTTTTTGTATTTTAGAGACACTACTTCGGAATCGCACTATTTTTGTAAACTTCAACATTTCTAATCTGTGAAGATCGGAAATTGTAGAGCACTGATTGCTTTACTTAATGCTACGTAATATTAGGCAGTAAGATTTATCGCTTCAAAGAAAGAAATTTTCGAAAAAAAAATCAACGAACTTTTGGGACACCCCAATAATTACACTATAAAAACTCATGGAAAAGTTAAAATTGTAAATTGTACTAAATTGAATCTCCTTTCAGCCTCATCATCCACTGAGATTCCGCCAGGAATGGAAGATCTCTCAGAGGAAGAGAGGATGAAGATCCTCTCTGTTATGGCTTGTGCTCAGTTGGATGCCCAGGCGGGTCTGGGACCTTCCACTGGCCCTCCCCTTCCTCCTCATCCTTCCACCTCTGCATATCCTACAATCTCGACTACTCTACAACCGAGGTAGCAATCTCCCCGTCTTCACTTCTGCCTTCACATCACTTCTAATAATCTCTTTAGTGTCTCTCCCTTCTCTGGATTCTCTGCTGATCCTCGACTGGAGATTCCTTCTCCGATGGAGATCGATCTGAGTGGTCTCTCTCCTGCTGAGAGGTAAGGCAACACTCACGCATCTCCTTAATTTCAATTCAAATTATGAATTCCAAAGCCATTCCTACCTCTGATGTTTGTAATCTCAAACAACTTATCTTTATTCGCAGGGCACAGATTCTTGGTGTGATGGATATGGCTGAGAGGGGAGGAGACTCGTCTTCTCTCCCCTCTGTTGATCAGTCAGGAAAGGAGGAGGTACAAGCCATGCCTTCCCCAGATCGAGGAGAGAGGGAAATGAGAATGGAGGAAGGAGAGAAACAGCCCATGGAATACAATGATGAAGAGAGATGGTAAGGAGGCCCAATCAATACTTCCAATCAATATTCCCATTCTACAGGCACGATCAAGATGAATCTCAAACGATTTATCAGCCAGAGTACGGTGAGTATCTCTTTCCCCTCGATCTACCCTTATTCCTATCGAATCCTCCCTTCTGCCATCCCATTCTACCTCCCTTCTGCCATCCCATTCTACCTCCCTCTACTTTTCTTCTCTTCTTTCCCATAAACATGAATGGAAAAGGGAAGAGTAGGGAGAAAATGTTTCAACTGCCTCATTAACAGAGAAAATGAATAGGAAGAGTAAAAAAGATGGAGTATTGATAATGAATGGAGTTTTGAAGATGAAATGGAAGCGTATTCATCATCCAATCAACCACTCGATCCTTCCCATTCACTCGCCCAGTCAATGGGAGAATTCGATGAACAGATTGGATACAAAGCAGTTCCTTCCTTCGATTCTTCATCATCTCTCACGAGAGAATCTGGATATGGAACTACTTCGACTTCTATTGAGAAGGTCAGAGAGTCCTCTCATTCCCATTCATGTAGGGAATTTATGGAATTAAGGACCTCGCGCTTTCTCAACACCAACAAGTGATCGAAATATCAACTGAAGAAGAGGAGAGAAGAAAAGAATTGGAAGAGATCATAGAGAGGGAGAGAGAAGAAGAGAGAAGGAGAGAAGAAAGGGAGAAAGAAGAAGAGGAAGAGAATGAGATGAGAAGGAGAGAGATGGACAGAGTCGAAGAAGAACAAATGAGAGAAAGGGAAAGATTGAGATGGGAAGAAGAGAAGAGGATACAAGAAGAGAACAGAGATGGTCAGTAGAATTTCCAATCTACATATTATCACTTTCTGGTTATATAATATTAATGACCCAAAATTCTAATGAGGGTAGTATGTGAATGTTGGGAAGGGATTGGTAGCTTCCGTTGTCTTCCTTGTATCTTCTCTCTTCCTCAGAAGATCTCCTCGTCGATTCTTCTGAAGTGCGAGATGGGGCAGAATCGAGGACAGATGGATGTTCGACTGACGAAGATGCATTTGCATTCTCTGAGACTGGCCCTCGATTCGAATTGCCAGAAGGAGTAGAAGACTGGCAACAAGAGGTAACACCACCACATCAAAACATCAAATAAACATTAGCTGCAAACAAAATATTTGAGTATCAAATTATTTAATTCATCATCTAAGTCTTGTTAAATCGGCTCTAGGCGGGTCGGATGTTCCTTCACTGACAAAATAGTATTCATATTAAAGGGGCGCTCCGGGGAAAGTTTAGGCACCCATAGTTACAATGTGCATGTTGTAGTGCTAACTCATCCGATCAGAAATCACTTTATCCGAAGTTCCACAGACGCCTCTGAGGCTATTTACATAGGCAAAAAGTTCATTGACAGCGCAGGGTGGTGACTGATTCAGTTATGTTTCACTTGCTCATCTTAATAATCGCTGCTTTTTTCAAGCTAAGTTCGCTACAGTTTCCCATTGAGAGCGCAGAATTTTCGTGGTGGGAATCCCTAGAATTCATTCCCCGGAGCACTCCTTTAATTCTGCAGAAGGATATTATTTTTGTTCTTATGCGTAGGGACCACAAGGGGTACATCCGAAATGAAGCTATGCCGCCCTAACTATGCTCAAACTGCTCGCTGGGATCCAAATAAGATCATGCTTTTGGCCGTTTGTCGATCTTTTCTCAGAATCACACTAGACCTCATAAAGTACGAGAAAAGGTGTCAGCGGAGAGCGGTAGGAAAACGAGACGAGGGAGATAGGGGTGGAGCCTATTCCGACCCTACCCTAGTCAAATCGCCAAAAATTTGAGCAGGGCTCCGCCCTTTCCCGGTTGCGCCTTACCCCTGCGAGGGAAGGCGAGAGAGCGGAGCGGCGCACTCTTTTTTAGAGCGCGCGCTCTCTACTCACGCCGGGGCAGAAACAGGCGAGAGGAGAGGGAGGAGAGGGAGAGAGGAAGACGGCGATCTTTTAGCACAGGCACCGACTGGTTTTCTTAGAATCACAGACAGGGAAATCAATTTTTTTTCGATTTCTTTTCACCAACTTGTTTGAATGGTTGCTGGCTATCATAATTTCACTATTCAAACCTTGTATCACAATTTTACTGCTCACGCATAGCAAAAATCTGGGAAAAACGATGGATCGCGTTACAAAGTTCGATTTTTCAACACGACAGCTGCAAAATCTGTTTTTTGAATAGTGAAATATCGAAAGCACACGGGGAGAGCTTTCGAATTATTTTTTGATCAAGTCATTTGGATAACAATGAACGCTGTGATTGTTCTATCTTGCTGTCGAGGGGCAATCGTGTCAGAAGAAAGTGGGCGGAGCTTGTGGTCCCTACTTATGCGGAGGGTTATCATCCGAGTGGTCATAGAGAATTAAATGGATCTTCTCGATGTTTCCATCCAACATATTATAAGATTCATCCATTTCTCGATTATCTTTCAGTCTGAGTGGAAGTCGGATACCAAACCTCGAATGTGGACGACAGTCTTCGAGAGTGACGAGAGTGAGAGTGTGAGTGTGGAGAGAGACGATGTCTTCCCACTCCCTCCATCCGGATCCGTCGCCAACCAATCAGATACACAGGTACAATACATGGACGAACACCTTCGTTTCAAAAGTTTCAATTTCAAACTTAAAGGAGGAGCAAAGGCAAAATTCAATTCTTGAAGCTTTCATATGCACGGCTTAGATCTCCCCAACGATAAGAAGCTCCGAAATTTTCACATTGATATCTCCATTACGAACAGAGCTATCGGTAGTTGGCGGGGAGCCAAATCAGGGAAAGCTCAGGCAACGAGCGAGAGAGCACTCGACTTGAAGAGAGTTCTCTTCTAATTGAAACATATTTCAACCGGGCGCGCGTTTGCCTTTACTCCTCCTTTAACTGGATATGAATATTGTTTAGAGCCAGTTTACTCCCCTTTATTATTATATTTTTGCACGAAAAGAGGTGGTAAATTGTACAGAATCTCATGGAATGTCTATCTGATTTGCAGTCAACTTCGGGTTCTCCAATGGTGTATCGCAACCGTTACTCTTCTTCCTCGAGGGAAGACAATTCGCCCGTCGATGCAATCGAGATGGATGAAGTGAGCAATTATGAGAATGAATCCTCCATCGGGACGACCATGCACAATCTCCTTGAGGTCTATGACAATTTCTCGATCGCGGAGGCTCCCTCTCCATCGAATGGAAGGACCATTCCATCCACTGTATCTGGAGGATTCAGATTCGACCGAGGACAAGAGATTGAGTTCGATTCGACTCCCCGAGTGAGTTCCCCTCTCTCTCGTCTCCTGATGGTTCCTTGCAGTCTCTGCCCTCCTCTTCTCTCCCTCGAGCTTCCATCCCTGAGATCTCAGTGACAATCCATGAGACTCCCGAATCAGATGAAGAAGAGAGTGGAGGAGAACACACTAGTGACGATGAGGATTACCCCGATAAAGTTAGTCAAGGGAATCATGAGACTACTCCTCTACACTTCTCTCATATTCGAATGAAATGCAACACCAATTAGTGTGTTTAACTGCACCCCCCTCCCCCCCCCCTTCCCTCTCACTCTTCCCTCTGCAGGTCATCTCAGCTCCAGTGGCAGCTCCCATCTCCTTCGAAGAAGTGGAGAGAGAGAGGGAGGTCAACGAGGCGGCAGCCACTCAGATGCTGCACCAGATACAAGTGAGTCTCCCTGTTAGACTCACTCTCTAATCCTCCATCATCTTCTGTGTTGATTCTGTCAAAATTGTACAGCGCAAACGTTGATTCCAATTTCTGCTGAATAGCTATTGAGAGAGAGAATGGGAGTGATGGAATGGATGTTGAAGGCATTGGGAGATGAAGCTGCAAATGACGAATTCGATGTCCAATGGGCACACTCTCAACTGAAGAAGACGAGCAAGGTGAGGAATACCTCTACTCCCTCTGATGAACCCCTCTTTCTTTGAGTCTCCTCCAGTCTCCGTCCCCTCATCTTCCCCTTCTTCCCTCCCTCCAGAATCATCGACTGATTCAGAAGAAACTTCCAGGAAGAATCCATTCTTGGAAGATGATGATGTGGTGAGAACCCTCTCCCCCCCCCCCCTCCCCCCTTCTTCCTCTCTCCCCTCTTCATCCTTCCAATTCAGAAAGTGGATATGGAGGAGTTGAACACGGACTACTCTCAGGCCGCAGCGTACTATGCTGGGATGGGATCAGGAGGACTTATCAACCATAGGTCATCTACTTTCTCCCTTTCTCGACTGATCTTTGATCTCTTTCTTTGAGACCTGGTCCAGTGTATACAATCACGGAAGAGGACGAGGGGGAGAGAGTAATGGAAGGAGATGCAAAGAGTGTCGGTGAGAAGAGAGTTCTTCCCCTTTTCACTGAGTGATTATCATACCGAGGGAGTGATATTCACAGTGATATTTATAGATGATGACAATGAGAAATGTCGTAGAATGGAGAGGGTAGGAGGAGGGGGAGAGGAAGAGGAGGGAGAGAGAAGAGGAGAGGTAGATAGAGATGAATAGGGCTTGCAATTCTAAGATGAGAAAATGCGAAAAAACGATTATCGAAAATTAAATAATTCTGAAGAAGTAGTGGCTCTTGTCTTGGTCACATTTCTCGTTTGCATAGTAGATATCTCGGAAAATTTGAAAATGTGTGAAAACACCCATCCTTGAAGGAGAATTTGAGAATAAAAAGGGGGGATGCAAACATTTTGACCCGTTGCAGCCCGTGAGAAGGCGAGAAGAACAGCTGCAGCTGCTACGAAGGCCATTCTCTCCTTCTATGAACAGCAGAAGGAGGAAGAGAAGAAGATCGAGAGTGAGAAGAGTTAGTAGAGGGATGAAGAATCCCAGTATCCATACTTCTGCATTCTAGAGTGATCCAACAAATAGATGTATCGTCTTGCATTGGGTTGATAGTGGAACTCGAACTAGTCTTTCTACTCCAATGGTCTTCTCTTCAGGAATCGCCCGCCCTCTCTCCTCCATCACTTCCATCCCACCCACTGAATCGAAGACGACCATGACCACGAAGACAACAACGACTGCCATCGAAGGTGAGGCCCCTCTCCCCCCTCCTCTCACCCCCTCCCTTCCCCCTGACCCCTTCTCCCCCCCCCCCCCCTCTCACCCCTCTCCCTTGCAGCTCCGACCCCATCGAAGGGAGATGGGAACTACACTCAGTTCTCCCTTCCTTCGTATTCCTCAGTCCCTTCCTCTTCTTCTCTCGTCACGATTCCTCCTCCTTCCTTCTCATCTACCCTCGAAGAAGTGGCCAAAGGTGATCTCCCTCTCCAGGCAACGCATCAACTCCTCCATTCAGATCTCCCTGCCAGAATTATCGACCCCGCACTCCAGATTAGCGCAGTTGCTGAACCAACGGATGTGATCGACCATAGCGATCGATTGGTCAGTCTCTCCTCCCCCCCCCCCCTCATTCCCCTCCTTCAGTTCGAAGCAGTCTACCGCAACGAGAGTGCCGATAGTAAGCCAAATCTGCTCTTCTACGACGATTCATCGTTTATTGCACTTGGGAATGGTATGAGAATAATAGGGAAAGAGGGAGAAGAGAATGAATTGAGATGGCCATGGAACTTCCACTTCTCCATCCTTCTTGATTCCGAACACGGGCGATCTCTCTAGTGACGAATCACCCTCTACTCCATCCAAGTATCAACTTCCTCCCTCTCCCCCTCTCATTCCCTCCTTCAGATTGAAACGGAGTCCAGCAATGATGATGCCCCCTGAAAGGAAGATTATCGACCCCGTTGATCCTTCCTCGTCCTCTACTCCATTCGTCCTCCCTCCATACAACAAGAGAACCGAGGATACAGGTCAGAGGATAGGAGAGCAAGAGGAGGGAGGGAGAGGGGGAGAGAAGGAGAGAGGGGAGGAGGGGGGGGGGGGAGGGGGGAAGAGAGGGGAAGAAAGAGGAAGACGGAGAGACTGTCCTCATCATTCCTTTCAGCTGCATCAGTTTCCTCTTCCATCCTCAAGGACGTTTCTCCAGTGGGCGAGAAGACTACTGCGACCAGTGTGGGCAGTGGAAAGGTATACTTGAATGTTCCTTCCCTACCGACCACATCAATCATTTTTGCCTTCGTAATAATCTCTCTCGATGTTAACTGTACTGATAGATGATCCTTTAATCCTTCCAGTCTCGTGCTGATGGCCCCTCTCCCTCTGCCCTTCCTGCATCTGCTGCAGACTCCGCCCCCTCATCGAAGATCACCTCTTCCTCCGCCTCGCAATTCTTCCCCGACAAGGCATTCCAGTACAACTGGATGAAGCAGTTAGAGGTACCCCTTCACCCTCTCTTCCCCCATGGAGACTTCCTCCCTTTCGGACTGGGAAGGAGCTCATTCCCCTGTACGAGAAGGTATAAACTATCTAGAAGGAGAGTAAGGTATCACGGGAGAGAGAGAGAGAGAGAGAGAGAGAGAGAGAGAGAGAGAGACCCGTTGTAGACTCTGTGCATTGACTGGAGAGAGAGGAGAGACCCGATGAGTCGTGGAGAGGGAACGAGAGAGAGAGGGGGGGGAGGGGGGAGAAGGGGGATGGAAGTGCCCTCCCCCTTCTCCCACTCAGTACTCGTAGTGAGAAGAGAGTAGAGTCCCCATCCAATGAGCTCCTTCCATAACGGTTCGTGCCTTTTTATTTTTTTAAATATTTTTTATTGTCACATTTACTTGTTTGTGTTAAGTTTGGAATATTCGTGGAGCGATGAGCGAGTTTATCAGAATTTCTCTCCATTACTTCTTCCCTTATTTCTCTTTCTCTTCCTCTTATTCTCTAATGATAAGTGAGAGCAACTCCATGTGTGATGGATGGAAATGAGAGTAGGAGTGAGACTAGTTTCCTCCCCTTTCCATTCGAAGAGAGACAGAATCAATGCCTTCGTAATCCCAGTTTATTTCCATTCGATCATTCTTCTTCTCTTTCTGGATGACACCACTGGTCCTTCACTCGTCTCTCTCAGCATTCTTCCCCTTTCTCCTTTTCCGCCTTCTCTTCTTCGATTTTTCGTCCCTCTTCTCTCCGTTTTCCTCCCTTCTTCGTCTCTCCAATAGAAACTGAAGGTGGAGAGAGAGGGGGATGTACTCTGCATACCCAGATTGGTAGTATGAGTGAGTAGTGAGTAGAGAGTATCTCCAACTACTCCCAATAACATCTCTTTTCTACTCCTCTTCTCTTTCCACCTCATTCCATATATTCATAGATATATTAGTCACTCCTTCTCTCATCTTTTCTTGCAAATGAAGAGCGAGAGAGAGAGATATAGTTCTCTTCTGATTCCTTCTGTTCATCTCTTCCCCTCTCCACTCCACTCGCTCATCCCTCCACTCTACCTGCCCTCTCTCCCCTCCTTCTCCCTCATTCTTCCCTTTCAGGATGATGCTGAGTGGTTGGCGGCTTCGACTTCTTCACAATCAGAAATGGGGAGACGCAAGCTGCCTTCAATTCCTCCTCCGATCACTTCGTCCTCCATTCGTCCTGTAGTTTCCCTTCCTTCTTCGACCCTCTCATCTTCCCTCACTCGTTCTTCTAAACCATCTGCCCCTATCTACATCACTTCCCCGATGGTTCCTCCTCCCTCATCATCTGCTCCATCCTCTCATCTCTTCTCTCTTCCTCCTCAATCCGAACCCTTCACTCGTCCTTCTTCTGCCCTCAATCGATCCCTCTACGATCTCTCTCGTCCCTCATCCGCCTCTTCTACTCTCTCCTATGGGGTTGCATCAATCCAGGCTGGGTGTCCCTTCCAGTCTTCTTCCTTCCCTTCTAAACCCCGTGGAGTATCTCTTCCTTCTCCTCGTCAGCCCATTTCCATGGTTGGCAAGCACTACAAATCTCCTTCTCTCTCGAAGCTTCCTTCGACCCTTGCGAGAGTCAAACTGAAGAAGGAGCTGAAGGAGGCAGTCAACCGAAGGAGAGAAAGTCTCGAGGCCACTGAGATTGAAGCGAATCAGCGACAGTACGTAGTGCACAAGATGCTGGTCACTGGACTTCTGCCCGAACCGAGAGAAGATGAACTCCCGAAGGTAATCCCATGTCTACTCCCCGTGGAATTAGTGGAAGGAGCGAGAGTGACTCCAACTGCATTCCCTCGCTATGAGAGTACTCCATCGGAACCAATCCATTCCAAGAGAGAAGCTGCTGTGTCCACTGAAGGAGCTGCATTATGGAGAGAAGAGAAGAGGAAGGAACCACGATCACTCTCCGATGAACCACGGAGGATCCATTCGATGAAGACTGAGGGGACACAGACGGAGGCTCCTCTCAGGGAATCGCCCCTTCGATTGATGAGATACGAAGATGAGAGGGAGAGCAGAGAGAGACAAAGGGAAGTACGACACGAGAGGGAAATGATGGAGACTGAAGAAAGAAGGAGGAAGACTGATGATCTCATCGATGCTACGAGGAGATACTTCGAGGAATACGATAGACAATTGAGGGAGATTGGAGAGAGGGGACGAACTTCTGCCGCACGGAAACATCTGAATCTATCGAGTGAAGATGACGCCCTTGCCAGAGAAACGAGAAGACTACAGATATTGGAAGAATTGGACAGGAAGAGAAGAGAGAGAGAGAGACTCTTCGGAGAGGAGTACGGTAGACGGAGAGATCATTACGGTAGTCTACCTAGAATGGATCGGAATCGATCGCCTCGATCAAGAGGAGATTACACTCTGAGAGAGAATGATCCACTTCCTCACTATCAGTATGGATCCTTACCCAGGAATCTCGAGAGATTTGGAGGTGGACCTCAGATCCAAGTGGATTACGAACAAGCATTCGGATCTGGTCCCTCTCACTTCCCCACTTCAAGAAGTCTCTATGATCTCTACGGAGAGGATCCTCTCGTCTACGATGACATCACTCGCACATCGAATGTTCCCATACGAGGAAGGAGTCTAGGATATCTCGATCAATTGGGAGTTGATTCCGATAGACTTCTTCTCTCTGCCCCATATGAACCCCATCGACAATCGACTGATATGATCTCCCAGTATGCGAACTACCTCTCTCGTCAGTTCGGTGATTCGACCCTTGGAGGATCTTCATTCGATCATCCCACTCTTCCTCCCCCTGCCCCTCTCTCGATCCCCCCTCAGAGAGAGATGATGGTAGATCCTCCATTCTCTGATCCCTATTACCCTTCTCTTCCTCTCTATCCTCCTCCTTCTACTCCCTATACCTCCTCTTCTCGTCAACCTCTTCCATCTCATCTTCCACCAGCTATGGCTCCTCTCTCTGATCCCTACTCCACTTCTCATGTCTATTCTCGATCGGAGTCAAACTACGGTGCTCGTCCCTCCTTCCATTCCCTCGACTACGGTAATCTGCATCGTCAAGTGATCCCTCCACAGACATGGACATCTGGAGGAGCAGTACAAAGGACTTCAGCTGCTTATCCTCCTTCCTCTCTCACTCATGGATACTCTCAACCCCTTCTGGAGTCATCGTATCTGGGTGGATCTTCCCTTAGTCGTCCTACTGAGGGGAATCGTAGTTGGTCCAATGGGAATCTACCAGATGACGCCCTCTCTCGGGTCTATCATTCAGCAGGAAGAAGAAGAGCTCAGGGTTAGAATGATCCTTCTCTTTCTCTTTCCTCTCTTCAATATACTCGTTATAGGAGGAGTTCCCTCTGCCTACCTCGATCGATACTCTGGTCTGGTTCCCCATGGCGGTTACTGTGGTGTCACTCTACTCGATTCTCCCTCCTTCCTCCTCGATGGGAGATAGAACCAATCTAGTCTATTCATTGATATTAGTTGTATTTATTGGTATGCATCATTCTCTCGGGTCTCTTGCATCGATACTCATCCTCGACCATTCCTATCACCTCTTGCTGTGAATGATGCCACTGCTCCTGCCCCATTCCCTCCCTCGTTCTTTCCCTTTCCAATCCACTCTACCAATGTATCTTTCCTTCCTTCTCAAACTGCCTTCTTGATTATATGAAATGAAGTGGTTCCATCCAGATGTATACAGAGAATACAGTGAGATTAGTGGAGAGATGGGAATATGGAGGGAAATGAAAAGGAGATGAGTGGAAGTGAGAGAAGGGAGAGATGAATGATAGAAGAAGAAGAAGGGAGAAGATTGAGTATGAGGAGAATGAGAGAGAGGAAGGAACCAATTTGGATGGAATAAGAAAGATAAGGAGTCGTTCGAATCTGTAGATATCTACAAGACAGGCAAAAACTAAAGATGGAAATATAAAAAAATGTTCTCTTCGAATGAGAAGAAAAAGAGGGATAGTTCTAGTCTCACTTAATTCAGTATTCATTGCTCTTCTCTTTCCTTCTCTTCTTCATCCTCTCAATTCCTTCTTTCCTCAATATTTCCATTTCTCCACTGTACGAAACCATTTTCCCATCGTAGTACGTCTATTCTTTATTTCTTTGTCTCTTTTTCAAGTTCGTTCAATTGTTCATTGACCCTTCCCCTTTCTCCTCACCACAGTAACCGCCTGGGAGACTGACCGTATGTTGATCTTGGCTTTTGTTAGATTAAATTGAAGAAAGATTCATTTAAAAATGAAGTGATTGCAGAGAATCGGGCGAACAACAATCCGAGTGGAGTGATGTCCTTTCCCCTCTCCACAACCACTTCCCGATTCTACGACCATCAACTGAATGAGAAGGGAGGAGGTAAAGAGAGAAGAGGGGAACAGAATCTCTCCAATGGACTCATTTAAGCAGAAGCGTCGTTGAATCATGAGGATCTATTCGCCACTTCGACTCTCGGTCGACAGAAGAGACAGACTACATTCGTGAGTCCATAGGGAGAGGGGGGGGGGAGAGAGGGGGAGGGAGGGGGAGAGGGAGAGAGGGAGAGAGGGAAAGAAGGAAGAAGGGGCGTGTCTTGCAGGCCTCTACAGACGACGTGATCTCAGCATCAGGAGGTCGACGTCGACACGAGTCAGCGTATCGAAGGGCGACGTCATCGGGAAGGACGAGACCAGGGAATGTGAAGAGACTTCTGCTTCTGAGGAAGTACAAGGACCACAACATCTACAATGGTAAGGGGAGATGGAGAATCCGATGGAAGTGATGAGTGTCATTGCAGATCTGGGAGTGCGAGTGGTGGGAGGGAAGAGGATGGGGACGGGCGAGTTGGGAGCCTTCGTCTCTGCAGTCAACTCTGCCAGACACTGCAATACTCTCGGACAGATTGCTGAAGGTCACTACACGATTTCTGATTTCGTCATTAGAACAATTAATAAGCAAAACAAAGAGGTTTGAATACGAATTTAATGAAGGGGACCAAGTACTGGAATGGAATGGAGTTCTCCTCACGGGGAAAACATTCGAAGAAGTCGAAAGAATTGTGAATGCATCGACTGGAGAAGTTGAGATTCTCATCAAGAGGTTCCTTCCTCCTTCTATCCATTCACTCCCTTTCTCATTCAGTCACTCCTCCCCCTCCCTCCCTTCTTCTCTCTCACTCTCGAATAGATACGAAGATCGTCCCTATGATACTCTCCCTGCACTCAGATCGAGAGGTAGATCCCCATCCCTTCCTTCCTCTCCCTCCTCTCTCTCCTTCTTCAGAATTCTCTCCTGATCGAACTCCGCCCGTTCCTCAACACAGATCAAAGACCACTCACTCCCATCATCTCTCGAATGGACATCTCCCCTACGAGGTATACATTCTCTTCCCTCTCTTCCCCATCTCTCTCTCCATCAGGATGTTGCCTCTCCAGTCTTCGATGTCTATCCTCCAGTCAATGGATTCGCCCAGACTGGAGTGAAACACCACCAGTACTCCGCCCTTCGGAGTCTGGTCAGTCTCCCTCCCTCTCCCTCTCTCACTGCGTGATTGCAGGAGTCTCTTGGTCATCTCCAAGTTGCTCTCTCGTACGAACATCCTTCACAGAGACTCATCGTGAGAGCATTGTCGGCAAGGGGATTGAAGGTAAGAGGAGAGAGGAGAGAGGAGAGAGGAGGAAGAATGAGGAGGAGTGATTTAGGCGAGAGATTCTACCAGAGGACACGCACCACCCAATCCATTCGTGAAGATATATCTACTCCCTGGAAGGAAGTAAGAAGGGGAGAGGAGGGGGGAGGGGGGGGGGGGAGAGAGAGAGAGATAGACTGTCGTTGTAGGGTGAGTCACAAGAGGAGAACTCGTTTCGTGCCTTCGTCTGCTGATCCCGAATGGAATCAGGTGAATAGAGAGGGGGAGATTGAGAGAGGGAAGGAATTCAGTTGGTGGAGTACGATATCTCGTGGAGTGCCCTCCCCAGAATGCATCTCGAATTCTCTCTATGGGACTACGATAAATTCTCTGAGAACAACTCGCTCGGACAAGTAATCGTCAGTCTGAATGGTGAGAGGAAAGAGAGAGAGAGGAGAGAGAGGAGGAGGAGGGGGAGGGAAGAGGGGTTGGAGAGAGAGATCACCTTGAGATTCGAATGTGCTCACTGGAATCTCCCGATGGTACAAGATCTCTTCTCTGGAGATTCCATTGAATGGACAGAGTGAGACCATCTCAATTCATTTCCTCTCGCTCATTCTTCCTTCCAGCTAAAGATCTCAATCCCGTGTATTCGAATGGAGTGGGTGCATCGAATGGAACGAGAGTTCCCTATCGTAGCAACTACTCTTACAATCCTAGTAAGTCATCTTCCCTCCGTTCCTTCTTATTCTTCCCCCTTTTCAGCCAACCTCGACATCGGATATCCAGCCATCAAATAATCGCCCTTAATATCCGCTAGAGTATCGTTTCTTAACTATTCGTTCCATTATTGATTGGTTTTATTATTTCCCTCAATTATCTGCTCATTCTTGTGTACACATCAGTAGTTCTCGTGAGCCTTACTATCTCAAGAGTATCGTATCTCTTCTATCCGGTGTCTCTTTACCTCTTGTCACCCAATCGATCTCAAGATCAACTCCTGCCATTCAATCTACTTCTTTCTACTCACTACTTCACTTCACTCATCTCGTTGGTCAGTAAGTTATCCTCTCGCTTAACTTATTATGTTGTTACGTTGCTTCTTGAGATATTCTATAGATTAGTAGAGCCTCCTATTGATCGATTGATGGGTATGGTCACCATATCCATCAATATTCCCCTTATAGAACTATAAATATTATTCAATTATGATGAGTAGATTCATGCAGTTGATCCATTTCGAGTGAGGAGAAGGATACTCAATCTCGGAGGAAGGAGGAGGGGGAGAGGGGGAGAGGAGGGGGGAGGAGGAGGGGAGAGGAGGGGGGAGGAGGAGGGGGAGAGGGGAGAGGAGGGGGGAGGAGGATGGGGAGAGGGGAGAGGAGGGGGGAGGAGGAGGGGGAGGGGGGAGAGGAGGGGGGAAGAGGAGGGGGAGAGGGGAGAGGAGGGGGGAGGAGGAGGGGGAGAGGGGATATTTTCGTAAAGAGAGACCGACATGCATGATCTGCCATCTCTCGACAACGGAATGCGAAGTGTTCTCATCGTGTGGTCACTTCACGTGTACGGATTGTTTGGCGAAGGTGAAGAGAACGTGCCGCGAGTGTCCAGTGTGCAAGAAGGATTGGGTGGGAGGACAAGACTGAGAAGGGAATGGTCATTCCATCATTTAAAATTATGGAAAATGAATGACACCCGACGAAATTGTGTCCCATGGATAGACCAAATCACTTTGAATAGTGCAAACGGAATCACACAATTATGACTTCTTCGTTCAACGCTAAATTCCCCATATCCGGGAGCGGCACATCATCTCACACGGTCGAGGTGTAGTGGATCACAAGGTATTGTCTATCTGTTTTTTGCAGCCAAGGCTTCGAATCCCAACCCGTCCATACATTTTTCAAAATGCTTTTACATAGCCATGATTCTGATTTACGATGCACACATGACCCGTATTCTGCTGCGGTTGGGAAAGAGTTTCGACACCTCCGATGCTAGCAAGAGTGGCACTTTTGTATCTCCTTCGAGTCCTTTTTCGTAACTCAATTGTGCATATTTCGGTGCTTTGCCCTGTTCGCATTAAAATCTATTTGCAAATTTTCTGGACTTAGATACACGCAATATATTTCTCTATATATCTAAAATATTTTCAATTTAAAGCTGTTAACACAAACTGTGCTACAATGACAGAATATTAACAAATATTATCATCAGACATTATCACAACGTATGCACGAATGAATGACTAAGAGTGCGACAACTCCTCCATCGGAAGCAGTTCCCCTATTCCTTCTCCTCGTTCTCACTCGATTCCTCTTCCTCTTCCTCTTCATAATCTTCGTCCTCATCCGAATCGTACTCCTCCTCGTCTTCTTCCCTGTCAACCATCCATTAGACTGGGTACAATCATCAGTGCGTACTCATTCCTTCCTCCGTAGTATCCACTCCCTCCACTGTATCCTCCATAGCTGAATCCTCCCTCTTCATCCTCCTCTGCTTGAGTCTGTCGTCCATATGCATGACGACGAGCTGACATCATACTATTTGCTACATATCATTTCTAAATTTTTACATTGTTTTCGTTTTCAAAATCCATTTATCGTTATTTAAAAGCAAGATGGAAATGGTGTGAAACAACAACAGACCGGATACACTGAAGTCCTTGGTCTCGCTGGTGGGATGGGAACACTTCGGGCAGGGGATTACTGCTGCAGTCTGAGAGGGGATTCGACCCTTTCCAAGCAGCTTACTCTCTCCCCCTCCACGGAGCTTTGACCATTCTCTCAACTACTCTGTCTACTTTGTGCAACGGGAAGAGGAAGGAACCAGCAACGAGATGAGCTCTATTGGATGGAATGTTCTGACTCCACTCGCCTTCTCGTACTTGACTCCTTTCCTCCTCACGTGATCCTCGCAGAAACAGACCTTGCACCTCATGCAAGTGTACTGCCCCAATCGATTGCATGATCCACCTGCAGAGACATTCCATCTCCATTTACCCTCGTAGTCTATAGACACATCTGCACGTTCAGCAATTGCTGTATTCCTGACTCACACTTGTAGTTCTCAGAGTCAAGTTGCTGGCAACTTGCTTGGTGTTCGAATTGATCGTCTTCGCACAGCATGTACCCGCAGAATGAACATCGATAGAATCGACCTCCTGAGTATTACCGTACTTATCAGGGTACTATAGGTGGATCGTAGACTGATGGTACTCACCCAATTCCCATATGCCTCTCTTGCAAGAGTAACACTCAGCATCTCTGAGGGGACAGGAGCAAGCATGAGTAGTGAGACACTTCCTCCCATGGCAAACGAAAGCCTGTTCATATTCCGAGTAACTAGCCACTCGCGAGTCAAATTAGTACATCCACTTGAGAGTCAACATTCAAGCGAAAGTAGGTTTCGTTGTTCTCATTAGCGACTCGAATTTGATTCGCGAGCATTCTCCAGTTAAATTTGTTTCCGCGCAGCACAAGTGATACCAAAGACATAAGACCAGTGAATGATTCACACAGTGAATTTTTGAATGATTCTTAAACACTAGACACTCTTAAACGGGAGATAATGTGTAATTCAAACTTGCCTCGCAGAAATCGCAAATGGCGCCGACCATGGCCAGACCGGAAAGGAGAGGGAGGTGAGGGGAGGGGGATGGAGGGGGACTCACCGACAGTGAACTTGCCCACGTGCTTGATCACGCAATCGCCAGTCTTCGCCATGCACTTCTGCTTCCCACACTGAGCACAGAGGGGCAGTTTGTTGAGAGAGGAGCAGAAGTAGCAGAAGGCCCGCGATCTCTGCTCCACTCCACACTCCTCGCACTTCTGAAATAACACGGGTCTCCTGTAAGAATGCAAACGCTGGCGACTAGAACATATTTTGTGTCTCCGATTTCGATGTAACTTGGTTGGTGGACCCTATTGGAGGTTAGACTAAGGTTCATCCACCTGATTTGGTCGAATCTGCTCATTATCGATTTTTTGATCTACCTGCTACAAGAGGCATAACTCGCTCAATTTTGATCGTACAGCGAACTTTTTTTTCTCATTTTATTCGTCTCGGTGAGTTCTACAATTGTCCTAACATCTACAAAAGGGAACGAAGTCGTCTTCATGGTCATTTCCTCGAAAAAGTGATTTTTCGATCAAGAAATCGATTGTTTGAACATCACAGGTGTTAAATACAATGGTTTTTATTCCAGATATGGATTCTACGCATCAAATTAGGGGGTGTCTATGTTGATCATTTTCCATATCTCTGACCCTTCACTATCGCTTTGGTAAGGGGGAATATCGACTTTTCCGGACTTGGTTATTTTTGAAAGATTTCGTTTTTTGATCATATCTTGGTTCAAAGTGGTCCAATCGAGCATTCAAAAAATGCGATCGGTAGCTCACCGCGAGGCCTACCAATTCGATTTATTTCTTCCAGAAGCTAAAATTCTTCGTTTTCAAGTTATTTAACGAAACCTGTCGGATACATGAAAACATTAGATATTTCAGCAACAAATATCGCATGAGAAGCATTCCCACACTTGTCTTGCATCTTAAACATGTTTTGGGACATTTGTGATTCGAACCATGATTATGATTCGAACCATTTTCCTAGGGAAAAACTTGAAGAAAATCTTACATTATCCCTTTCATCTTAAATTGTGAAAAGCACATCTCCATTTTGGCACACGAGAGATGTTCAGGAAGAAATATGCATGCGTTTGAGCGGTAATGGTTCGACTCATGATTGCAAATGTCCCAAAACATGTTTAAGATGCAAGACAAGTGTGGGAATGCTTCTCATGCGATATGTGTGGCTGAAATATATAAATTTTTCATGTATCCGACAGTTTTCGTTAAATAACTTGAAAACGAAGAATTTTAGCTTCTGGAAGAACTAATTTTTTATAGATATGGAAAATGATCAACATAGACACCCCTATTTTGATGCGTAGAATCCATATTTGGAATAAAAACCATTGTATTTAACACCTGTGATGGTCAAACAATCGATTTCTTGATCGAAAAATCACTTTTTCGAGGAAGTGACCATGAAGACGACTTCTTCGCTTTTGTAGATGTTGAGACAATTGTAGAACTCACCGAGACGAGTAAAATGAGAAAAAAAAGTTCGCTGTACGATCAAAATTGAGCGAGTTATGCCTCTTGTAGCAGGTAGATCAAAAAAATCAGATTCGACCAAATCAGGTGGATGGACCTTAGTCTAACCCCCAATAGGGTCCACGAACCAAGTTAGATCGAAATCGAAGACACAAACTATTTTCTAGTAGCAAAAGTGACTCGTTTTCCTGCACTTTTACAGGAGACCCGTGATAACGGGTTACTCAAGGAAGAGATCATGTGGATAGAAATATCCATGCTTTTTCGAGTATTAGAACCGATGTGTTGCAACCCTCAATTAAGTCTCATAGCGTGCAATTGCGTAGAGAGAGAACAAGTTGTCGTGCATTTCGAGGGAGGCAACTATCATCCATTCAAGAAGAGTTTCAGTGCAGGGAGGCTACTCTTGTTTCAAAGAAATCGACACATTCATACGCCTTTTGGCTCTTCCATGCGCCTTCGTTCAAGATTCATAGAATAGACGCGAGAATGATGAGAGGAGAAATCATTCATCCCACAACCAATTCGAAAAGAGTTTGAACGTAATAATTGGATTCTTGTCCCCGTTGGAAATAAATCATGTACATCAACCATTCGAGAAAATATTGACTAATTGCACTGAATGCTAGAGAAATCGAACGCCATAAATGCGCATATTTGTATATGGTGGATAATGAAATGGTTTGGACTGACCATGAGTGCATTGCACGGCTGCTCAGCTAGATCCCTTTCACCCGACCGGATCTTCCTTTGCACTTCTTTCTGTCTTTCTGCCTTCTTCCGCTGACCCGTCTTCTTCTTTGGCATCCTCAAATAGGAAGAACCCATGGAGAGAGTGGGGAGAGTTTGGGAGGGCGTAGCCCGTCCCTTCGCTCCGCGCCTAACTCTGCAGCAAAGGCTACTTTGAACCCTAGCTCTGCTTTTAATCCACTATATCAGTGAGTGTTCTACCGCGGGACCGAATTTTGAGACATTTAAGAAGTGCATTTCAGTGTTACTGACATGCAAAACGATCAGAATAGAGTTACGATAAGTAATCGATTAGAAAGAATAGTTCTACTAAGTGATATAGCAATATCGCGCACTAAATAATAAAATAAATGGCAAAACTCGTTGGCAACCTAGGGACAATCATCTGCAAATTAAAAAGCTTAAAACCGGGAAAAGGTTGTGCACGGAGCGATGTTTCCCAAGCACCGCGAATTTAAATCTATGAAGAAATTTTTTTAAAAATCAGTTACCGAATTCTAGGGGATGCCGTTCTCCAATTTTTACAGCGAATAAAGAGTTATTCATGAGAAAAATATATTTAAAAAATAGGAAAAAAATATGTCAGCGAAAAAATTCTGTAGGCACTTGTATTTCGCCACATTCAGTTTAAATTAGCTAGAAATCGTTTCAGGGGGTGCCGCCCTCCAAATCTGAGTTGGAATACTCTACGTACAAGATTAGTTTATTCAACAAAAAATTAGCAAAATTTATGTCAGCGAAACATTGCAATACAAGCTTGAACTTTTAGAAGATGATGGACGCCGCAGCTAATATTTAAGCGACATTTATGTTTTCTTTCATTTTATACGATTGAATATCACCCGATTGAACATACTATGTATTCAAAAGGTATATTAATAATTTACTTAAATTTAGCACACAGAGATGCACGAAGCTACAGTATACCATTATCAATCGAGCTCAATGATTAGAAGCACATACGTCCCAGAATATAAAACATGATCAATTATTTACCAAATTTAACAGTTCTATGTAATGCAATAAAAGAAAACATGATATATTCAATGTGAAATTTCGAAATATTGTCCCGCTGAACTGACATGACCCAGCAAACCTCTGGAGAGCTTGCACTACACCACGATGGGCGGAGCTTAGAGAAATAGGCGCATACTCATTGAAAATGAAATATATTATAATTCTAGTGACGCTATTCTCTTTCCGCACCATCGATAACCCCGTCCCATATAATAAAAGAATTTTAGAAAAATTTTGAAATTTTGAGTGGATGACCCTATTGGCAACCAAAGAAAAATTGAAACAATTTATGTGCGCTACAGTGTCTGTCTTCCTTTTCAGTATTTCTCACATTTCTTTTTCGCGGAATCTTCATATCGAATTCCCAGCAATACAGTAATCCTCTATTCTTTACTACATCGATTTGATATTGCTTCATCCTTCACAAGATTGAAAACTAAACGAACAAATAGCACAACTGAGACCGGAGATGGAATATTATTTGATTCTCTCCTTTTTCTATTCGCTCTCTCATTGTGGATTGCTCTCTAGAGAACGCGGAGTATGAAATGTCTCCTTCCCAGGCCATCGAGAAGGGGAGGAGATATTTCATACTTGTGATAGAGCGACTGAAGGGGGGAGGAGGGAACACTAGGCACCTCCCCTTGTCCCCTCCGACACTCCTCATGTCTCCCTCTCTTGACCTACCCCTCTCCTCATCTTTCCCTTCCAGATGTCCTCTCTCCGTCCCATCTCCTTCTCCGATCCTCGCTACAAATGTCTCTGTGGTCTTATCCATGTTGTGGTCAGATATTTTTATCCTCTAGACCTTCACTCCGGGTAAATTACAGCACAAACCTGTAAATCCAAACCTTCTTTTCTAATGTAAACTGTAGTAGGTAGCGTAAGCTCAATACACAATACCATGATCTGATTAGGACATTGAAGAATAATTCCTTGAACATAATTCGTAGTGAACGGGGCAATTCATCCCGTGATGCTTAGTCACTGTTTAGTTATCCAAATGTGCATCCTTCAGTTAGATGAAAGGGGAAAGATTCTCCTCGACTCAATCCATTATCTTCCCTCCATCGATCATTCGACTCTTTCCCACTCATCATTCACCATCCTAGTCCTATTTTTCATGAGTTCCGTATGAAATGTGATAGGGATGGCAGAGATGGAAAGATGATCTTTCTTCCATTCACCACATTCCAATTCTCTTCAGACTGCCACTCAAATCTGTCTCGCTCTCTACGTCGCTGCTTCTGTTTTCTCAGTGATCTTCGGATCGAAGGTAGGTCATTCTTCTCTCGATCACTTCATCTTCCATCCAGGATCTCCTCACATGGTTACTCGTTCCTCTCTTCGTCGTATCTCTCTCTGCTTATGCCTTCACTACTGAACGACACAAATACCTCTACCCTTTCCTCATAATCACAGTCAGTTCCTCCCCTCCCCCTCTTCCCCCCTCCCCCTCTTCCTTTTCCTCTTCATTCTTCTCCTCTCTTCTTCTTCATCTTCATTCTAATCTCAACTTCTTTACTCGTCGTCTCTTCCCATAATGTATAGTGGACATCCATCTAAATGTCTTCTCTTTCCCTCCCTTGTCCTCTTTCCTCCCCACACTCTCCTTCTCTTCTCCTCTTCCTTCGTTCTCTGATTGGCAATTCAACTTCCTACTCCATTGCGTGATCCATTGCACATTCTCTAGTCTCGAGTACTTCACTCCAATTTAGAAACCGAAACATTTCCAAATCAGGAAAATTTTGAGGAAATGAAATATGCGCGGATCTTCGAATATCGAAATGGTCGAATGATAGGTTGTGGTTTCAGATTGTTCATCAGTTCGTCTCTCTCATAATGGCATTCATCGTCATTTGCTTCGCAATCATTAATTTCGACTCACTCAAGAAAATAATAGGTCAGATCTCTCATCGAATATTTTGAATCCTGAGGACAGAAGAGAATTAGGACGACTCTATCCAATATCACAAGGGAATTCAGAGGAAAAGTTCCGAAAGAGCTCAGAAAACATCACAGCCGTTACTTATTTCCATTGAAGGCCAAGAAAATCTGGAAATTTTTGATTGGATTCTAAGCGTCTATTGAAATAGTCTCCTCTCAGTTCAAAAAGGAATTCTCACGATGGAGTAGAAATGAAAGAGTGGTTGAATGGATGGAGGGGAGAGGGAGGGGGGGGGGAGACGAGAGGGAGAAGCTGATGCGTAATGAACTTTGAGACGTAGATAATACTTTATGTGAAGAGAATGAGGATTCCGAGTCAATTCGATTTGCCAATCAGTGGTTGAAGGAAAAAATAGAGCATAACACGAGGGTCGCTGAAAAATGAGAAGGGTGGAAGAAAGCCTGAAGGGAAGAAAGAACTCGGGCGATTTCCCATTACAGCTCATTCCCTTGGATCGAAGGAACTTCCATCAGTGTCTCTCTCTCTCTCCATCCTATCACTCACTGTACTCATTTGTGTCGTCGTCGCAATATTCCATGTGTGGCAAGCTGTAGTGATCTACAGGTAAGGAAGAGAAGGAGAGAGGAGTGGGGGCATATTGAGAAGGAATCCAGTACCTTCAAGGGTACCATTTCACTCACGAAACAGCAGTGAGAGAGACTAATCTTGAAGTGAGTCTAGTCTAAATCTGAAAAGGGAGTGAGGGAATCCTAGTGGGTGTCGATGGAATCAAAGAGGGATCAGCATTCCCCTTGCATTAGAAAGATGAAGGGGATTCATCTGGACCCTCAATCTAGTTGAAATTCTTATTCCCAGTACGGTGTCTTTTCCAATATTCAGCTCATCTCTCTCCTTCTCATTAGTAGCCCCATTTTGTTCCCATGAGAGAGAATATCTCGAGATACAGTTAGTCTCCTTTTCGCTCTTCACTCCTCCAAAACGAAGGATGAAGGAGAGAAACGAGTTTAGAGGAATGGAGACTACTGTACGAGAGAGGGAGAGGCAGACATAGATACTTGACTGAAAGGACTGCAATAGAACAGCCATCTCAGACATCCAATAGACACGGGCAGTCGCCCCAAATAGAATCATCCACCGAAAACAGAGATCACCGTAAAATAGAGTATATTTATGTTAGAAGAAATACAAAAATATATAATTAAAACGTCGATTTGCGAGTGGGAAGAGTCTATTGATGGTTGTTGTCGAATAAGTAGATTGAGATGTCTGGAGTTCTACGAGGATCGTGGATCTCCCCTGGAGGGATCCCCTTCCTCTCGATGGAGGGACGACGAGGCTACTGATTGGACCATCGAGAGAGAATGCAGAACTGGCGCAGTCTAATCAATCCACTCACGCCCTCCACTCATTCTGCATCTACAATTTCATGCCTATCACAATTCGGGTTCCATTGATTCCTCTTTTCTTCTGATTATTCCATTCTCTATTCACATTTCACGCCCTTTCCACTCTTTTTCTACGTGTTCATTTCCCCATTCTCGTGTATTCTTCCATTTCAATTTCATTCACACGAAAACATGATAAACATTCATGAAAATGAAAATGGACGGGAAAAAGACTCGATGGATGACGAGTACACGCATGAAGAGGGAGAGGGGGAGGAGGGAAGGGAAGGGAAGAGGGAGGAGAGGAATCACAACTGAGTGCTCCCTCTATTGAATGGAGCAGCAGACTCTATCAGGTGGTCGAAGGGGCGCTTCTCTGTATTGGGCAGCCTTATTCTGGAGTGCCCAATGGATCTGTTCGAATCGAGAAGGAGGAGGGAGGTCAGATTCAGAGAGATCTCCATCCTGAGAAGGGATTATCGATTGATTGTGATGAGAAGAACTCACTTCCATCTGGTCGAAGTGATTCACTCTGATATTGAATCCCTCGAGTGAATCCATCAATCGATCCTCGTCCTCATCACTCTTCTTAAAGAAGGAGTGTCAGCAAAGTTAAACTTTTGACGCTGTCTTAACCATGACCTAGCCCACCCTCCAAAGATCATAGCGCGAGCTTGCAGAGTAGACAACCATCGGTTGATAGCTCAGTGGTAGAGCAGCCGCCATGTGATCGGGATGTTGCGGGTTCGATTCCCACAAGATGTTTTTGACAGATCTTCCAGATATTTGAATTCCCGCACGTCCCTTCCCTACAAGCCCTCCTTGGCAGTCTGCCAACTAATGATAACTCGGTTCGAAATAGAGATATGAATTTGAATTTTTTTTTAAACTCTTATGGTTGTGCAAAGCTAGGTCATGGTTATAACATCGTCAAAAGTTCAACTTTGCTGACAGTCCTTCTTTAATTCTTCCCTTTCTCTTCCTCGACAACTCCTGAATACTCACCATATCGACAATCTTCGATGACGTCATTCCACTTCCGTAATTGAAAGTCGCAAAATGAGCTCGATCCTCTTTGTATTGCGGGTAGCCATACTTCTGCAATCCCATAATTTACCGCCTTTTATTCATCCCCTGCATCAATTGCACATCTCTATCAGTGAAATACGGACACTCGTGTTTTTCTCCTAATATTTAATGAATTTCACACTTTTTTTAGCAAAGTGGAAAGTAAAGACACGTTAGATCTGTTGTTGTGAAGATGTAAAGGTAATAGTAGTAAATGTAACAGTGTGATGATAATTGCAGTCATAAATGAGTAAAGATGGATACGGTATGACTATCGGAAGGTGTAATATTGTTCTAACTCACTGTCATCTGTGGTCTGAAGGCGATTTCATTCAATTCGGTCGAGAGTGTTTTCAGGGGGGAAGCATCACTCTCGAGATTCCCATTGTTGTGATCCTGCAGACGAGTGACTATCAACGAGTCACTCATCACATTCCCTGCAAGGAGATGGGATAATACCAAGAGAGTAAGGAGAAGCGGATACCGTTGATCTCCCTGTCCATCTTCCTTACTTCGCTGCTCGTCAACCCCTCGACGTACCCTTCTGCGACCTCTCGAAGGGCACGAGACATCACGTCGTAAGCTGAAGAGGAGGAGATAGTGAAGGGATGGGAGGGGAGATACTCCCGATTCCATCTTTAGCGCCATCACTTTGAAATCATATGATGAAATCATATGCGTTGATTTGTTTGAATCTTTTTCAAAATATGGTGCATTCCTTAAAGTTACCCATCAAGGACGAAACCCTGATCTCACCCTGATCCCGTAGCGTGTACTAGAGAGTATGCAAAAGTGAGAGACGCGGGATTACGCTGATCATTTCCGGCTTTATCTTGAGGATATTATTGATTTTTAAAGATAATAATAATAATAATTTATTTACGCCAGAGGCGCGACGATACCATTAATTCAATAATTAACGATTACAGATGGGATTACAGACTCTCCTGAGTCAATGAGGGCGAGAAAAGTCTGCGACTATCGGGTGGCTTTCCAATCGAGGCTTAAATACTCGGATGTTGGGGGCAGTGCGAATGACATCGGGAAGTTGAGAATACCATCGGGAAGTTCGAACAGGGAAATAGTGGAATCTGGCGGTGCTTGTTGTCATTTCACTGTTGATACCAAAGGAAGAGGTACGGTCTCGCTGGGGTTATAGATGTACAGTCCGGTTGAATCCCATACTGAAACAGGGACTCCCGGGGAATCCCGGGGAGTCCCCTCGAGTCCCCTAATTAATTTATTGCGGCACCGAACGTTCATTTTCGGAATATAAATCAGGACTTGTTATCAACCCCCGATGTGATTCTTCAACGACTGATGCGTTTTAAATATCAAATTTTAATGTTAAAATTTCGCAAAAAGTCGCGATCTTAGGTCTGACCAACCGAAGCGTCAAGCGGACTCATCAGGGTATTATTCTTTATCCCGGTTTCCATTCAAAATTACCCGGTTTTCAGCCGACCGATTTATTTCACGGTTTCCCTTGCTTAGTTTTTTTTTACTTTTTAAATTTTTGTTGTAACATTTTAAATGGAATATTATAAAACAAGCCAAAAATGGTAAACCGTGAAATGAATCGGTCGGCTGAAAACCGGGTAAATTTGAATGGAAACCGGGATAAAGAATAATACCCTGATCAGTCCGCTTGACGCTTCGGTTGGTCAGACCTAAGATCGCGACTTTTTTGCGAAATTTTAACATTAAAATTTGATATTTAAAACGCATCAGTCGTTGAAGAATCACATCGGGGGTTGATAACAAGGCGTGTCCTGACTTATATTCCGAAAATGAACGTCCAGTGCCGCAATAAATTAATTAGGGGACTCGAGGGGACTCCCCGGGACTCCGCGGGACTCCCCGGGATTCCCCGGGAGTCCCTGTTTCAGTATGGGATTCAACCGGACTGTAGAATGATGAACGAGGGATGATATTAGAAAATTATTGATTTTTAGCATTTTTATATATTCATTCTATACTAATTCAGTCATCAGCTATTCGATGGAGGTCAAAAAATAATGCGTCAATTTCGTCCTTGTTGGGTAACTTTAAAATAATTTTTCGTATTATCTGTATGGCATTTAACGTAAACGTTTTCTGGTTACACACTATTTCATGATGCATATCGGCTAAATGCCGCCTTTTGTGGAAGAGAGTGAAAAAGAAAGAATCATTATCTGTATCGTACGATGAAGGCCTTAATATTAGATATAATATTCGCCTTATATTCGAGAACGTCGAAATCGTAATGTTGTAATGAAAGAAACATGTGGTATTTTGATCTCAGCGGCTTTGTGGCTATCGTCTGTGAACATTTCAAGCCTTTCATAAATCGGTAGTCGAGGTATGGACACTTTACCCCGCAAAAGCGAGACAAGAGGAGCACAGTCTTCATTCGCAACCAAATCACTCGATCAAAAAAGAATTTGGAAGATCTTTTCATCCTCTTTCGAATGAGCCTCCGTGACCCTGGAAAATCCATCTCTAAGTAGGTCAGCATACAAGTTTTATAGAGCGACTTGACTTAGAAAACCATAAAACTCGTATGCTGACCTACTCAGAAAAGGAATTTCCAAGGTCACGGAGGCTCATTCGAAAGAGGATGAAAAGAGCTTCCAAATTCAATTTTGAACGAGTGATTTGGTTGGGAATGAAGATTGTGTTTCTTCGAATTCGTAGCGCGCATGGCTGGCAACTCTTTCTGCGTTCTCTCATCCCTCTCCCTCCCCTCCCTCCACCCGTCTCTCACCCGGCGTGAATAGATAGCGCCCCGCCTACGTGAAAGCTTGCTTTCTTTCCCTGTAGGGTTCGGCGAAGCCCTACCCGATCGTTTCGAGAATTGAAACGGCAAAGGAGAAATAGGCTCCGCCCCTCTTTCTCTCGTCTCGCTTTTTGGGCCTTTCACGTTATGATCAATTCACCCACATTTTGGGTCATAACTTGGCTCAAACATTAGATATCAACCTAATTCAAAATGCATGGTCATATTTAGCCCCATACGAACACATTAACAACACAATTAGACCTGTGTGACGATTTCGGGTAACCACCTTGTGGTCCCTAGGTATGGGCAGAAGTCTAGATGCAAAGCAGTTGTAGCCTCGCTTACCCGGTCAAGATGTAGTGAAATTAAACGAAATTGACCATGACGATCAGAATTACCCTTTTGGCAACTTTTCGAAAGTTTGGTGGGCCAAGGGTTGTCCGACTCATACACGAACGGGCACAAATTCTTTCACATCTTTTTCTGGCATCGTCTACCCGGTGGTAAAGTAATAGTTTCTAGGGGGGTTATCGTCCTTGACTGGTAACTTTAATTATCTTTCAATTGATTACACCCATTCTTCTCTTCATCTAATCATCAATGTACTACCCTCACAACGACTTCCATCCATCTCAGACCCCATTCTCCCACCCATTCAATCTCTTCCTTCCATCTCATTTTTTCTTCTCCGTTATATGAACTTGCGTGACTTTTAGAGATCTTTTGTCCGGAAATTTCAGTTTTCTTAAAGCAGGATGATCCCCTTAGATTATATTAGGATATTGTAGGCATGTACGGATAGGATCCTTGAACCATAATGCAAATCTAAAATTGAAATCTAAAAAAAAAACGCGCTGGATTCTCCGTGGTTTTGGGTGCTTTAAAAATTTCCTCCTTGTTTCTCTCCCTCCCTCTATCTCTGTAGATCCTTCTTCTTCCAGTCAGAATATCTAATCGAATGAATATATTTCAATATCCCATCAATCCCTGTCCATCAATCATTATCACTACTCACTGCTCTTCCTCGCTTCCATTCCATTCCTCGGTGCGGGAGGAGGGGGCGGAGACTTCTCCTCGCACACTCGAGAGTACTCAAACCATTCAATCATATCAACATTATCTCTCTCATTTTACTTTACCAACAACTCTCAATCAGCCACTTATTCTGGTGGCTTCATTTACTTTCAATATATGTATAAGTAAACAATGTTTCCAGTCTATCTTCATTGGATGCAGAATTGAAATGGAAAGCGTACTAGTAGATTCTCCCAGAGAGTGAGCTGATCTTGTGAGAGATCTGGACACGACGACCCTCTCACCATCGAAGATTCCGGAATCGAAGCTATCGATCTGCCAATTAATCGAATGACTGTCACCCCCCCCCCCCCCCCGAGTGAATCCTCCTCGTTGTCATCCCCTATTCTCACCTGGTAGTATCATCACTTGCTCCCCTCATCTCTCCGTTCTCCTCGAGAATTCTCTGTTCTCTCTCTTCCTCTTTCGGGTCCTCTCGTTCCTCCTGTAATCGACTCTCCCCTTGGAAGACAACAGCCTCTCTCCCTATCTGCTTCCCTCCTCTCACACGAAATAAAAGTTATCTCATGGGCACGAATTCGGGAATGAAATGAAGAGAGAGAAGGAATAGACAAGAAGTAAATGAGTGTGGATTGAAGGAAAGGCGAGATTGAGAGTGTAGAGGAAGGAAAGGCGAGATTGAGAGTGTGGAGGAAGGAAAGGAGAGGAACGGAGGAGAATGAAGAATCACTATTGCTAGACTGCACTACTTAGGGACTTGTGAGTGGATAAGAGGAGAGAAGAGTCCCTAGTGGGATGGAGTTGCAGCAGAGAGAATGAGTCATCTGAGAGGTGATGGAGGGAGGAAGAGTTGGGAGAAGAAGAGGAGGAGGAGGAGGAGGAGATGGGGGGAAGAGAGGAGGAGGAGATGGTGGAAGGGAGGAAGGACCGAGAGGGAGACTAAAATTGCAAGACTAAGTGACAATGAATGAGAAAGTATGTGGGGAGAAAAGCGAACGAGGGAAGGAGACTGGAGGAAGGGGGATGGAGGGGGGGAGGGGGGGGGGAGGGGGGGATGGAGGGGGGATTCCTTACCGGACAGGGCAAGATGAGGGAGTTGGTGTGGTTCTTGTGCCTCTTCCTTCTCTTCTTCTTGAGTACAATGGCAGGGATGGGAGGACCAGGACCAGCTGAAAGAATGCAGTTGATTAGAGAGAAGAAATAAGAGAGGAGAACTCTCGGAGGTAAAGAAGGGCATGGGAAAGTGAGAAAGAGAGGAGGAGAAGGTTGAGACTTGGATGTAGGGGAAGAGGGAAGAGGGAGGAGGAGAGGGGGAGAGGGGGAGAGGCTATCATTACCTACTCAACGGAGATATGAGGAGAAAGGTCGAGAGGTCGAGAAGGAACTACATCTAGTCTCTTGGATATGTTCCTATGTTAATATTTAAACCGTGAACGTTGTAATATTGGTTGGTGGATGGGAGAGTGATTCGTTCCCTATGCTTTCTCCTCCTCCGATCCATCACTATTAATCGGCTCTTTCGATGGATTGGAAACGCGCCCGGAAAAGGAATTAGAAGACTGAAAAATTAGAGAGAATAGAGGAGATAAACAATTGGGAGAGAAGGAGGAGGGAAGACTTTGTGGACTGCTGGGAGATTGGGACGGAGGCCAAAAAAGGTTAGTGGAAGAGAAGAAGAGAAAGAGAAGACAGAGAGACTAGAAGAGAAACTGTCTCGGAATGGAAGAAGACTCACTGTTGATATTAGTGATATTGGCAGAATATCCCTGAGGGAGGAAGGGAAGAGAACTGGGATTCATCGGAGTTCCCATCGGAGTTCCATTCGAGAGTCCCATCGGAGGGAAGGGAAGACCGAATTGAGGAAGAGGAGGAAGGGAAGGAGGACCACCGAAGAATGGCACTGAACGCAACTTATCATCACACTCGCATCCCATATCTTCCATGGAGCACTCTTTATCGTTTCGTGAAACAATCTGTGTGTGAAATCTGACCGTGAGGAAAAGGTAATTGTTCGATGACTGGCTGGTGATATTCCCTCTGTGGAATAGAGTCCAGTGGATTGGCATATCCCGATGGACTTCCCTCGTCGAGGGAAAAAGCTTGATGAAGAAGACGAGATCGGGGAACGAATTCAGGCGCCTTAGCCCATTCTGAAGAGAATTATGAGAGAGAGAATGAAGGAGGAATCATTCTACCTTTCGGATCCTTCTTCTTAGGGGAATCATCGTAATAGGAGGGAGGAGGATGATCAGCCTCCTCCAGATATACTCGATTAGACATCTGACATCAACATTTATAGAAGGAATAACACGAGTTAATGATAGGGAGTATAACGACGAAGATAGTGTCATTGAATGGGAAACAGTTGCGAATTAAGCATATACGAACTAGCCACGAGCCTGCCACTGGCGATCACATCGAGGAGTAGATTACACATTGGGAATGAAGCAGAAGGGGAAAGGTCCTTCTTATTGCTACTCCCCTTCTCTCCTCTTCTCCTCCAGGACAAAAGCCAGGACTCCGTTGGAGAGGGAAGAGATACCGAGAGAGACGAGAAAATGAAGAGGAGGAAGAGGGAGAAGATGAGATAGATATTGAATGAAATGGACTTATGAGTGACCAGAAGAAGTTCAATGGAAATACAAATGACTCAGAAAACGAGAAGGATATTAACGAGTGTATTCTGGATGGTTGAGGGTATTTCGTTCTGAAGGGACTCGATTATTTGGCGTACTTGAGAGGAGATGGGTGGGGGGAGGGGGGGGGGGGTTCAAGAGGAGATTCGAGTCAACCCTCCAGTCACAACCATCTTCCTATCCAATGAGATGATGAGAAGGAGTGCCTTCTCTCTCATCAACTAGTCACCAATGTAAAAACGAGTGATGGAATAGCAAACACTCCACAAGATTCATTCCGCTACTGTGGAATATCGACTGAAGAGTAGATCACCCGAGGGATCAACACTTCACTCTAACTATAAACAAATATTGTTGAGATGAAGTTGTAAAAGAGGAGATAATAATCGTGGAGATGGGATCTTAATCAATCGATGGGGTCAGTGAGTAGTCTATTCATCAGTTGGAGGGAAGAGACAGAGGGAAGAGTAGGAAGCAGCTTGAAGTGTATTCACACTGCGAGATGAGAGAGGGGAAGGGGGAGGGGAAGGGGCAATGGATATCTGAGATATGAGTGAGTAGCCCCTCCTTACACACGGAGGCAGTAATATGGGGATGATTGGATGGGAAGGCGAATTGTCTCCTCTCCTCTCTCCTACCATCTCGATGACTCTCTTCATCGTTGACCATTCCGTGAGACGTGCAGCAGCACTTCCTTTTTCTACACATTTTTCACTCTGGATGAACGACCCTTGGGAATTGAGGATGAGGTCTCTGAATAAGGTGAAAGACACGCGTTTATTCCAAGGAACTAGCTGCATTTACACATAAATCCCATCCGAGGAAGTAAGGGACCATTTGCTGAGAATGGAGGCATTACTAGCAGGTGGAAGTTAAGATGTGATAATTGAGATCAGGAGGTGCAATGGATGAATAGACAGTATAAACAATGAAACGGAGGGGGGGGGTAACATATACGGTAATGGTTATTGGAGGGTATCATTCGAGGGTACTGTATTCCTAACTAGGCAGATCAATGTCCTCTGTTGTTGACTCGTCTCCGTTTCTGCAATGAATACTTATCTTCCCATGTTCCTCGTGGCAAGATGAAGAGAGAGAGAGAGAGAGAGAGAGAGAGAGAGAGAGAGAGAATCTTCCCATTATCCATTCCCCTCTCCATCTCTCACCATTTCACTCCTCCATTCAAGAGGGAACTCCGTCTGCACTATCCTATCCATAATCATTTCTCGCCAAATACTACACATCATTGAATGGAAAGATACAAAGTGATCTATCGAAATATCCCATCCCACTACTTAGACACATATCCACTCCATACCGTGGGCGTATCTCCTCCTACTTTGGGTGCATCAACAACGTATTGACCACTCGAGGGATTCCACGTCGCATTGGATATCGATGGATTCATTTGTCTCTTCTCTTCCCTCCCTCCATTCCCATTATCTACCGCACTCATTGTCTGACCCTGAAATTCCAACATTTGTATTATCGACATTTACTTCTATTTTTTTACAAATATACCTGATACTGTGTGTACTGTAGATGCGAAGTGGTAGTCGGAGGGCCATAGGATGATGGAACGGATGAATGAGGCATGAGTTGGATGTAATTGGTGGATGAGGAGGAAGGAGGAAGAGGGAGAGGCATCGTGGAGTGGTGATTGTTAGATGAGGATTCACCGTAAGTGACGGAATCATGATGAGGATGATGGTATTGAGAAGAGGAGTGGGAGGAATGGGAGAGATGTGGATGCGATTGGACAGGGAATGAGGATGAGTGGGAGGAAAGAGAATGATAGTGGGAGTGAGAAGAGGGCTGAGTGGTGGTAGATGATATATGAGATGACTGATGATCAGTATGAGAGGAGGGAGCAGATAGGGGAGAATCCATCGGAGTCGAGCAAGCAGGCATCTCAACCATCATACATCTTCATTTATTCCATTTTTAGAGCGTTTCAAAAAAATTCAAAATCAAAAATTTTTGAAATTAATGTTAGACAAAGTTCGTGATACAAAAGATCAGAAATAAGAATTGAGTTAAAACAAAAGGAAAGGACTTACTCCAATCACTTTGATGTTCTGATTTCCGGTTTGAATTGGTGTCAATATCTGAGATCCATCCTGGCCTGTAATGAAATTATACTAGTAGAGAATAAACTACAATGTAGTAGATTTATGGATATGCTCAAATATGAAGTTAAATATCACTGCATGCGTTAGAAGCTGTAAATTAGTGATAGTCCAAAAGATCTATGCAAACTGAACATTGAAATACATTTTAAAATATTTCTGAACAGATCTCATTCCACATCTTAAGAGTGCAGATCTGAGAGATTCGAGAAGTGGCCGGACATCATCATTACCGATCTGGCTAGATTTTTTAGGGAAGTACACCATGGACATGGTTCGAATTCCTTGAAAATTGGGAACCTTATTATCAAAATTGCTTAATTATGATCAATCGCAAAATTAATAATTTCGAAAATATTTTTTTTATTCTTTCGAGATAGGACCGCGCTCTCAACGGATTTTAACTACACCCATCCTAAGTACAAAATCTGCAGTGGAACACATTTTTATACCTCAATCGAAAAGTGATTATTTTGACACCCGACCCATGTTTTTAAAACAAAATCTGTCGAAATTTAAAAAATCCGCTCTTTCTAACTATAACCATTGAATTCTACGCAAAATGCCGCGTCGAATAAGCCCTTAAAACCAGAAAATCTTCGTACCTAAATTTTAACGAAAGTAGGTAAAAAAAGATAGATAAAAAATTTTCGCCTCGGATCAAGTCGCGTCTATGCGCATTTTGAAGCCCATATTTTTCTGAGCAAGATTTGTGTTTATCATTTTTCATGAAAATGCTTCTCTGATAAATTGTAAGCGTTTAAAAAGTGCATTTAAAGAGGATTTTTGGCTTGCGTTCGTACTGGTCTTTGAACGCTTTCAATTTTTCAGAGAAGCGTTTTCATGAAAAATGATTAACACAAATCTTGCTCAGAAAAATATGGGCTTCAAAATGCGCATAGACGCGACTTGATCCGAGGCGAAAATTTTTTATCGATCTTTTTTTACCTACTTTCGTTAAAATTTAGGTACGAAGATTTTCTGGTTTTAAGGGCTTATTCGACGCGGAATTTTACGTAGAATTCAATGGTTATATTTAAAAAGAGCGGATTTTTGAATTTCGACATATTTTGTTTTAAAAACATGGGTCGGGTGTCAAAATAATCACTTTCCGATTGAGGTATAAAAATGTGTTCCACTGCAGATTTTGTACTTGGGATGGGTGTAGTTAAAATCCGTTGAGAGCGCGGTCCTATCTCGAAAGAATAAACAAAAATATTTTCGAAATTAGTAATTTTGCGATTGATCATAATTAAGCAATTTTGATAATAAGGTACCCAATTTTCAGGGAATACCATCCATGTCCATGGTGGACTTCCCTAAAAAAATTCTAGCCAGATCGGTAATGATGATGTCCGCCTGTGACAGCTGAACCCTCGATTATTACAGAGCTGTACTCTTAATAAAACAGCTAATCGAATCATAACTTTCAGACAGCATGGCATACGCTCACCCATCATAGTTCTGTATTTTTGTCCAGTCTTCTGATCCACGAAAATTTTGAGTGGTCCATCTGATGATGTTGAAGGTCCCTGAAAGTCTCGCATAAAATTATGAAGACAAAAAAGTACTAATGTATTTACAACATTCTAAATTAGCATGCTAACGTGGATTTTGAAGCAAGAGTATCTGTAAATTCTGGGATTTTTTTATTTTGGGTTTTAAACCATTTCAAAAAAATCAAAATCTTTTTTTTTTAAAATTAATTTTAGACAATTTTTTTGGCCAATAGAACGAGAGAAAAAAAGGTTTCTGGAAATATGCATTCTTAGAAATATGTTTTATAGCCAGACATAAATTTCAGGATACGGGCAAGCTGCAATTTGGCGGCATTAAACACAAACAACATGAGATTTTTATGGTTTCTCTAAAAAATGAGTTTTTTTAAAAAACTTTAAAAATTTAATGTTCAAAAAATGGTAGCCGTGGTACCTGTGTATGCTTGGGCAGAATGGGGATGTGTCCCTCCGAATGGCCATTCACTCCTCTCTCCTTCCCCTCTCCCCCCATCCTCCATCGCCCCCCAAGCGAAGAGACACTCTCCTGCATCTGCTGCAATCTTTTCTCCCACCCTCCCTCACCCTCCCTCCTACCTGCTGACCATTCCCGTTCTTCTGTGGTCCCTTATACACAATGCTTCCCTTGTCTCCCAATACGAATCCCGGGGGAAGGGCTATTCTCACTGGACCCGCCGACGTGTTCAGTAGTGCAGTGGAGGGGGAATGGGAGGGGGCAGGTTGGATGGGACCTCCTGGACCAGAGGCAGAATGGGGGAATGGGGAGGGGATGATGAGGGGAGTGGGAGGGGGGGAGGGAGTACGATGGTCTCCTCCTTCTGATGGTCGATCAGCTCGAGTCGCCTCTCGATATCTCAACAATACATCTTACATATTAGACGAATAATTCAATAAATATCAAATGTATAGTAATCAACAAGGATGAGATTGAATTCTTCTCCAACTCTGGAATGCTCACCTCGCCAGGAATAGCTTGAGTGGCTCCATATACTTCTCGAATCCCATTCCCTCGATGGCATTCAGCAGATCATCACACGTGATTGTCTTTCGCTGCTCCTCAACTTCATTCAATGCTCATCTGTTATCGTACTAAGAAGAGAACTGAAGAGAAAAGGGGGAAAGATACCTCGATGCACTTATCACTAGCCTCACTCGTTATGAAGGAGATGAACTCAGAGACGGCTTCCTGCAAGAGTCAATCTACAAAGAGATACGAATACACTATAGAATGGATCTAACATCAAGACATCTTTCCTCAAGGTAGAGAAAGAATGAGTACCTGCACTGCCTCCTTACTCTCCTTGCTCATCTTCCCCGATTCAGGCACCATTCTTCTCATCACTCTCGAAATGTTGCAGATGGGAAGAAATCGATCCTGCTCCCTCAACACTTCCGGATCTACAACGAGAATCAATGATAACTGGGGGGGGGGGGGAGTGGGCATGCTGACCCTCGGTGCCTCTTGCCACTGCATCGATCAGATCCTCGTGTATTCCTGCACTTCCTTCACTCTGTCTCTCCATGTCATTCTCCTCCTCCACTACACTCCCATCTCTCTCCTCCTCCTCGCCATGAGGGGACTCTGACATCTAAACGGGCACTATGGTAGCGTCCCTTCCAGTCCTTCCTTCCCGAATCTTCGTCAGATACAGTCTATCGATGAGAACGATTTGCATGACAAGTGTGCTCTACTTGTAATTGTAATACTAATCATTTATCACATCATATCTTGATCTTGAGCAGAGTAATTCCCTGATCTACGTCGACGGAAATGGGAATGAGATATGAAAGAGAAGGGTTACTGATTAGATCGGTCTGACCAAATATCAACTATAACATTCAATCTCTCAAGCGTAACTAACTAACTCACTGGGTAAGCCGTAACAGAAAATACAAACAGAAAACAATTTCTGAAACAATTAAAAGTCTGATTATGTTTTGTAAAAATGAGATGTAAAAACTGATGTGAAAGGAGGATAAAGTAAGTTGGGTAGGGGGAGGGGGTATAGAGTGAGCGTGAGTCTCTTCCTCTAATGGAACTTGCACTGAGGGGGGAAGGTGCATCCGTGCTGCTTGATGATCTCCGATGCTGCGTAGTTACCTGCCTTGACGCACTCGATGTCACCCTTACCCTGGATGAACTGCGAGAGGAATCCTGCAAACAAAGACATCACCAATCGCCTCTTATCCGTTCTGTAATCACCTGCTCTTCCCTCGAGGGATCCCCTCCCCCTTCCCTTCTCACCTCCTACAAATGCATCTCCAGCTGCATTGGTGTCCACGATCTGCTCCTTGAGTACTTTGTCCACGGGTACAGCAGTGACTCCATCAGTGGTCACAACGAGGACGTCGTCTCCTCCCTGGGTGAAGATGACGACCCTCTTCCTCTCCTTGTTCGCCTTCTCCACTCCTGCCAGATGCTTGGCGATCTCTTTCAGATCTGTTGTCTCCAAACCAGCAGCCTACAAAATACCCATTTTATGCTTCGTATTATAATCACGCAGACAATAGGAAAGAATCTTCATATAAATCTAAATTGGATGCCCAAGTACCTTAGCATATGCGGCAGCCTCATCCTCGTTTCCGAACACGTAGTCAGCATAGTAGATGGCCTTGGAGAGAGGCTCGTAGAAGAACTGAGGGATGAAGGGAGCAGCCAGATTGATCATCACCGGCTTAAGAAACATACATTATTCACACGTTTAGTAGTCATCCACTTGTGTGAAAAATAAGTCCTTTCTCATGAATGTATCGCACTGGCTCATATATTATTAGAGAAATCTATACCTACAGTCGCGCCGGAAAGTCATCGGACACTTTTTGAATTTGTTGTATCTTTTTGCCCAGGAAATGCATCATTCTGGCACTGAGGTATGATGTACCAAATCCATTGGAGATTACGATCATGGTATTGTGGTATGACGTCATCGCATAGTTATTGCGTAGTGATGATGCAATCAATCTGGACTTTTTCAAAACGGCATTATTCTTACATAGATTTTTTCCTGTTCGCCATACTTTCTATGATTAAAGATATGACCGAGGCCTACCCAGAATAAATTTTTGAAGGTGCTGCTCGGTCGCACATTTGCTGCAGCGAAGCTGCAAAAACAGGATCTGAAATTCGGAACTCGGCTTCTAGAGTAGCTAGAGACCACTTCAAAACATCAAAATGATCGCCGTAATGAGTTCAGATGATCCTGAGAATATGAATACGATATCTCATAAACTGCCCTTAGGGCATGAAAAAATCACTTTTTTGAATGACCATTTTTTGGACATCCATAACTTTACGGAAAAGTTTAGTAAAAAACTGATTTTTATCTGGTAATGTTCAAAATGTATTGAAGAACCGAATTCCAACTTTTTAGAGCGATTGAATATCTTAAAACATTACCAGATAAAAATCAGATTTTTACTAAACTTTTCCGTAAAGTTATGGATGTCCCAAAAATGGTCATGCAAAAAAGTGATTTTTTCATGCCCTAAGGGTAATTTATGAGATATCGTATTCATATTCTCAGCATCATGTATACTCATGATGGCGATCATTTTGATGCTTTGAACGGGTCTCTAGCTACTCTAGAAGCCGAGTTCCGAATTTCAGATCCTGTTTTTGCAGCTTCGCTGCAGCAAATGTGCGACCGAGCAGCACCTTCAAAAATTTATTCTGGGAAGGTCTCGGTCATATCTCCAATCATAGAAAGTATGGCGAACAGAAAAAAATCTATGTAAGAATAATGCCGTTTTGAAAAAGTGCAGATTGATTGCGTCATCACTACGCAATAACTATGCGATGTCGACATGCCATAATACCATGATCATAATCTCCGATGGATTTGGTACATCATACCTCAGTGCCAGAATGATGCATTTCCTGGGCAAAAAGATACAACAAATTCAAAAAGTGTCCCATGACTTACCGGCGCGACTGTATATATAAAGCGCTGTGTGATTCCGTGTGTCCGGATTGCGAAACAGTTGAGAAACGATTACGAAATGGGGAGGGAGAGAGATCGCGCGTCAACAAGTTGCGAAACGAGTGATTGCGAAACCTACTCCGCTAGGACGGGGCCCCTGCCGAAGGCGGGGGACAGCCGGACTAGTATAATCATAAAAACTAGATTTAAAACCGTTTCCAGTAAAGGAAAGCTCAATGGTTATCTCAATGGTATAGCAAAGGATTAGACTGTCTGGAATGTGACCTTGATCAGATAAGGATGGGAATAGACGTGGAAGGTGGATGGAAGCAAGAATGGACTCACTCTGTTTCTGGCGCACATCTCGGTGGCCACAGTGACCAACGCCTCGGGGCAGACTGTGAGGAAGAAACCCTCAAGTAGAGACCATTATATCACCAGTCTAGATTCTCCCACAACAAGGAGAGGGAATAGCATACAGCAGAGTAGTAGTACTGCGCCTTCTTCACGAGTGCCCAATTCTCCTCCTTCGTGATGTGATCGTGCTTGAAGGTGTTCGCAGCAGCCAGATGAGCACAGAGAGATCGATGGACTCCATTGATCAGAGCTGCGCACGTTCCAGTCTTGATTCCCTTCGTCACCTGCAACCCACTCCCATCTATCATCATTCATTCATTTAGATCATCCTCAATCGATATTCACTTTCGCTCCTCTTGCCTCTACTATTCTCTCAAGTAAATGTTATTTCAGTAATAATTCATTTCAACGCTCTACATGATTTCTGAACTCGCCAATGAAAAATTCTTCGAGAATATTTAGATCCATTCTCTTTTTCACACCCTCGAAACTGTCTAACTCTCCCTCGACGCACCACCATAAACTCCCACACTTTCTCGAAAACTCTCTACGAGATTCAATGCCATGATAGCGACCAAAATAGACAAGCCCGTGTCACACTATCGACTTAAAGCCACAGCTTGCGAACATTATAATGGTCAGTAGCAACAATAATAATACCTGGTATTGAACGTTGACTCCGGCCTCTCTGGCCTTCTCGGAGAGTTGCTTTCCGTAGCTGTCATCTCCGATGGCTCCGAAGAAGGTCGACTTGTTCGGGGCATTCAGCATCCACTTCAAATACACATAATTTATCGTTGTTCTAGTATTTCTTTAAGGAACTTATGCTACTTACAAATAAAGCAAGATAATGCGGTTCAGACTAACTAGGAATGGAGACTGATCACTAAATTGAAAAAAAGTTCCTGGATAAACAGTTAGTTAACATTACAGTTTTAGCAACTGATATTCCATGATTTTTCTATTAAAGTAATACACTTCTCCAATAAACTAACCTGGCAGACGCGAAGGGAGTTCTGAGTGGCTCCTCCGGGGATGTACTCAACTTTGTAGTCCTTGGCCAGCTCTTCGAACCTAGCACATTTACAATATCCGTAGTCAGTTATATAACACAGTTATGTGTTCGATCCTATCAGCTATATTTATAAATAATGCATTTATATACTAACATCGCGACGTGCTTGTCGTCACAGAGAATGGCATCGTTCTCCTTCAGTCCCCACTTGTCCAAGAACTCCTTCTCTACCTTAGCCTGCGATGAGAAATATTACTGCTGAAAGCATACGTGAAGGACTATCTAACTATCCAAACTAAGTGATTTTAAAGACTATTGTAGTACTCACTTGCAGGTCGAGAAGGGGGTTTCCCATGCCGAGAAGAATTCCATCGGGAAGTGAGGCCGCCATCTCTAGTCTCAAAATTGATAATTGTATCTAATGGATAATGCAAAATAAGCTAAAATTATTTGAAATTGGAAAAAATAAAAACATTGAATAGGAAAAAGCGTCCGCCTGGTGTGCACTTTTAACTTAAAGCCGGTCGAAGAATGAATTCCGAAGTGAATTTTTTAAATAAGGATATCCAAAAAAGCAATTTAAAAGAATTAGAAATTTGGACTACTTGCTGGCCTATGGAGCGTTCGCAAAGGAATGAGAATGGAAGGAAATGGAGCAATAGTACTTTCCTTATGTAGAAAGGGAATGAGATGGTTCGAGATAAGTTGATCTGAGATGGCGCCATCCCTTTTCCCACTACTCTCGATGCAATCTCTTATCTTTCTCTCTCTCATTCGTCTTTGTCATTTCTCTCCAATCAAGAGTCCGAATAATTTCAATTCAAAATCGAGTTGGACGTCATATTAAATTGACTTCTTTGCATGAAACCACTCATGCAGCTGTCTTTCATGTTTCTCTCTGCTTCGAGAGATCGTCTGCATGTAAAGATCTCAATGAATGGAGGTTTCCATTTGAAATGGAAGTTAATCAGCAATTACTTCTTCCCGTTTCCATAAATTTACTAATTTTTCATTTGGTAGATTTTTTCAAAATGGAAAATTGCCTTAAAGAAGGAGTGTCAGCAAAGTTAAATTTTTGACGCTGTCATAACCATGACCTAGACAATCATCCCATGATCATAGCGCGAGCTAAGAGGATAGGCAAAGGTCAATCGCATAGCTCAGTGGTAAAGCAGTCGCTGCGTAATCGGAAGGTTGCGGGTTCGAATCCCACCAGTTTTTGAAAAATCTTCTAGTTATTTGAATTCCCGCACGTCCCTTCCCTTCAAGCCCTCCTTGGCATTCTGCCAACTAATGATAACTCGGTTCAAAATAGAGATACGCATTTGAAATTTTCAGAATCTCTTATGGTTGTACAAAGGTCGGTCATGGTTATGACAACGTCAAAATTTCAACTTTGCTGACAGTCCTTCTTTAATCATCTTCTGTATGAGAACTTGACACACGAAAGTACTGGATGACGTCCCTACTACAGAACTGTCCTGATTTCTCCTCGGGATGCTAAAGAGACTGGTGTGAAGATGGACGAGCCATTGGTGCATAGTAATTGAAAGACTGGGGGGCGAGAGGGGATTGGGAAGGAGAAGTAGAAGGGAATGGAGGAAGGAGGAGATGGATGAAGTAACCACTCTCAATCCACCCACTCCATTCATACAGTACATATATCCACTCTACAAACAGCCTCACTATTCATCTCTTGATAAATTACCTCCGTTCTTTGCCTTCGTTTCGATATGCCTCTATAGCATCTATTGTCTCTTCCATCTGATGGATGAGGTTCCTACAGTGTATACCATACGAGCCCTTCCGCTATCCATCAGTCTAATCCCTTCTCCCCATCTTCCTCCTCCGTCTGATCCCCTCTCTTCATCTTCCTCCTCCCGTCATTCTCCGATCTCTCATTCGTGGACTGTTTTGACTGCAGAGTGAGTGACCATTTCCTCACCACTTCCCATTCTTTCTTCTCTCTTCATTCGAATCTCCAAGTGTCTCTTGCCCTCACTCAGTTTCATCCTCTGAACACCCTTCCATCTCCCATCACTCCTCAATCACCTTTGTGTCTCATGGGACACCCCAGTGAATCTACGTTATCCCTCCATGAATCTTCTTCTTCTTCCTTCTTCTTCTCCTTCCTTTCGTCATTGGGCTCTTCCATGCTCAAAGAAGACAATGTATAGATATAAATTGAATAAAGCGAGAGAGTGGAATGGAAGGGAGTGGATTGCATCAATCTCTGTTCACCCCTCTTCTCCTTCTTCTCACCCTCTCAATTACTTCTATGAGATCCGTCTACAATTGGACTAGTCCAAGTATGAGAGAGGGAATTCTTCCTATTCCCCACTGTCTGTCTCCTTCCCTCCCTAACTGTTTCCGGTAGTCCCTCGACACCTCAAGAGGGAAGGGCTCTCCCCTCTCTTCATCCCTCCAGTAGGTCATTTCTCCCCTCATCAACTCATCCTACTTGTCACTTCCATCATCTATCATGTATTCTAATTCTCCCACCATCCCAATCATTCCCTCTCCTCCTCCCCCCCTCCTCCTCCTCCTCCTCCATCCCCACTCCTCCCTCCCCCAATAGACTCTTCTCGGCATAAATTTGACTTGTTCATCTCTTCATCCCACTTTTCTTCACTTTCCTTCGCCCGTCTTCTATTCTTCATTCTTCCTCTTTCCATTCCTTACCGTAGACAGTTCGTTCCCCCGTCTCGTCCATCCTAATCTTCTTCCACCTCTTCCTCTCTCTCTCCCTTCTCGACTCATTCCCTCACAATGATCTTTTCCTGTTACTCTTCTCCAGTCCTCTTCCCATTTCAATCCTTCCGTCCTTCTTCAAATCACAATCCTTCATTCATTCCTTTTTCCAGATGCAATCGTATCGTCATCTTCTCTAGATTCAATTCCTTCTAATCATGGTCAGTTTCTCTCTCCAATCAATCTCCAACTGTCTTCTCTCATTCATCTTCTTCTCATCTTCCATTGCTCTTTCTTTCTTCCATTCCGAATCCTTGCGAACCTCTAACGGGTCTCTCATTCTACATCATACTCTCATCTCTCCTCAACTTTCAGAATCATGATGTCAAATCCCGAAATATCTTTCTCTCCTCATCTCACATTTACTAACCTCTTTTTTATATGCATCCATGTAATTTCCAAATTCCTTCGACTCTTCTTCCTTTCTCTATTCAACGAGACGCAACTCTTAACTCGATTTTTTATTTTTCTCCTCTTGTTCTCTTATCGGATGTATCTCCAAGTGAGAGATGCAAATTCACGTAGGGATTCAAGGAAGGGAAAATTGTTCCAACTCGTGAAGAGGGAAGAAGAGAAAGAAGAAGCCGGATGATGACAACCGAGGAAAAAATAAATCCTCAACTGGCATTATTTATTAGTCCACTTGAATGAGACATGAAGAAAGTGCGGAAGATGATCATCACTCAAAACAGGAACGAAGGGGGAGGGGGGAGGGGGAGGGGGGGAGGGGGAGGGGGAGGGGGAGGGGGAGGGGGAATTTCCCTTCTCGCTTTCACCCTTGACCCGTGTCTGAACCGTATCCGACGGGTCTGACCGACCCGTATCTGACCCGTTTTAGAGGGTCAAAAGGTCAACCCGTGATCCGTTCTTGCCGCCCTACTTTCTACAATATCAATACGTAAATTTCTTTTTGGTTTTCGACATCATCACAAATTTGTTCAACTCATCGTGACGATCATTTCTATTTTTTTGACGAAGTTCCTATTCAACTTTGAAGAAACTTATGAATTTTCAAAATTTTGAAATTTCCAGAGCCGGCTTTTAGGCACTTTTCAATTTCCGGCCCCACAAAGTGAAATAGAAGTTACTTGACCTTAGATACATCTACCACCGAAGTGGGGATGAGATTGAAGCACTTTGAACAGTTTGTAAATAGAGGGTCCCACTTTCATGCAATCTCTCAGAAGACCTCTCATAGACAGATGTTGAAAAGGTTCGATGTTACGTATATCATTAGGAAAACAATTATCTTGTATTCGTGTATGCACAGAGACCGCATGCCACTCCCACTTTGGAGTACATATACTGAATTTTCTCAAAATCCGCATGCGATCCGACAGCTCCAATTCTAGACTAAATCTAGAGACGATCTAAAGCGATTTCGGTAACTCTTGCATCATTCGCAAAAAACGACTCGAGCAACATGATCCGTCAACTCAAATTAGGATAATTAAGGCCAGGTTTGTGTTTAATGGGGTTAATGTGTTCGTGTACAGCTGCTCCACTCATAGTTGATTTCGCTCCATTTATCGATAATTTTACCATTAATAGATCGTAGTAAAATTAGGAACATATAGGATATTTTTTCATATTTGTCGCTAATTAGTATAGATTTTAAACAAAAACTTCTCTACTCCCATCACCAACCAAAGATATGGATCTTTCAGGGAGCGCATAGCATCTTGCTACTTACAATTAGCTCATTCTCTCCATTATCCCGATTTCATGAAATCTCCCGCTGTTTCATTCCCCTAAGGATAAATTATGCACAAAACAAGTTCGTTGTGATGATTTGGCAGACCGCCTTGCGCGGTCTCTATGTACTCCTAAAATTCTTAAAATTCTGAATTACCATGTTTCATAATTTGAATATACGAGGCCGGAAATATTTTTTGGGAAACCAACAAAATAAAAAAAAAGTGAATACCGTACTGCATTGATGATAATGCCCGAATGAAGTAGACGGATTGAGTCTATTTCAGAATCGTCATCTGGGATGGGATCTGATCCCCCCTCCTCCACGAGATTGGGACGAAGCCTGTCCACACAACATGCAGAAGAGACTACTCTGCATACTGAGGTATCCCCCTTATCCCCCTCTCTTTGCAAAGAATGAAAAGTGGAATAGGAAGGAGTGCTTCCTATTCCACTTTTCATTCTTTCGTGTCACTTCTCCTTTTCCTAATTTATCAATAATCTTCAGAGAAATACTCATTTTAATTATCCAAAAATGTCTTCTCCTGTCTCTGAAAACACGCACATACAAATTTGTCTTTATCATTTTTTATATATTGAGATTACGTTATCATTGATCGCAAAGTAGAGAATAACATTTTTTTTGTAAAACACGGAAAAATAGAATAAATATTGCTACAATTTTTTAAAAATTTGAATGAAGTCTGATTACCTACCATAGTGATGATTTTTTTGTTTTATTTGTTTTTATTTTTCAATCCTGAATTTTACTTTCAGTGAGCGATAAAGTTCAATGTAAAATGGTAGTGCGCGATTGAGTATATTTATCCCTGAACTACTCGATTAGACGAGTCTCTGCCCTGTCCACTTCTGCCCTCCACTTCCTTCTCATTAATCCCAGTGATTGAGTATGGAGACATTTATGAGCACCCAGAGTCTCCTTATTCGCATACTCTCAATAACAGAAGGAATAGTTTGTCCGAATCTCATTCTATCCGAGGTTCATTTGCTTTCCTTGTGTTCACTCTTCTAATCTCATGCTACGGTAACCTTCCCTTTCCAATCTCATTCATCCAATACTCGAAGAATAATCGATTTATGACTAACTTTTCCTCCCCAATCGACTGATAATTTTTATAGCTTTCCCGGCTCCTCTTCTTATCTAATGAACATTTGCGCTCTATGTTTGAATTATGCTCCATTACAGTTCTCTTTTTCTTCTTCTCCTTTTCCTCTTTCCTTTTCATTTTCCATCATACATTTTTCAATATTCTCAAGTTTGCACTACATTCTCCAATATTCCATGTTGCATTTAATCCGATATGAATTTAATAACTGCATCGAAATGAAGATCGGGGAGAAATGAGGAGTGGAGAGTTGAATAAGTATGAAGAGAAGTCTGAGCGGTCCCCTCGTCAAAACAAGCACCCAACATGAGAATTTAGATATAAAAAGGCAAATTGACGCCTTCCTCCCGGTAATGAACTGAAAAACAAGTATCTCTATAGAAAATAAGAGTAGGTGAGTGGAAGCATCGATCCCCTTGTATCTACAACGAGAATCCCATCCAAATCTCAGCAGTAATCTCTACTCCATTCTCTCATTCCTTCCTGGAAAATTGATCTATGGAATATATTCCCTATTTATATTCTTATTTCCCATTTGGATAAGATGTGAAGAAACAATCGCGTATCTGACCATATTATACCAATTAGTAACAAAGTAACTCTATTATTGGCTAATATATACATTTGTGAGTCTGTATTGGCCAATGTGCGATGGGTGTTTTCTGGGTGTTTCACCTCTCCTGTCCTTTTCTTCCCTCCTTCAACGTCAACGCAACAGTTGAAGTATCCAATAAGCCGACTCCTCTACAGCTCTCCAGAGGCCGCCCATTTCAACCCTTTCTGACCTGGCATCGTTACATTTCCATTCAGAATTCCCAAGTTACCGTAATCTTTGAACCGTTTTTTCCTAGTCTTGACTAGTGCATTTCACGTATTATTTCTTCTCTAGTTACATAATTGTTGTTCATCCTTTCGACGATGAGATTCAGTGGGTGCCGTATTCAATGTGTGACCCTTCTAAGTGTGAAATGAGTTTGAGGGAGAGAGCGAATTCTCGCCCCTCCTCCTTCGTACTCCGCCTTCATATTGGACCTCGTTTTCTCATATTGCATGAGTTCTCCATTTGTGAGGATGGAATTGAGTCGTCCTTGAATCCTCGCTTGTCTTCTCTTCCATCACTCTTCCTTCTTCCTCTAATCCACTTCCAATCTCTTCTCCTTCACTGTTCCTCCACTAAATCCACTAATCTCTTCAACTTTTAAAAGGCAAGAATTCTAAAACAGGAGTATATACTGATCTGTAATCGTTGGCGATTCATTCTTTTCTTACAATTTTCGCACTCTCTTCCCCCTTCCCCTAACTGAATCAAGCGCATTCCTCCTTTCCTCGAACACTTCTCTAATTTATGATATGGACAGTCTTGTAAAGTCAATCAGCACACGTATCCTCCTATTCCTCATTTGATCGATTGAATTCACGGGTAATCGATCTGTCTTGTGAATTGCACACTCCATTTGTTATTTCGACACCTTTTCATTTCGATGAGCACTTCTTCTATTTGGGGAGAAGAAGAAGTCAATGGAAGGGATCGAGACTCTTCATTCTTCCCCCCCCTCTCTCTCCCTCTCTCTCTTCTATTTTGACTTGTTGAACTCTGATGCATGCATAATCTATTTCTGTATTACAGTCTAATTAGTGGATGTTGTGTTAGATGGTCCTCCACTAACTCTTCTCTCTCTATTCTATTCCCTCACAATAACATTCTGCGTTCATTCGGAATGCCTTCTATCTCCATCCTTTCTTCCGTTCCTTCTTCATCTCAATTCATTTCCGAGAGTGCACAACAGTCTACAATCAGAGTATTTCCATATCTTCCCATTGTCTTCTCCTCATCCCTCCTTCTCCTTCCTCTCCACATCCCTCCTTCTCCTTCCTCTCCACATCCCTCCTTCTCCTTCCTCTCCACATCCCTCCTTCTCCTTCCTCTCCACATCCCTCCTTCTCCTTCCTCTCCACATCCCTCCTTCTCCTTCCTCTCCACATCCCTCCTTCTCCTTCCTCTCCACATCCCTCCTTCTCCTTCCTCTCCACATCCCTCCTTCTCCTTCCTCTCCACATCCCTCCTTCTCCTTCCTCTCCACATCCCTCCTTCTCCTTCCTCTCCTCATCCCTCCTTCTCCTTCCTCTCCTCATCCCTCCTTCTCCTTCCTCTACTCATCCCTCCTTCTCCTTCCTCTCCTCATCCCTCCTTCTCCTTCCTCTCCACATCCCTCCTTCTCCTTCCTCTCCACATCCCTCCTTCTCCTTCCTCTCCACATCTCTCCTTCTCCTTCCTCTCCGCATCCCTCCTTCTCCTTCCTCTCCTCATCCCTCCTTCTCCTTCCTTTCCTCATCCCTCCTTCTCCTTCCTCTCCTCATCCCTCCTTCTCCTTCCTCTCCTCATCCCTCCTTCTCCTTCCTCTCCTCATCCCTCCTTCTCCTTCCTCTCCTCATCCCTCCTTCTCCTTCCTCTCCTCATCCCTCCTTCTCCTTCCTCTCCTCATCCCTCCTTCTCCTTCCTCTCCGCATCCCTCCTTCTCCTTCCTCTCCGCATCCCTCCTTCTCCTTCCTCTCCTCATCCCTCCTTCTCCTTCCTCTCCTCATCCCTCCTTCTCCTTCCTCTCCTCATCCCTCCTTCTCCTTCCTCTCCTCATCCCTCCTTCTCCTTCCTCTCCTCATCCCTCCTTCTCCTTCCTCTCCTCATCCCTCCTTCTCCTTCCTCTCCTCATCCCTCCTTCTCCTTCCTCTCCACATCTCTCCTTCTCCTTCCTCTCCGCATCCCTCCTTCTCCTTCCTCTCCTCATCCCTCCTTCTCCTTCCTCTCCTCATCCCTCCTTCTCCTTCCTCTCCTCATCCCTCCTTCTCCTTCCTCTCCTCATCCCTCCTTCTCCTTCCTCTCCTCATCCCTCCTTCTCCTTCCTCTCCTCATCCCTCCTTCTCCTTCCTCTCCTCATCCCTCCTTCTCCTTCCTCTCCTCATCCCTCCTTCTCCTTCCTCTCCTCATCCCTCCTTCTCCTTCCTCTCCTCATCCCTCCTTCTCCTTCCTCTCCTCATCCCTCCTTCTCCTTCCTCTACTCATCCCTCCTTCTCCTTCCTCTCCTCATCCCTCCTTCTCCTTCCTCTCCTCATCCCTCCTTCTCCTTCCTCTCCTCATCCCTCCTTCTCCTTCCTCTCCTCGTCCCTCCTTCTCCTTCCTCTCCGCATCCCTCCTTCTCCTTCCTCTCCGCATCCCTCCTTCTCCTTCCTCTCCTCATCCCTCCTTCTCCTTCCTCTCCTCATCCCTCCTTCTCCTTCCTCTCCTCATCCCTCCTTCTCCTTCTTCTCCTCATCCCTCCTTCTCCTTCTTCTCCTCATCCCTCCTTCTCCTTCCTCTCCTCATCCCTCCTTCTCCTTCCTCTCCTCATCCCTCCTTCTCCTTCCTCTCCTCATCCCTCCTTCTCCTTCCTCTCCTCATCCCTCCTTCTCCTTCCTCTCCTCATCCCTCCTTCTCCTTCCTCTCCTCATCCCTCCTTCTCCTTCCTCTCCTCATCCCTCCTTCTCCTTCCTCTCCTCATCCCTCCTTCTCCTTCCTCTACTCATCCCTCCTTCTCCTTCCTCTCCTCATCCCTCCTTCTCCTTCCTCTCCTCATCCCTCCTTCTCCTTCCTCTCCTCATCCCTCCTTCTCCTTCCTCTCCTCGTCCCTCCTTCTCCTTCCTCTCCGCATCCCTCCTTCTCCTTCCTCTCCGCATCCCTCCTTCTCCTTCCTCTCCTCATCCCTCCTTCTCCTTCCTCTCCTCATCCCTCCTTCTCCTTCCTCTCCTCATCCCTCCTTCTCCTTCCTCTCCTCATCCCTCCTTCTCCTTCCTCTCCTCATCCCTCCTTCTCCTTCTTCTCCTCATCCCTCCTTCTCCTTCTTCTCCTCATCCCTCCTTCTCCTTCTTCTCCTCATCCCTCCTTCTCCTTCCTCTCCTCCTCTTGTTCGTCATTTCATTATTTGAAATCCGAGATCGCCGTCTTTTTCCTCCTTGGAAGGAGTGAAAGTGGAGTCAAACAAGGCCAGAATCCTCCAGATTCAATGCAGCCTCTGAGATTCTTCGTCTCTCTCGAACCTTCCCTTCCTTCGTAACTCCTCCCATCTCAGATCCCTCTCACTCACTCTCTACCATCTCTTCATTACCATTCCATTTTCAGTCATTCGTCAGTCACTCAAACCCTTCCCTTTCTTCTTTCCTTTCATCTTTCTCCCTTCTGATATCACCCATTATTCTCCTTCCCTCTCAGGTTCATGGATGCTCCTCACCCCACTCTAAGGAATTGCACCTTTCGTTATTCTGGCCAGGAGGATCTCATCAAATTCGCCTTGTGGATCGATGGTATTCATTCCTCCCCCCTTCCCCCCCTCCCCCCTCCCCCCCCCCCTTTCCCCCCCCCCTCTCCATCTCCTTCCCTCTCAGGTCCGATCACTTTCGTAGCTGCAATCCTTGCCCTTGTGGGTGCCCATTTCGCAGTTCGATTCCTTCGTCGAGCAGGTCTCAATCGACATCTCACTGCAGGTATGTCCCCCCATCGCTTCATCGCTTCTGATGGCTGATTCTCTTATTTCGCTCCTCTCCTTCCTCAAATTGGCTAGAATTGTTTCACTAGGGGAGGAATATTTTGACAGTATCGGGGCATGAATGATTTGGCTGAATGGTGTCAATCAGTGGGGGGAGTGACTACCTCCTCCTTCCTCCTCCTCCTCTTCAGCTCTCTTCTCCCTCTGTCTCATCGACTCCCTCCTCATGCTCACCGTCTTCTTCTTCTACTCCATCGAAGCGTGCTCTCTCCTCTTCTTCGGCACTAACTTCATGTACAACAGACAGGCATTCACTTCCTCTCTCCACGGTGTCGCTTCCTCCATGACAACTGCCAGTGTGAGTGTCCCTCCCCTCCCTCCCCCATGGAATCCCCTCCTCCCTCAAGCACACCTCTCATCCTTCCACTCAAAACATCCCAGCTTCTGACCGTGAGAAGAGGCTGAGTCTCTTCCCTTGCAGACTCTTCTCGTCATCTGGGTGACTCTGCAACGGTTCATGGTGGTCCTTCGTCCAATGAGATACGCGAAGGCCCCTGCTGAGAGACATGGATTCAGGAGGATCAGCTACTCAGTTAGCACTCATAGAGAGGTCAGTGAGGGAGGGGAAGGGGGGAGGGGGAGAGGGAGGGGGAGAGAGAGAGAGTCGTTGCAGAAGAAGTCATCGATCGTGCTGTCTGATTCAAATGGGAATGCGCCAACGACGACTCTCTCTCGGAATGGAAGCAGGAGTTATCGAAGTCCCCTCCAGATCAAGAAAGTAGCAAGGTCATTCATCATCCCCGGTGAGCCCTTCTCATTCTCGCCCTAATCTAGTCTCGCGGAGTCAGAATGATGTCGAGTGAGAGAGGGAATACTCTTGATTGCATCGTAATTTCACACGTGATAAGAGACTCCATTAATTACTCAGTCTATCTGAGGCCATTAATAGAGGATGGAGTGGAATGGGACGAAGAAAGAGGAGAGGCGAGGGAAAACACTCTCGTTTACTCATCACATGAGGGCATTCGAGAAGTAGTTGGTAGTGAGTGGATGAGTGGGGATCTTCATCCGTTCTTCTCCATTCTCTTCTTTCTCTTCAGGTGCAGTCATCGTCCTTTCCTTCGCCCTCAATCTCCCCGTCTTCTTCGAGTTCACAGTGGAGCCGTGCTATGACTGGGAGACTCATCTGACCACCAGTTGTCCCTCCCCCACTTCATTCAGAAACCACGTATGTATTCCTATTCATCATCCCCTCTCGAGGCTACGTTCGCAGTGTAGGAAGAGAGAATGAGAGAGAGAGATAGTAAAGGAGGGTTCAAATTATTTTCCAAGATGAATATACGGTTGCCTAATCGAGCAATGTCCTGAAGAATATGGGCCATATTATATTATATTATATTATATTATATGGCATAGCTATTTTTGGAAAACATGTGAAAAGAGGAGGTTCTCGGGGGTTAAAACTTGTTCTAATATTTGTATTTCTAAAGGAGATGGATGCGGTGAAATGTTGCTGGAAATAATGTTCGGCCATAATGCGATAATTGCTTTCAGTTCGTCCGGTATAAGTCGATTCTGAATTCGCTGAGTCAGACAATCGGTCCAGTGACTGGAATCTCCATCATGACTGCACTCACTGAGTACAAACTACATCGAAGTCTGAGAGAGAGGAGAAAGTGAGTCCCTTCCTCTTTCGATATCACTCCTCAGTGCATTTTGAAGAGTGTCGAATGGAGAGGTCTCCTCAATCTCTCATTTCATTCTCTCAGACTCTTCGAGACTCGCAATCGGAACGTCGTCATCTCTGATGAATTGAGGGAGAAAGTATCGAGGACTGTCGCCATCTTCATCACCATCAAATTCCTCATTCTCAGGTGAGATTTCCACTCTTCTCCACTCTTTCATTCCATCAGAATGGAATGGTTTAATCCTCAGATCGATGCCTGTCTTCTTCGACGTCTACGAGAATCTGTACGGCATCGAGGAGTTCGGGACAGTTCTCTCAGTCCTCGTTAGAATCTCAGACTTCATGATAGTCCTCAATTCGGCCACTAACTCACTCGCTTACTTCGGGAAGAAAACGTGAGTGCCATTGATAATCACTTGGTGTTCCTCAATCTCCTTCTCCTTCCTGTCACTCTTTCGCTCATTTCCCATTCCTCTTCCTTCTTCCTATTTATGGAAGGGAGGAAATCACGGAAGAGACCGAAGGAGACACGATTATGCTAACCATTTACGTGTAATCTCGTCTCTCTCTCTTTGATGAGAGAGATCGGGGGAAGGAACTCGAGAGGGCCGTTAATATGATTGAGTGGAGGAGCAGAAAGAAGAAGTTGCTCCCTTTGAGGTGGCTGGAGAATCGACTTCGCAAGAATTTGATCAAGAAAGAGGAGAGGAAGCAGAGGAAGTCGAGTATACACACCAGTTCGATGAGGAGGGATTCGATGGTGGTGAGTGAAGAGGAGGGGGAGGGAGTGATGGTGGTGAGTGGAGAGGAGGGGGAGGGAGTGATGGTGGTGAGTGAAGAGGAGGGGGAGGGAGTGATGGTGGTGAGTGGAGAGGAGGGGGAGGGAGTGATGGTGGTGAGTGAAGAGGAGGGGGAGGGAGTGATGGTGGTGAGTGGAGAGGAGGGGGAGGGAGTGATGGTGGTGAGTGAAGAGGAGGGGGAGGGAGTGATGGTGGTGAGTGGAGAGGAGGGGGAGGGAGTGATGGTGGTGAGTGGAGAGGAGGGGGAGGGAGTGATGGTGGTGAGTGGAGAGGAGGGGGAGGGAGTGATGGTGGTGAGTGAAGAGGAGGGGGGGGGAGTGATGGTGGTGAGTGGAGAGGAGGGGGAGGGAGTGATGGTGGTGAGTGGAGAGGAGGGGGAGGGAGTGATGGTGGTGAGTGGAGAGGAGGGGGACGGAGTGATGGTGGTGAGTGGAGAGGAGGGGGAGGGAGTGATGGTGGTGAGTGAAGAGGAGGGGGAGGGAGTGATGGTGGTGAGTGGAGAGGAGGGGGAGGGAGTGATGGTGGTGAGTGAAGAGGAGGGGGGGGGGGAGTGATGGTGGTGAGTGGAGAGGAGGGGGAGGGAGTGATGGTGGTGAGTGGAGAGGAGGGGGAGGGAGTGATGGTGGTGAGTGGAGAGGAGGGGGAGGGAGTGATGGTGGTGAGTGGAGAGGAGGGGGAGGGAGTGATGGTGGTGAGTGGAGAGGAGGGGGAGGGAGTGATGGTGGTGAGTGGAGAGGAGGGGGAGGGAGTGATGGTGGTGAGTGGAGAGGAGGGGGAGGGAGTGATGGTGGTGAGTGAAGAGGAGGGGGAGGGAGTGATGGTGGTGAGTGGAGAGGAGGGGGAGGGAGTGATGGTGGTGAGTGAAGAGGAGGGGGAGGGAGTGATGGTGGTGAGTGAAGAGGAGGGGGAGGGAGTGATGGTGGTGAGTGGAGAGGAGGGGGAGGGAGTGATGGTGGTGAGTGAAGAGGAGGGGGAGGGAGTGATGGTGGTGAGTGAAGAGGAGGGGGAGGGAGTGATGGTGGTGAGTGGAGAGGAGGGGGAGGGAGTGATGGTGGTGAGTGGAGAGGAGGGGGAGGGAGTGATGGTGGTGAGTGGAGAGGAGGGGGAGGGAGTGATGGTGGTGAGTGGAGAGGAGGGGGAGGGAGTGATGGTGGTGAGTGGAGAGGAGGGGGAGGGAGTGATGGTGGTGAGTGAAGAGGAGGGGGAGGGAGTGATGGTGGTGAGTGAAGAGGAGGGGGAGGGAGTGATGGTGGTGAGTGGAGAGGAGGGGGAGGGAGTGATGGTGGTGAGTGGAGAGGAGGGGGAGGGAGTGATGGTGGTGAGTGGAGAGGAGGGGGAGGGAGTGATGGTGGTGAGTGAAGAGGAGGGGGAGGGAGTGATGGTGGTGAGTGGAGAGGAGGGGGAGGGAGTGATGGTGGTGAGTGAAGAGGAGGGGGAGGGAGTGATGTTGGTGAGTGGAGAGGAGGGGGAGGGAGTGATGGTGGTGAGTGGAGAGGAGGGGGAGGGAGTGATGGTGGTGAGTGGAGAGGAGGGGGAGGGAGTGATGGTGGTGAGTGAAGAGGAGGGGGAGGGAGTGATGGTGGTGAGTGGAGAGGAGGGGGAGGGAGTGATGGTGGTGAGTGAAGAGGAGGGGGAGGGAGTGATGGTGGTGAGTGAAGAGGAGGGGGAGGGAGTGATGGTGGTGAGTGGAGAGGAGGGGGAGGGAGTGATGGTGGTGAGTGAAGAGGAGGGGGAGGGAGTGATGGTGGTGAGTGAAGAGGAGGGGGAGGGGGTGATGGTGGTGAGTGGAGAGGAGGGGGAGGGAGTGATGGTGGTGAGTGAAGAGGAGGGGGAGGGAGTGATGTTGGTGAGTGGAGAGGAGGGGGAGGGAGTGATGGTGGTGAGTGGAGAGGAGGGGGAGGGAGTGATGGTGGTGAGTGGAGAGGAGGGGGAGGGAGTGATGGTGGTGAGTGAAGAGGAGGGGGAGGGAGTGATGGTGGTGAGTGGAGAGGAGGGGGAGGGAGTGATGGTGGTGAGTGAAGAGGAGGGGGAGGGAGTGATGGTGGTGAGTGAAGAGGAGGGGGAGGGAGTGATGGTGGTGAGTGGAGAGGAGGGGGAGGGAGTGATGGTGGTGAGTGAAGAGGAGGGGGAGGGAGTGATGGTGGTGAGTGAAGAGGAGGGGGAGGGAGTGATGGTGGTGAGTGGAGAGGAGGGGGAGGGAGTGATGGTGGTGAGTGGAGAGGAGGGGGAGGGAGTGATGGTGGTGAGTGGAGAGGAGGGGGAGGGAGTGATGGTGGTGAGTGAAGAGGAGGGGGAGGGAGTGATAGTGGTGAGTGGAGAGGAGGGGGAGGGAGTGATGGTGGTGAGTGGAGAGGAGGGGGAGGGAGTGATGGTGGTGAGTGGAGAGGAGGGGGAGGGAGTGATGGTGGTGAGTGGAGAGGAGGGGGAGGGAGTGATGGTGGTGAGTGGAGAGGAGGGGGAGGGAGTGATGGTGGTGAGTGGAGAGGAGGGGGAGGGAGTGATGGTGGTGAGTGAAGAGGAGGGGGAGGGAGTGATGGTGGTGAGTGGAGAGGAGGGGGAGGGAGTGATGGTGGTGAGTGAAGAGGAGGGGGAGGGAGTGATGGTGGTGAGTGGAGAGGAGGGGGAGGGAGTGATGGTGGTGAGTGAAGAGGAGGGGGAGGGAGTGATGGTGGTGAGTGGAGAGGAGGGGGAGGGAGTGATGGTGGTGAGTGAAGAGGAGGGGGAGGGAGTGATGGTGGTGAGTGGAGAGGAGGGGGAGGGAGTGATGGTGGTGAGTGGAGAGGAGGGGGAGGGAGTGATGGTGGTGAGTGAAGAGGAGGGGGAGGGAGTGATGGTGGTGAGTGAAGAGGAGGGGGAGGGAGTGATGGTGGTGAGTGAAGAGGAGGGGGAGGGAATGATGGTGGTGAGTGGAGAGGAGGGGGAGGGAGTGATGGACTTCCTTCAGAGTGAATCTCGTCGTCTCTCCTCTCATCATCCATCAACTGGCACAATCAGGAAGATATCGGAATGCGAGAAGGCTGAGATGCAATTGCTCTCCCCTGCTTAATCACTTCCCTCTCCTCCCCCATAGGCGACTGATCCCCATAGATTCACTCCTTTCCTACTACGAGTAATCTTCCCTACTACGTGTATTCCATTCTTACTTCCATACTCTAATCTATTTTCATCCATTCTCAATCCACTTCATTTCCCGACTGGTCTTCTCTTCTCTCATCATTCCTAATATTTCATTTGATCTCAGCGTCATTCTCTTCTTTCATTTGTTTTCAATCAGCCAAACTCTTCTTCGATGAAGTATTTCAACGTGTGAAAATAAATGGGATTTCCAGCTTGAGATGATGAGTGATGAATGACTGGACAATCTCTTCCTCGAGTACTCGCTGCACTCTCTCCATTGTTCACCTCTTCCCTCCTTCCTCAGCAGAATCACCCCCCCCCCCTTCGAGATTAAGCACACGGAAGTCACTCCGTAATCTAGTCATGCCTTCCCCCTCCATTCCCTCCCACTCATCAGCCTCCCCTCCTCTGACCTCTAAAGTCCAGATAGACTTCCGAACACCCGATCTCCAATTAGTCTCAGACAAACATCTTTTTAAGAGCAAGAGCAAAAGCCAAATCCATTTCAGTTTTCTGCTGTTTTGGATGGTTACGTTAGCGGAACAGTTAGCTAGAGAGGGCAGAGGAAACTGCGAGAACTCCTTTTTAGAAGAACCATTTCGAGATGGAGAATGACAAAGTGAGTGCTAATAAGTAGAAAAAAAGGACAATGCCACTCGAATGACCAAAACTGCTACAGAGAAGGAGAGTTCAGTGTTGAAGAAGAATTGGAAAAAGTAGATATGGAAGAGAAGTATTCGATGAAGGAAATTCCTTCGAGAGCACCGAAGAACAACTGCCTTCGAATGAATCCGATGCTCGAATGGATCTATTATAGTTCTTCAGTTGGAACGATTTCCGATCTCCCTTCGTATCTCGCTTCTCTATCTTCCCTTTCTTCTCCTTCATCTCGAATAGCTGATCTTCTCTTTCCTCTTCTCGCTTCTCTTCATCATAAACTGATCTTACAGGAGTAATCAGGGCGGAGTCTTCACTTCTCCATAAAAGGGTTCTTCTCTCTCTTCTCCTCACCTCCATTCTCCCTTCCGAGATGGAGTCTCTCGACAAGGTTCGGGCGTATCGCATCGTCGGCTACTCTACAGTCACCTTCTCAGTCATTGCTCTTCTCTCCATCGCCGTCACTCTCCCTGCAGTCTACAACTATGGCAGTCAGATCAGAAGGAACACCATCAAGGATCTGCGAGTGTGCAAGGAGTTAGTCAACACGGTGTACAGGGAGGCCTTCTCCCTCCGCGATCTCCCCCTCGCAATCGCACTGCTCGTCAGTCTGGATACGACGTAGCTGATGAGCCTGCTCGTCCCTCTGGCTACGCCTCTCCCTCTGCTGCTGTCTCCTCCAACTACCACGGATCTCAGCAGGGATCCGGTTCTTGCTCTGGTTGCTGTCAGCCTGGTCCCTATGGACCCGCAGGTGCCCCTGGAAGACCCGGCACTCCCGGTGCTCCCGGTGCGGCTGGATCCCCCGGAAACCCCGGTCGTCCTAGTGGAGGAAAGCCATGCGAGCCGACTACTCCTCCGCCATGCCAGCCTTGCCCCGCCGGTCGTCCCGGAGCACCTGGCAAGTTATATTTTTAAAAAAATAACTGCGTGGAAAATCCACATGACTAGGGATTCTAAAATTACTAGGAAAGTACCTAGCGCCTGAGTAGCAGCATTCAAATTTGTATTTTGTGCGCGGGGTCGGAGGGCATTTGCTTCCCCCTTTCCTAGCATCTTTGTGAGATACAGAAATCGTATATTCCTTTCAGAGCGTTTTAAAACTGTTTAAAACTGAAATAACGTTATTGTACAGGACCACCCGGACCTGCCGGATCAAATGGAAGACCAGGACAACCTGGACCCAAAGGACCAGATGGAGGATCTGGCAAGTTCACCAATCTGTAGTACCGTAAACGTGACGTTTTTTTCAGGAGCTGGTGCCTCTCCTCCGGGTCCTCCCGGTCCTCCGGGGTACTGATTTTCATTCAAATTTCTTTAATATTATTATTCCATCTATTATATTCTTTTAAATAACTATTTTTTAAATGTTTGATTTCCCTCAAAAATTATAGACGCCCTGGAAAGGACGGAAGACCTGGAGCACCCGGCAAATCTGCCCACTCGAGTGGCCCGATCCCTGGAGCGCCTGGACAGCCCGGACGAGCCGGTTCTCGCGGACCTCCTGGTCAGATTACTCTCACCTTCAATCGTAAGATGGAAGTACTTTTGAGGACCTGCTGGAAGACCGGGAAGCGATGGAAGACCAGGAAACAACGGAGGAAGAGGACAGCCTGGATCAGCCGGAGCACCCGGAAACGACGGGCGGAGAGTCAGGAAGAGATGGAAACTCCGGAGGATCGGGAGAGAAGGGAATCTGCCCCAAGTACTGTGCTCTCGATGGAGGAATCTTCTTCGAGGATGGAACTCGTCGTTAGAAGAGAGAAAGAGTCGATCGATAAACCATTTGATGCATCTCTTGTTCTGAATGAATTGGCGAGAAAGCTGTGACCTTCACTGAGAAGATACAGACTGAAAAGAAAGGAGAAGAGGAGTTGAAGTGGAACTGAAAACTCCCTAGCAGTTAGCTGTCAATAAAGTCCATGCTAGAGATCACGTTGATTCGTGAGAGATATTGTTGAGAGCTCGCTGAAAAAAAGATAAAGCTTTCAAAAACAACAAAAAATCGACAGACACCTATGCACTATTTTGTTTCATAATCGTATCTTGATGTCATATTTCCATCCAACCGTCGTATCTTCCCGTGTTCTTGCAAATATTTCCAGTTCGCATTCCGTTCGAATGATCACGCTTTATTTTACTTCATTGATGTAGCTCCTTCCAATCGTTTGACCGAATCTACAGAAAACTGCGAAAGAGATTTAGTAACGACTATAAACTGGCTGAAACGATGGGAATCATAAACAGCAATCCATTTTTTTTCTTCTGAAGATTTCCGTGTCAACTAGAACTATAATATTAAGTTGATTCAAAAGTTTCTCCCTATTTTATTTTTAAAATTATCTCGAGCCATAGTTGCCTGACTTTAATTTACATTTAACACAAGTAGTGGACATATAGATAGATTACACTCGCCGGACCGAATCGATTCTGGGACGCGTATTGCGGCAATAAATAAAGAAAACGTTAAAATCTCAAAATATGATGATTTTTAGGTGTACTTTGCTGGGCCCTACCATTTGAATACGCGCTAACAATCGATTCTGCCCATTTGAGGAGTGATACCACTCGAGTTGCTCTTCCAGAATATTACAGAATATCCGACCTTTAAGAGGGTTTGGAAGATGCGAATTAGAAAAAGTGCTGATTTCGTTGCTCAAATTTCGTAATTTCGTTGTAATATGGTGCTGTTCCCGAATAGGTAGATGTATTCATCTCAAGTTTAACAGTAATACTAAGACTGGCGTGTACTTCATTGTGCACAACACTATGGCTTACAGAGTCAATAACTGACCATTCGGGGATATGAAAAGAATTTCTGCAGAAATGCATCTCGAGCTAATATCTAATCAGGCGCTCATCTGAACTTGGCGTGACGGTGTACAAATACTGAATTGCATTCACGAGCATGCCCAGTAATCACGCTTTACACTAGTATGTTTGCTTAATCTCTATCTCGTTTCTCCACATAACTATGTATACATACCAGAAGGAAGGGGAAGGGGGGGGCGGATCGGGAGAGAGGGGTATACGGCATAACGTATGCCCCAACTGTCGAAGAGATTAGTGGATGGAACTTGTCGTTATAAGAGAGAAGATATCATTCAAAAGTCGATGTGAACTCGTTATAAAGTGAGTCATTTATCACGTGGTCACACTATGTACAAGTTTGTGAGGCACAATACACGACTGGAACTATGAATGCCGTTTAGGAAGCATAGATTAGATGGAGAGGGTGTCTTCAAAGAGACACGATCAACAAATGAGAAAGAGATTGTGAATGATTATGAAAAAGGGTTCGAAAGAATGGGGATTATTTTGGGTTGTAAACTCCGAGTAGATCAAAACACCTCAGTATTATTCCGTTTAATCCGTGTTTCGCAATGTATTCTCCAACTGATATCACATTTCGACTATCTACAACTGTCTACTGCCACTACGATTCTAATTAGCGCAACTATATACAATGTACAAATTCGAGTTATACGAGGACTCAAATGCCGAGTACTGTATTCCTCTTCCTTCTATCGATCTGCCCTTTGTGGAATCTAGAAAGAGATTGAGAGATGATTATGGCAGGGTAATCCGTACCTCTTGATGAGTGAATCAAGAGAATAAGATCGAGAGAGGAACTTGGATAGATTCTCGTCCTTCAGAATTTCCCTCATTATCTCTTCCAATGTCAACGACCAATCACTTTCACTGCAACTCAGTTCATTTATCTATCTATTTGTATTACACAACGGAGAAAAGTCTAACATCGTAAATCGATAATCAATAACGATAACTCTGACCTCCTTTCCTCTCCTTCTCTTCTCTCTCGTTGCTCTCCACTCTGCAGGAGGGTCGTGCCTGAAATTCCTCCCTCATTCGACTACCGTACTCTTCTCTTCCCCTCGGGACCCCCCTCTCTCACTCACATATCATTGCCAGTGAATGCACTAGCTCCTGCTGTTGGTTCTTATTGTCGTAATCGACGAGATCGTAGAGGCATTTCCACAATTGAATGAACTGATTCTGCAATTTCTCTAGTTCTCACGTGGAACATCAAAACAATTCCGTCTCAGCTTCGTCAGTCCAAGGTCGATACTCGAGAACCGACAGTGAGAAAGCGATACTAGCTTACTTTTAGCCGACTACCAGTAACAGTATGTTACAATCTCAAGGACGGGAGAATGTTGAATACGTGTAAAAGGGGAAGGGACTGACCTGTGAGATGGGAGGGAGAAGGGAGAGTTCCCTCAAGGATTCACTCGATCGCCGAAGAGGACTTCCTGTCTCTTCGAGGAGGGAATACGAATCAGAACCTGAGGAGAGAGAGATGAGAGGGGATAAGCAAGAGATGATGCACGAGGAGTGGACACATTTCCTCCTCTCGAATAGTTAGCACTGACTGAGATTGCTGAAAGAAGGCACGGGATGGACGAGGTTCTCTTCCATTCCCACACTCCAATCTGAATCTGAGAGGGAGGGAGCACGGAGGGTCGAAGGAAGTGCAGTCTGCAAGGAAGAGAGTCAGTCAGAGAAGAGAACATCCAGGTGGTTCTATTCCCGTTCACGACAGTTTCAACTAGAAGCCGTCACTGATGAAGCATTTGACTTGAATCAGCATCGGTACTAGCTCGGATGATAACCAAAATTGCTCTAGTATTTTCGCAGACGTATTTTGGTGTTGTTTCGACGGTTCTCGTCAGATCTAACCTAATGACTCCCCTTGCTATTCCTTCAGCTGACCTCATTCCTCCTCTGTTCAGGTGCACTGACACTCCTTCCTCTTCCCTCTTCATTCTCCTCTCGCAGCAAGACTTCACTCGCATCCTCTGCTTCTTCTGCCTCCAACAAATCTAAATATTATTTTTGTTTGATCTGTATCACTTCTGTTGCATAATACTCCTAAAAGATCCGAAATAGAAAGTGGATAACTAAAGATGAAATTGACCGTTGTCTTCATTCTCTGCCAATTCCTCCAGATCGTTCTCCATCCATGCTGGGGGGAGATGACACTGGTAGAGGAAGGACATCTTCTCGATCGAATCTCCCTTGAGGAGAGAAGAAAGAAGAGAAGAGAGATCTTGGAAGGAGAGACAGTCTGATCGAGATTTGTCCATTGCCTGAGGAAAAGAAGGAGATGAGGAGGGGGATATGGACTCACTCTGAACATTCTCACGAGGAGAACTTGACTCGTCTTCCATGGGAATAGACGAGTGAGAATGGAGGAGAAGAGAGGATAGTCGATGTGATACTGCAAGGAGAGATACACTCCCTCTCCCCCATGGATCATCCTTCATCTTCTCACTCACTGGAGTCTGCACAGTCATTCCCGTCTCGAGACTGGCCTCATTGTTCATCGAGATGGAAACTCGATCCTTCGATGCTATCAGATACTCCTGACGAACCTTGAATGCACACTCATCCCTCTCCCTCTTCTCCTTCCCAACTCACCAATTTGTAGAGTCCTTCGATCTCAGTCTGACTCAGTTTGCAATCCTGTCCCACTGATCGAGTCACTGCCTTCATCTAAACACTCTCTGTTCGATCTCCTCTTCAGGGGAAGGAGATGCCTCTCTCTCTTTCTCTTCTCACCTGCGAATCCTCGAAGTTCTGCACAACTTTGACTCGATGTCTCAATCTGAGCATGTCTACTCTCTCCTTGTCGAATGCTGATCCGAAGTGTTCGTACGAGTCTTTGAGTAGGTCGATGACACTCCTCTGCAATGGGATCTCCCATGGTAAGAGGGAGTGATCGCCCTACCGAGTGATTGTCCCCATTCTCAGTGATATTCTTCGTGTATTGAGAGAGAGCGACGAGGATTTGTCCATCGTCACTCGCCTCGACTATCGATTCCTCGTTCTCACGAAGCATCTCCAGAGCTACTTGGAACATCAACTGAAGGAGGAATTGAGAGAGAGGGGGGAGGGAGGGAGGAACCTTGGCCCCTTCGTAGAAGAACAAATCGACTATTCTGACTGCAGCATCCAATTGAAGAGCAGAGAGGAAGATGGTGAGGAACCAGGAGAGAGCCACCATCTCAGCCAATCCGAAGGAAGAGAGTTTGCATGAGACAGAAGGAAGAGATGAGAGCACCAATTCAGAGAAGACTCCTCCAATGGGATGAATCAGTTAGAGAAATGAGGAGATCTCCTCACCCTGGTCGACGAGAGCTCCGACAACCTTCGTGTTGTAGTAATCAGGAAGAAGTCTCTCGCAGATGGCAACCAACAGCCAGAAGGCCTCTTCCTCCTGAGATCACTCCCTCTCTCCCCCTCCCCCTTCCTCTACTCACCTTGCAGTAGAGTAGGAGTACACTTCCGACGATGTTCATTGCCTGGCAGTATCCAATATTGGGGTTTCTGAATGCATATGCAGTGAGGAGTCGACGAAGGGCGTCGATGCCTGGCCCCTTCTGGAAGGCAGCGTGCTCGGGAAGGGATCTGCAAGAGGAGAGGGAGGGGAGGGGGAGGGAGTGACCTACCTGTGGAGATCTCTCTCGATCTCCTCGAGGGCGAGAGTGTACACTCCCTTCTTCCTCTTCAGGAGACTCTCGTAGTATCCCTCGTTGAGTGCCATCTCTGCTGCTGCTCCACTGCACATCATCCAGATCTGCGAAGGGATGGGATAGGGGGAGGGAAGGGGGGAGGGAGACTGACCTCTCCTCTGTACTTGGCAGGGATCCCTTCCAGGATGAGTCGATGCATCTCTACATTTCTGTATGCAGTTGTTCCCCTCCCGTAATCAGAGAAGTGCTTCTCCCACTTCTTCTTCATCCTCTCGTCCACATCACTCCCCATGGGGAACAATTCAATCAGGGGCACTCTCAGGAGGGAAGCATCTGACTCCTGCAATGCCTTCTCTCTCTCTCTTCATTCCACTGGCAACATTCTGGAAGGGGCGTGGCCATCGATCGGGCGATCTTGAATCTCTCGACGAATCCGATGATCTTCGATAGGACTCTGTCTCGATCGGGCAGATTCGAGAAGGTGATCGTCCTCCCATACTGCAAGGGCACTCTCATTCCATGTCTACGGGGAGTCCCACCTTGATGGATACGAGTATTCCGTCTCTCCCCTTCTCATCGGCATAGTTGATCTCTCTTACGGGGATGACCACTTGCACCAGTCGATCCACCTGCATTCTCCCCTTCTTCCTTCCATCCCCACAAGGATCGAATCACTCTCAAAGAACACCGACACAAATAGACAGATGATCGACCTTCTTTTCATGTCACCGACTGTTTCCCTCCTTCTCTTTGAGCCCACCTTGGAAGCGAAGCAGAGGAAGTTCTCCGAGAGGAAGACCCTTCCATTCACGTGTTTCCTGTCGTAGGGAGTGAATAGATCAGCAGGAGAGTCTCCATCCAATCTCTCACTCGATGCAAGCGAGAAACGAGCCCTCGAAACATAATTTATTATTTTACGAAAGACTATTTTTTTCTAATTTTTGGGCAAAATAATATTTTTTTCTTTCGCATTTATATGCCATTCATTTGTAGAGCAATGCATCATAAGTACATCTTATTAAAATAAATTTAATAATTGCCCATCTTAATGCTGATGCTCAAAATTCTAAGTAAAATCCTTGCTCACAGAGTCCTGCTGTGGATTTGTTCTCTCTTCGACCTTCATGGTAATCGATGGCCTTCACCACCCGAAAGCTCCCTTTCTCTCCATTCTCAGTCTACTCTGATCCTCCATTAGAATGTGCAAATGATCAGGAGAAAGGAAAAGTAGTTGAATGGCAATGGGAAGGTTGCAGGAAGAGACAGGTGGGGAGGAGGAGGAGGAGGGTGATCATCCCGAGGAGAAGGGAGGAGACTTGAGTGAAGACAACAAGGAGAATCTCTTCTTCCCTTCTCTCAGTGCACTCAATGATCTATGGGAGTATCTGAATCCTCTTCAATCTTTGCCTCATTCTCTCCGATGGAAGTGATTTGTCTCCTCAGATTTCCTCTTCAGTTCCACATGTTATTGCATCGTCCTCCTCTATTCACTTTCCTCTCCATCTCTCTTCTGTTTTCCCATCTCCTTTTCTTCTTACTCACTCGATCAACTCACTCCACCCTCACATCGGATTGTCACTTCCTCCCTCTCCCTCCCCCTCTTCTTGATTATCCTCTATCTCCAGATGGCTCTCACTCTCTACACAGTGATTGGATGTGCTCGATGTTCTAAAGCTCGTCGATGGTTAACTAAATTGGAGGTTCCCTTCATGGAGAGATGCCTTGATCGAGATGCCCTTGTGAGTGCTCTCCTTCCTCTCTCTCCATTCCATTCGATTCAGGCATCAGTGGATATCCGTAATCTCCTTCATGGTCTCCAACCCGATCCTCCTCTTCTCGTCTCTCCCTATGGATTGGTCGCCAATTACGAATCCCTTGCACGAGCAGTGAGCATTTCCATCCGAATGAGACACTGGCTTCTTCCCCTCCCCCATTCTCATTGATATGAAGGAACTGTGAATAGTCGGAAGGAGATGCGAAAATAGGAGAAAACGAGGTTGAAATTGATTGGACACAGGACAACATCATGAGTTAGGATGGAAAGCGTGTCTAGTCGACTGTGTGGTAAGATACCAAAAATTAGTGATTTGTACAAAGATAACAAAATGAGAATGGAGAATGAAAAAATTTCTAGACTATTTTGAAAAAAGTATTTGCCAGTACTCACAGACATCGGATTAGTGAACTATCTGTGATTGATTCGAGAGCAGTAGTGAGAGAGAAGGGAGATGAAACAGATAGAAGAGAGAGAGGGAGAGGGAGAGGGGAGGGAGAGGGAGAGAGGGGGGTGGGAGGGGAAGGGGGAAAGGTGAAGAAGTCGAGATCGTATCGATGCAGCAGAGAGAGAGGGAAGGAGGGAAGGGAGGGGAGGAAGGGAAACGTCACCAATTGTATCTTCACTCACAAGGTTGAACACGATACTCTACTGGATCTCATAATGGCCGAGTCAATATTGGGAAGGCCAGATGGGCACTTTGGACTACCTTCTGATCTACTTCATTTCGCAGCCAGAGAATCGAATTGGAACGAATCGAGAGATGAACTGACGAAGAATGGTGAGTGACTCCCTAGGACTGATAAGAATAAATAGGAAGGAGTAGTAATAGGGAGGGAGGGAGGGAGGCGGAGGGGAGGGGGAGGGGGAAGAGGGAGGGAGACTCCCCCTTCCATCAGAGCAGTCTCTAATAATTCACTCGTCTGATAACGAGACTACTCGAGGCTTCTCTCTCTCTCTCTTTGTTCCTCCTCTTCTTTCTTATTCGCCCTCTCTCTGATTCATCTCCGTCCTTTCCCCCACTCAAACACAACCTTTTCGTGTAAGCCTTCCCTCTCTTCTCCATCGATCGGTAGTGATTCCTTCTGTGACTCCTTCCTTCCCTCCTCCTCCTCCTCCTCCTCTTCTTCTTCTTTCTTCTTGCAGCTTCAATTGATTCGTGTGATTCTTCGTCTCTCTCTTCTATTCCCGATGATCTTCTTCGTCTTCTTCATGAAATCAAGAGTTCTTCTCTCATCAGAGACAATCGAGTCGGACTCGTCCGACTCTACAGGAACTCATTCAAGGGGGACCATTTCGTGGATTGGTGCATCGGAGAGAAGGAAATGAGTACGTTTCGCATCTCTCGCATGAATTCATTCCAATCCTGAGATTTCGAGAGTTTTTATTAAAATCCGATGACACGGTGTCTCATCGAATTATGAGGAGACGCATCTCCCTTTCTCTCTTTTGAGCGAGGAAAGAAGCGGGAGAGATGGGACAAGATCTACTCGATAGGAATATCATCCAGCAGTCATCGAGGGAGCACGGAGAGACCTTCAGTCCCGATCGGTGAGAAACCATCAAACGGGAAGAGGAAGGGGAAGGGGGAAGAGGGGGAAGGGAGCTTATCAGTGATCGGATCACTTTAGATACTACCAACTGGTGGAGGACGACGAGAACAAACCACTCAATTCGGGCGAACCCCCTCTCTCGCAGCCAGTGACAGTGGCTGAGTTGAATGAACAATTCGTTCGACTCATCCAACCCATCTACGAGAATATTTGTGTGGGAAGAGGAGTGAGTGGCACTAATCCTCTTAGGGATCAATCAATCTCCTCAGAATGTCGCCTACTATCGATTAACTGAGAACGACGACTTGTTGCGATATTTAATGGCGAGCAAGCAATTGCAGACAGTGGGAAGCCATTCTTAGACCATCTCACATATCAGTGATTCAGGTTAATCTCAGAGAGAGCACTCCCGATCAACGATTGGCTCTCTTCATTAATCTATACAATATGCTCGTTATTCATATCACTCACAAATACGGTCCCCCCACAAGTGTATGGCAAAGGAGGAAGGTATCTCTATTGGGGTGAAGACAATTGATTCCCCTATTCAGTTCGTGAACACTACTTACTACACCATCGACGGGCACAACTACGCTCTTCACTCCATTCTCAATGGGATTCTCCGTGGGAATCGACGTGGTCGAGACATGCTGTGGAAACCATTCGGGGAGCAGGATCAACGATTGCCCGTGAGTGGAACGATCTCTGATCCCTATCGAGTCCCGAATGGTAGTTGGCGATGGGTGAGATGGATGGATGCATCCACTTCGCCCTCTCGACTGCTGATCGAGGGGCGGGGCCTCTTCGAGCATACTCCGTATACGATATAAGGAGACAATTGAGAGAACAAGTCAATCGATTGATTGGGAAGGATGAGGTGAATTGCATTTCTTCCCCCTTCTATACTCATCATTCAGTGGGTCAAAATTGAGCCCAAGAAGAAGACCATTTTGGTGTCCAAGATATTCAAGTGGTTTGCTGAAGACTTCGGGACGACAAATGTAAAGGTAGAGAGACTAGAATGAGAAGATTGAGATTGATCAGTTCATTTAGATTCTGGAGTGGATCATTGAGCATATGGAGGATCCCGAAGATGAGGATAAGAGGAAGGAATTGAAAAGAATGTACTTGACTGGAGACTATAAGATGGATTATTTGAACTATGATCTGTCCTTCAATGGAGTCGAGAGGTACAAACAAAAGATCACGAAGGAAGTAAAATTTAGGGTGAATTAAGGTGCGAAAGGCCAACGCTCATTCCCGAATTCGAATTTCGAATGCGAACGTCTTCTGAACCGATAGAGTACGCGTTCTCCATTCCTCCCACTCCAACCTGCTGATTGAAGACGCCACCCTCGTATTTATACTAGTGATTTCACTTCTCATTTCCCGCTAGACAGAGTATTTTGAGAACTGTTGTTGTGATGTTTGAATCAAATAGAATATGTAGATAATATTTTGTTAATTCAGAAGTTAACAAAACTCTGTCACTTATTTGGATATACATTATCCGGTTTTCTCCTTTGCTTTCATTTAGAAACGCTGAACGAAAAGATAAAAATGAATATGCTGAAGGAGTACCTGTACTGTTCACTCCTATTCCGGGCATCGAGATCTCTCTTGAGATAAGAGACGTGATCTTTCTCTTCTCGACGACGGCCACTCTCCAGAAGAATCTCAACCACCACCATCTTCTTTTCATCCACTTTTTTACTATTATTTTCCAGTATACAAAGGAGCTTATTTAGCATAGTTTGGCTAGACAATGAACATTGAAGGGCGAAACCTTTTGTCTGAGTGCTTCATCTTCATTGAAAGTGCCATCATCCTCCATGAGTCTGCAATTGGTCAAATAAGTGGACATTCTGAGTCGCATGGATAGAGTCCATCCAAAGGAGTGGAGGAATAAGAGGGGGAATACACTGACTGTCTCATTGCATATGTCACCAGTTGCTTCATGTAGTCGTGAGCCTCATCGAAATTGAAGAACATTGAGAATACGAATGATTTCTCCCGAGTGACCACTCGAAGGTTGGACGTCAGAGAGATCTCCTTCTCCAGCTTCTGACCAAGTACTCATCCTTCACGATTGAAAGCGAATCAATGAACATACTGTGATATCGATCCATTTTATCTTAATCTTCTCTTCTTTTCCCATAATAAATGATTGGAAGAGAAGATGATGTAGAGTGAGGTAGAGGTCTCCAGGGGCGGGCATCGATCCATTCCAGTAACTGCACTTGTAGTCTAAAACACATCTTCGTATCCATTGTAACTAACCAATTATGAAGTTCTTGGTTGATATCTAAAACACTCACAATTGACAACTTTCTCAGATTCTGGAGTTCCGAATGCCTGTTGCACTTTTCGAGAGGCTGCACGAATGTTGATGGAATCCAATGAATCTGAATCTTTCTTCATTTCTTCATAACTCTCGTTTAGCATAAATGTGATAAATGTCAGTACAAACCTGCATTTCCAGTCATATCATAGTTTTTGAGGGATACGAGACTCTCTATTTTGCCCACTACGTACCGTCGAACATCCTTCTCGTTATCGAATGAATCTGGAGATAATCTGGAGTGAGAGACTTCTCTTCAACTGCTCACCCAGAGTTGCCAGAAGATTCTGATCGATCCACTTCCAGTGCTCGAAGATCTCCTTACGATCGATCGCCACTGCCACTTCTGCAATCATTTGAATGTGCCTGTTTCAGTGTTCTTCGTCTTTCCCTCCACAAGTCCCTTTGTCAAGAATGCCCATACAAATTTTGATATAGAATGTGTCATGAATTCAATACATCTTACTTTTATGAATTTCATAATTTGCTGAAAGTTATGTTTTATGATATTTTTGTTTTTATCTCGAACTCTAAATGGGGAAAGCCATGTTCCTTGACTAATTGGTGCTAGAAGATCTATTCAACTGAACAAGAGCATTGCCAGAGGGCTGACGCATCGAATGGAAAGGAGTGAAACTCTATGGTTGAGTGTATCTGAGACAGACCAATGGCGACGCTTTCTTCGTCTTTGTTGTACTCGTAAAGGATTCTGTAGGGAGGAGGTCGAGTGTCAAGCATCGAATCGATAGTGGCCACGAAGAGAGAAGCTGCAAGGACCATGCCATCCATTCACTCACTCATTCCTCCGTTCGAAATATTAATGAATGGAATCTAGTGGATGAAAGAGTGGATCTCACACAATCCTCTGGTTCCATGTCCCCTCCTACGCTGCAATACGAAGTATGGATTGGCTGACTCCTGAGACCTGGAAAAAGGATTTCTTTCGTGTGTTTGGATTGAGAAGCAGTGAAAGTAGACTTGAGGGGGCAAACTGACCAGAGTGGTTGTCCAAATATCAGATACTTCGGCTTCACCCATACCATACTCCCTCCTGCAAGATGAAGTGAGACTGGGATGAGTCACATGCACAATAGACAACACTCCATTCGTTTGCAAATGCAGTGCTTCTCAGTGCAAGATTGGGGCAAATACAAATTCATTAAAGGATGTAATTAAAGTGAGGACGAATTTTGGCGCGAAAATTAGTGATGTTTGTTAGATGTTTATTAGCTGAGCATAATAGCAGGAGAGAGAGTCCTTTATTGTGTAGCTGTTCATCACTACGGTATTTTCTGTGCTTTCCTGCGTGCAAATGACAGACATCCAAAACACAACAGATCTAGCGCACAATTTATAAAAGAGATTAAGCGATAGACACGAAAGTTCAGAGATAATGAAAAAGTGATTTTCCTCGGAATGCTCTCAGAGTTTGTTACTTCATTGTTTATACAAAGTCGTACTTAAACAAAATGAGGTCCTAACCTTCTTCCTTCCTTCTTCCTTCCTCTTTTACTCTTAGACTAGCTCCTTGACAGGAAGGACTGCGATCTTCCGATTCGAGATTCGATGAGGATGCACACCATTTCCACCTATCTACACTTATGAATCTCTTGCCATATCAACACTTCGATAAACCTACGCTGTGACTAATGAAGAATCTCATCGATGAATTGTCCAAGCGGCATTGACAAATTTTGCAGTAGACACTGTATCTAGGAACTACCCTTTTCTACTTCCCATGATTTCTTTTGAATTAAGAACGAAATTGAAATAGAATATCTAAAACAAGGTGATGCCGTTCTAAAATAAGAAGTTTAAATTACGAAGAACGACGAATTAGCTCAAAGCTACCTGCATGAAAACGTTCCCTAACTTATCATTCTACTCTTTCTGACTATTTTTTTTTAAAAAGAGCAAAGATTACGAGTGCAAGGACGTATACTAAGGAGTGTACATTTTATTTTTTGCAGAACTTCTTTATATTTGGGGTTACAATTCGGTGTTAAATTATTGCGTTATTACGTCTCAATCGAGTGAAATTTTTAAAAATATGCGCGAAAAATAAAACCATTTAGCAAGCATGTTCATGCCTACCGTACACAGTCGACTATGGCGACGGTTTCGGCAACTTTTCGAACGTATTCTTACCTATGCAAAATTAAAATGACGTCATTGACGCCACGACGACTTGTACTTTGCGATTCGTAACTGTATGATAATTCCATCGTCGGTCGCTCACTTTTTTCATCGTTTTAGTTGTATCGAGTACAAATATGTAGAGTGTGTTCGTTTCTAGTTCAAGGTGATCTCGTTTTCAATTATATCTTGTCTTCTCTACTCATCGTTTTTGCCTCTTATCTCGCTCATTTCGCTCTTTTCTTCCATCTGCTCTCTCCTTCACTTCATGCTCCCTCTCCCTCCTCCTACTCCCCCTCTCACCCCTCCCCCTCGCTCCACTGACTCTCCCTATCCAACTCTCCTTGCCCATTTCTAGCCGTCATCCACTTGTCTTCTCCGATTTATTTTCTTTCTCCAAGTGATCGTTCACACTCCTGGCTGATTAGTATCTGGATTATAGGCTAGTATAGGTGGGAGTGTCCCTTGCCATTCAGCTTGCAATGCGTGATTGATCGTATTCCAGCCAGTCGACTGACTCAACTCCCCCTCTATTCACACCCGCCTGTATCTCTCCCCTCTCTTCTTTCTCCTTTGTGCTGACACAAGCTCGTCATCTATCATCCTTCACTCTTCACCATATGTTTCAGTCCTCTCCGTTCAGATGAATTCAATCTGGTAGAGAGAATGGATTCGAGTGGAACGTCGTTGTCTTCCTCTCGGGGACCTTCCGATGCTACAGTCCAAGTTGCTCTCAGGTACTCCTTTCCCTTCCCTAGACCAGTCCCTCTCTCTTTATGCATGAAATGAGCTTGATCTCCCTCCCCTCATGTTTCACCTGTTGGAAAGAGACAGGTGGGGAGATTGTCTCCTTCCGAAGGGAGAGTCAATAATCAGACCCCGAACGACGATTAACCCCTCTTCTTCCCTATTTGAGTAGAGGAGACGTTGAATGGGAATAGAACACACGCGGAAAGAGAATGGAGAGTTGAGTAGAGTGCCCTCTCTTGCGAAATTGGAGATATTTCGTCTAGTCTATCTCGTCCACTTTCAGAATCCGACCACAAGGAACAAGAGAGAAGTTAGAGGGAAGCAAAGTATGCACTCAAGTGACACCCGGAGAGCCACAAGTGAGTGGAAGGAGGGAAGATGTGTGAACCAGAGTTCCCTTCCAATCCGACCTTGCAGTGATAGTAAAGTGTATATTTATGATAGTCTCTTTATGGATGATTTCTCTCCTCCTCCTCGCTCCTCTTCATATTTTGCTCGTAATCCCGAGGGAATTGAGGGATACTTGCATAATGAATGGAGGACAGTGAAGTGCTGTATGGGGGAGGGAAGAGGGAGAGTGTGACCTAGAGTGACCCCTCTTTGTCTGGTCTGATTGGAGTGAGAGGATAGAGGGACTGAATGGGGGAACGACGTTGGTGCCCATCAAGTGACATTTTATTGATGGCTCCCATTAAATGGTTTCGAGAGATCCGGAAAGCGAAAGACGAGATCAAATATCAATAGAAATACTACAATAGATAAATTAGGAATAATTGCAGATCACAATAGGCAATGATCGATCCTTCACTTACGATCATGTATTTGACACTCCGACCATACAGAGGGAGGTAAGGAATATCACTCCGTCACAAGTACTTCACTCATTGCCTCAAATTTTGATTTAAAACGCGTCTATAATTGGCCATGTGAAACTCTACCATTTGAGCGTTTCTGTTCACTTTTGTTGTTTATGGATGAAGAAGAGTTGGTTCCGTTACTACCTTTAATTGTTGAGGTATACGAGAAGTGTATCGAGAGATTGGTCGAGGGAACTCTTGATGGATACAATGCTACAGTCTTAGCCTACGGACAGGTAATCATTTGAGGATATCATCGTAACGAGAAACGCTTATTTCCGACTGGAAAGTATATCGTATTTTCTAATGTTACATTTTAGAATACAATCATTATAAGTGGAGGGGGGGGGGGGGGTCAGCGATAGATGAGAGGGATTATCATCATAATCTACTGGGATGCCTTGCAGACAGGATCGGGGAAGACTCACACGATGGGGACGGCCTTCGATACAAATGCCGTCGATGAAGACGATCTAGGAGTCATTCCCAGAGCTATCAACCATGTATTCAGGTAATCAATTCCTACAACTACGGTACTCCGTGGTAACATTATGTGAACCAGTGCTTAGACTCTTGAATGCGCTCTTTTTTTCCTAGCTGTTACACCGTAGATGAGATCTCATTTCGCAACTAGCCAACTTATGTGAGATTCATCTCTTTTTGTCAGACGGATCGTGGAGTTGAAAGGGAAAGCAGAAGAGGAAGGGAGACTCGCCCCTTCCTTCGAAGTTTCCGTCCAATTCACCGAAGTGAGTCAACTAAGGAGATCACGGATCAACGCATCCTACTCCCACACATTCTTAGCTAATTTCGTGACTTAAATGCGTAAATACTGGCATTTTCCAATTAGATAATACATAAGTCTTGATAAATTAGACTAAGCATATCGTAGTTTAGTTTTTGTATACTAATTGCAACCAGAGCTCTCGATCTCTAGTGAGACGCAAATGTGATTATGGCAGATAGGGTGAATGAATAGAGTGAGGATTGGGAAGAGAGAGAGAGATTGCAGTTGTACAACGAGGAGATAATAGATCTGCTGGATGAGGAAGGTCTCAATGCGGGCAACATCCGAATACACGAAGACTCGAGGGGGGAGATCTACATGCAGGGAGTGACCAGCAAGATTGTCACTGACACTCTCAATGTCAGTTGACTACGATAGAGATGCCCATTCCAGTCCTTGTAGTATACGGCATTCACTATTCAAGGGTGAAGTGCGAGTGGTGGAGATAGAATCCTCCCCCTGGTGATATCCTCTCTCTTTGGCAGACTCTGGAGATTCTGAAGGGAGGAGCTCTCCGTCGTACAGTCGCATCGACTAATATGAATGAGCAGTCGAGTAGATCACACGCCATCTTCTCGATGCTCATCGCCCAGAAGAGAGTGCCCGAAGGAGTGGAATTCAATGTGAGTGGAGGGGAGAGAGAGAGGGGGGGGGAGGGGAGAGGGGAGAGAGAGAGGGGGGGAGGGGAGAGGGGAGAGAGAGAGGGGGGGGAGGGGAGAGAGAGAGGGGGGGGAGAGGGGAGAGAGAGAGGGGGGGGGGAGGGGAGTGAGAGAGGGGGGGGGAGAGGGGAGAGAGAGAGGGGGGGGGAGGGGAGAGAGAGGGGGGGGAGGGGAGAGAGAGAGGGGGGGGAGAGGGGGGGGGGAGGGGAGAGAGAGAGGGGGGGGGGAGAGGGGAGAGAGAGGGGGGGGGGAGAGGGGAGAGAGAGAGGGGGGGAGAGGGGAGAGAGAGGGGGGGGGGGGAGGGGAGAGAGAGAGGGGGGGGAGAGGGGAGAGAGAGAGGGGGGGGAGGGGAGAGAGAGAGGGGAGAGAGAGGGGGGGAGGGGAGAGAGAGGGGGGGGGAGAGGGGAGAGAGAGAGGGGGGGGGAGGGGAGAGAGAGAGGGGGGGGAGAGGGGAGAGAGAGAGGGGGGGGGGGAGAGGGGAGAGAGAGAGGGGGGGGGAGAAGGGAGAGAGAGAGGGGGGGGAGAGGGGAGAGAGAGGGGGGGGAGGGGAGAGAGAGAGGGGGGGGGAGAGGGGAGAGAGAGAGGGGGGGGGGAGGGGAGAGAGAGAGGGGGGGGGAGAGGGGAGAGAGAGAGGGGGGGGGAGGGGAGAGAGAGAGGGGGGGGAGGGGAGAGAGAGAGGGGGGGGGAGAGGGGAGAGAGAGAGGGGGGGGGAGGGGAGAGAGAGAGGGGGGGGGAGAGGGGAGAGAGAGAGGGGGGGGGAGGGGAGAGAGAGAGAGGGGGGGGAGAGTGGAGAGAGAGAGGGGGGGGGGGAGAGGGGAGAGAGAGAAAGGGGGGATTGCAGAGTGAGACGGAGATGGAGATGCTCACTGCCAAATTCCACTTCGTCGATCTGGCAGGGAGTGAAAGACTCAAGAGGACTGGAGCAACGGGAGACAGGGCAAAGGAGGGAATATCCATCAACTGTGGACTGGTAGGCATCCTAGTCAATGAGAGAGAGGGGAAGGGGGTTGCAGCTTGCACTGGGCAACGTCATCTCAGCCCTGGGAGGGGCGAGTGGCAAGGTCTCCCACGTACCCTATCGAGACTCCAAACTAACCAGACTGCTGCAGGACTCGTTGGGAGGAAATAGGTGAGATAGAGAGGGGGAAGGGGGGGGGGGGGGTCTGGTTAACTAAATCAATGATTCGATTCAGTCGTACTCTCATGATCGCGTGTATTTCTCCTTCTGATTCCGATTTCGTCGAGACTCTCAACACTCTCAAGTACGCGAATCGTGCGAAGAACATCAAGAACAAGGTGGAGTCCTCTCTCCCCCCCTCGTAGACCATCCCCTACCCTCTTCTCTCTTCACAGGTCGTTGCCAATCAAGACAAATCGTCCAAGTTGATCTCCGAGTTGAGACTGAAGATAACGATGCTGGAGAACGAATTGCTCGAATTCAGGTGAATTTCTCCTTGTAAGAATCCCACGGACCGGAATTGTTGCAGACAAGGTCGTCGAACGATCGGAGTTGATGGAGAAGATGCACTCAACGATCAATACCACGAGAATGTCATGCTTACGGTAAGAGGATGAAGGAGAAGGAAGATATCGATTGATTCAGGCTGAAGTGAACCAACTGAGATTCCGATTGAAGGCACTGCAGGAGACGAACGAGATCATGAGGTGAGTGGATGGTAGGAAGGGAATGATGGGGAGAGGGAGACTCTCCTCCCCTCCCCCCCCTTCACTCTCCTCGATTGCAGGGCGAGGAACGTGGATCTAATGACTGCTGCTGCGACAGCGAGAGTGAATCAGACAGAGGGATCAGTGTCGAATGAGAGTGCAGCCAGTGGAGAGAGTGAGTGGAGGGGAGGGGGGGGGAGGGAATGAGAGGATGTGCAGGTGGAGAGGGAGACGTCGTCGCGTCGACCATTCGCCATTACGTGGAAGAGATGGAGAGGATGAGATCGAATCTGGTTGAATCCACTGCAACTGCAGATGCATTGAGGAAGGAATTGGCAAGATGGAAGAAGGTGAGAGCCATCCCCCCCCTCTCCATCCATGGGATTGCCATGCTCATGGGGATGATATGTGTAGCTGCCCTGAGGATGAAGTGTTATGGTTGAGAGTGGAAGTCGACCGGGCACGATGATGGAATCGATGGTGATGAAGAATGAGGCACTCATTGAATTAGCAAAAGCTGATATTCGAATGAAGAAGAGTATGATAGAAAGGAGTGAAGGTCAGAGGGGTATCGATTTAGGGGGGGGGGGGGAGGGACGGAGATCCCTTCTCAAACTTTGATGTAGTTCCTTTAAATATGAGGCCGTTTGCCTAAGAATCGAGCAAGTGCCGGCACAGCTCATAAAATGCCGATTCTTCCTAACTCCGAGGTTTGGGGTTATTTGAGGTGCTTAAAACGGTGGGCATATTCATTTTGCACCCATAATCTCCGTTGGCTCCAGACGACGTCACGTCGAAAACACATTTCCTATTATTTCTTTGCTCTAGAATGTGCTAAAATTACGTGAGTAAGGTTTCCGGGGTAGAATTTCATACTGATTACGCCTATTCAATTCATTTTTCATGAATTTTTAAAATAAAATTTAAAAATCTATCTTTTCTCAGAGGCAAAAATGACCTTAGCAATTTGCATGGTTCGAACCGGGGTGACGAGAGGATTCAGAATCTCTATTTTCGTACGATTTCATGCATAAAGTTTTAAAAGAGCCACATTTTACTGATTTCAGAAGTGGGCAAATGTAGCCCTCTCAATTCATTCCCTCGTCTGTTTACCCCCCTGGCAGTTCTCTCGCCTCTCAACACTCTCTCGCCTCTGCACGCTCTCTCGCTTCTCTAGAGGGAGGGAAGGGAGAGGAAGGATGAAGCTGCTAGATTTGCCCGCTTCTGGAATCAGTAAAATGTGGCTCTTTTAAAACTTTATGCATGAAATCGCTCGAAAATAGAGATTCTGAATCCTCTCGTCACTCCGGTTCCAACCATTCAAATTGCTAAGGTCACTTTTGCCTCTGAGAAAAGATAGATTTTTAAATTGTATTTTAAAAATTCATGAAAAATGAATTGGATTGGCGTAATCAGTATGAAATTCTACCCCGGAAACCTTACTCACGTAATTTTAGCAAATTCTAGAGCATAGTAACAATAGGAAATGTGTTTTCGACGTGACGTCGTCTGGAGCCAACGGAGATTATGGGTGCAAAATGAATATGCCCACCGTTTTCAGCACCTCAAATAACCCCAAGCCTCGGAGTTACGAAGAATCTACATTTTATGAGCTGTGCCAGAACTCTCCGAATCTGCTCGATTCTTAGGCAAACGGCCTCATATAAATCGTTTGTTAAATAAATAAGATCATTTGACCATTTTGTTTCATATCCATGCAGCATATATTAATTTCAGCAACTTCTGACTACTCCTCAGATCGTCCCTCGGATGTGAACGAGGAAGATACTAGCAATTCAGATGTCGATGGAGATATCGAAGATGAGGAGGACGAGGTACGGTTGAATATTGATTGATTTTTGATTGAATATGGAGGGATACGGTAGTTGAATGGTAATTACAGGAGAATGAGAATGAGGGCGAGAGGGAGTGCAGACTGATCCAGGACAACCTGATGGATCTCCAGAATGACATCACCATCAAGGAGAGGTACGGTAGTGCAGTGCACGATTATCGATCATTGTTGTCTCCTCCAGGTTGATCGAGGAATTGGAACGAAGTGAACGGCGGCTGACTGAAGTGCGAGTGACTTACGAGAAGAAACTGAGTGAATTGTCAGTGAGGATCAAGACGATGGAGGCAGAGAGAGACAGAGTCGTCGCTGATCTAATGGCCAAGGAGAAGGGAGGAGAGGGAAAGAGGGATAGTGAAGCTGCCAAGGTGAGGGAGAGGGGAGGGGGGGGAGGAGAGTCCTCTTGCAGAGAGTGCGAGAGGAGTACGAAGCACGATTGAATGAGATGAGGAGAGAGTTCAAGAAGCTGCAGAGTGTGGAGAAGGAACACAAACGAATGCAGGTAGGAGAGGGAGGAGGAAGGGAAGGGGAGGGGCCGTCGATTGGAGGTTCGTCAGCTGGCAGAGCAGCAGCAGTTGAAGAGATACCAGGCTGAAGTGACCGAGATGAAGAAAGTGAAGGTGAGGGGAAGAGAAGTTGACACTATTAGACCTCTCTTCCAATTGAATGTCTAGGTGGAATTGATGAAGAAGATGAAGGAGGAATCGAAGAAGGCTCAGATGCAGAGACAGATGGATGCGAAGAAGTTGGCCACTCAGGACAAGGAAGCGAGGTATGGAGGAGAGAGAACTCCCTTTGACAACTAGAACCATTCACAATTAGATACTATTACATCAGTATTGTCTTTGCCAAATAAATGTTAACAAGATTCAATAATAGAAAACGCGACAATCGGATCAAGCAACTAGAGATGAAGGATAATCAGAGGGAGATATTTGTGAAGAGGACGACTGAAGAGATGAACAGATTGAGGAAACAACAGAGAACACCCGTGGTGAGTGATGGACTACTGGAGAGAGGAGGGGATACGGTAGACAGAGGGGAACGGAGAGGAAGGGGATTACGGTAGACAGAGGGGAAGGAGAGGAAGGGGGTACGGTAGGTAGTTGGTGAGTGTCCATGTATTCCATTCAGTCATCTGGTCGTACTCCTGCACAGACGGGCTCAGTAGCGAATCGGATTGGAATAAGGTGAGTGAGGGTGGAAGTGGATGGGGCATTCTTGGTCATAGGTTGAAGCTGGAAATCGAAAACCGGGGGTGTTTAGGGTCAAAAGGGGGGGGGGTGATCGTAAATGATCGTTTTTGTGACAACATTTTCCAAAAACCGGGGGTGTTTCACAGCTGGCTTCGATGGTGCCCACCTATGTTCGTGGTCGTTGTGTTGCAGAGTGCAGACCCGTGGAGATCTCTCTCGAGGAGGGAAGGAAGCGAAGGCAGAAGCTGCAGCCACTGCATTCTCATTGAAGCATGCGAGAGTCAAATGGACTCTCATCGAGAAGAAGGTACTCCCCCCCCCCCCCCGAGAGGGAGTGAGGACAAGGAAGGCATTGTAGCTGGCTAGACTCGTTGTGCAACGACAGACTGTACTCAAGGTGGAAGAGGAACTGGAAAGGAATATGGACGAGAGAAGGAGACTCATTGACCAGATACACCTATTCGTGAGTCCCCTTCCCCGCGATACACGATCACGCCTCTCTACTATGTGATAACAGTCTTGCTTCTCATCGGGTCAATACAATTCTCCCTTGGGTAATCAGCCAAATTTCGAGGGATATTTACTGTATGAACAATATTCTATAGTTAAGTGGTAATAGGTGATTTCAGATGGAATAGCGTGGGTGTACGGTAGTGGTCTATTGCGAAAGAGAATCGTTCTGTAATCATGGTCGCATCCTTCCCATACACACTCTTTCTCTCTCTTTAGAATTTGAGCTCTCCGGAGCTCTCCTCTTCTCCTTTCCTCTTACTGTCTTGGCACAAGAATAGTCGATGGCTTGGCTAATTTGTTGTTCGTTTTCCGCAGTTTTTCGCACCTCTACGAATCTTAGACCGAATATGATTGGGATTAGATAGATGCGCTGTGATGGGATGGAGTGATGACTGGAGAGTCTTGATTGGGGATATCTCTATCGATGCTCTTTCTCCAAGATACACAGAGTAACAGATGGATATTCACTGGCGACTGCCTCTCCCTTCTCAATCGCCTCCACTTCCATCTTGTTCTATTCAGCTTGCTCCAATTCCTGAATTCAAGGTGCCAACAGCAAAAAGGAATAGAGTTGAAGATACAAATATATACTCGTTTGTTTATCTAAGAATAAGTGATGGAAAATAGATCGTATCTCGCCGGTAGCCCATGCAACTGGGGATTGAGGGGAGGGGAATAGTGATGAGAGGGGCTGCAAGGGAAGAAGAGAAGGAGAAGACAAGAATGGAATGGTCTCCTCTCTCTTCTCATTGTCTAGTGAATATGCAATGAACGCGCAAAAGAATCTAGAAAGAAAAGTACTCGGGAGGGTGATGGAGAATGAATGAATATTGATGAGTGAGATGGGAGAGAAGCACTGACTGCTTGTAATGAAGGAGTGTTGAGGAGAGCAAGTTCGCGACGACGGAAGATGTGTCGGAGAGGGAAGTGATCTCCGATCTGGTGGATGGGTGCAGACAGAAGATGAGCTACGTCCAGGATGAGATACAGGAGTTGCAGACGAATCTGTGCGTGATGGATGGGAACAAGGTACGTCCCTCGAGGGATGATGGAGGGGGGAGGGGGGTGGGGAATCATTCCATATCTCTCTCGAGTCGTCTTCCAAATAGAATCAGAGATTCTCTCGATTGTCGATGGTGTAGGAGAACTATTGGAGGGTGGATAACTGGCTTACCCCTTCCATCTCCCTCCCCCTCTCAAAGATTGCGATGTTGATCAACAATGTTCCTTTCCTCTCTACACTATCATCGAGGGCATTGATGACATCATCTCTACTCAATCCTCCATTCTCCTCTATTCTGATAGTAGTGAGATGGTCCTCCTTTCCTCTCAGGTTCTTCTCTCCTCTCGTTTCCTTCTTCATCCGCTTTCTTTTCTCTTCTTTCTCTTTCCTCTCTTCCTCTCATTTACCGTCACAAAAAAGGCAAACAATTAGATTTACGGTACTTTATTGAGTGGGAAACGACAAGAAAGGGGAAGAAGCGAAGATGGATGAGACTGCTGGGATGAGGATGTTGGAGGGCAGAGGGGGGGGGGGGGGAGTGACAGAGGGGAGAAGGGGGAGGAGGACTCATACAAATACAGACAGCCATACCAGTGCTTAATGAGTATAATTACATTGAAGGGGTAAAAGGATGGAGAAAAGAAGAGGGTAGACATAAGACTATTACAGTAATCAGATCGACAGAAAAAAAAGACTACCGTAGTCACCAGATATCAAATTTGAAAAGAGATACATGCCTGGCAAGGTATCTAAGTAGTTTAATGTAGTACTGGGATGAATATAGGACTGCACCGAAATTAATGTAGAATGAAGATGGAAAATGAAATACTCGTGATTCGAAGCTGAGAGAGTGCAAAAAATGAGGAGAACGCAGAGAAAAGAGGGCATGAAATGGTGAAAGAAAAGAAGAGATCTTGGGATGGGAGGAGAACTAGTGATGGGAGACAAGAGGTCGAGAGGCATCGCCCACTACCAGTACCTGAAAGGGGAGATTGATAGGGGAGGAAGAGGGTCTCTGATGGATGGAGTGAATAGGAAGGGAGGGAGGGAGAGGGTACGAATGAGATATCCTTCTATCGGAGTCAAAGGGGAAGAGGGGAGGGGAGATGGTAGTAGGGATAGCTGGTCTGGATGACTTGCGGAGGGCTAAGCTAATTTGGTATAGTTCGTTAGTGGGAAGAGTTCCCCTGCAGTCCATGGGGGTATTCGTCCCGCTCTCGACTACAAAAAAGGAAGGAGGAGGGAGAAGAGGAATGCGTGAATTGTCGAGGCAGCCAATGCAGAGAGAGACTAATTACATTATGCGGCCAAATTACAGTCGAGCTTATTCATCTACTAGTGCTACAATATACGGTTATCGAGTCTCGTGGATGGGTTATCTAGGGGGAGAGGAGGAAGGGCGGAGGGGGGGAGGAGGAAGGGCGGAGGGGGGTGACTCACTTCGTTGGGTCCATCATCACCCATAATGGCAGCAGTACTCTTCTTCTGGAGGGATCTCCCCGTGATGGTACTCCTCCTCCTCTCCTGACTGATATCCGGCAATTGCTCGGGCTCGGGAGGCCTATAAGACAGAGAGATGAGAGATGCCCATCCAGGATAGAGAGAGAGACTCGTGATGGAACTCATAGTTAGTGGCCTGTAGAAGGAAGTGTGGAAGAAATGAGGAGATGAGAGATGAGAAGGAATGGAGTTGACAGTGAGGGGCGAACACCCGACAGAGAGAAAGAGAGGGAAGAGGGGGAGGGGAGGGATGGACGAGAATGGATCCCAGGAGAGATGGACAAGGTGCCAGGCATGGAGAGGTTCGAGTGAGAAGAGATTGGAGGGAGAGAGAGGGGAAGGGACTCACTCTGCATTGAGACTCTTGATTCCGAGTAGAATGAAGATGAAGGAGCAGAAGGCAGCAGCAGAAGCGAAGAGGAGACGACGGAGGAGATCTTCGTGAGAGAAGAGAGCCAGCCAGATACAGATGGAGATGCCGATGACTGTCCCGATGATACAGAGGAACAACTGAAGAGAGAAGGGATAGAGGAAGGAGAGAAGACCCATGAAGGGAGTAGCAGAGTGATAAACAGACCTTGAATGGCATTATGTGAGAGAGGGTCGAAGGCATGATTAATGAGGGGAGAGGGAGTGACTGTATCACGAGAGATGAGGAGAGGGACACACTTCTCCTTCTCAATCTCCAACCACTTGGTCGAATGTGCAAGACTCACTCTACCACCACACAAAAAGAGAAGGGGAGGGGGGGGGGAATCAGTCGGACAGCTGAGAGAGCCCCGCCCCCCCCTTCTCATCCCCCCTCCCTCCCCCCTCTCCACTCACTCCGATGCCATCTCTAGAGATCCGTAACCATCCTTCCACCCTCTCTATGTCCCAGCCATGCCATGGATGACGTTCACTTCCAAATGGGAACCCCATTTGGAAGTGAACGTCATCCAAATGGGAACCCCCCCCCCCTCTCTCACTCTGGTTATGGGTCTCCTCTTCCTACGGTTAAAGGGGACTAAACTAGGGCCTCTCGTCTTTCTCAATTCCCTCGGGGATCTCGTCGAATCAGTGACCTTTCGAGCTCCTTTCTGTTTATGAATCCTCACTTCTCGATCGATCGAAGGAAGGGGAAGACAAACCACAAGGAGGCACACATGAAATGCCAGCATAACAGGAAACTGCTTTACAGGATGGTTCCCCTCGTTGGAGTCTCCATTCCCCCCTCCCCTCCCCTTCCCCTTGTGAACTACCTCTGCCACCCCTCCCCCTTCTCTACCTCCCTCACTTCACCACCATCGCCCTCATCTCAGGGGAAGAGAAGGAAGTGTATGAGTAATCCCTGATCTCTCCTCTCATCTTCCATCCCCCCATTCCTCCCTACCATCCATGGCTGTTGCTCAGAAGCTACGCCAGAATTCGGAATGCTGCACGAAAATGTACATTTCAATTATCCGTGGGAGGGGACGGTAATGGAGGAAGGAGGGGAAGCAGACAGGAGGGAATGGCTGTTCTGCCCCCCCCCCCCCCCACCACCCTCCCTCCCTCTCTCTCCATCTTTCTTCCCCATTCTTGCTGTGCAGGAGTGGTAGCCATTGGAAGATTTCATCCATTGTAGATCATGTCCCCTTCCTTCCACTTCCTTCCCCTGGATGGTTATCTCTAACTTCACAGTTCGTCCCTAGTAGTGTTGTTGGTGGGTGTAAGCATGACGAGGAGGGAGAGGAGGGAGGGGGGAATCACGAGATATGTCTCCATCTCAGTCCCCATGCCCCTATTTTTATTGTGCATCCCCTCTCTGGCACTCTATGCACACTGCCCATACTCCTTCCCTCCCTCTCTCTCTATCTAGTCATGACTCCTTCTTCCGACATCGTCCCTTGGCCCGAGAAAGACACTTCCGATAACTCCTCTTCCCTATTATCCACCCCAATTCGCCAAGTGAAAAATAAGGGGGAAAGGGCAAGAATTGCGTGGAGTATTAATAAGGGCCGAAATGGTAGCTGGATGTGGTAGAGGATACTATACGATATCGGGAAATTTGGTGTACGAATGGAAGGAAAGAATAGGGTTGACCAACCTGGCCTCCGATGCGCGTTTTGGAGGCCTGTGTGACAGGAGTTGTGAGGAGTTGTTTGACAGGATGAGAGTGGGAGAAGGAACCCCGATCGGAACAGACGGAGTTCTGAATGGAAGAGGAAGGAGAAGGAGAAGGTAGAGAGGGCACTGAGAGGAGGTGGGGAGACATGACGACTACGAACAGTCGAGGGCCAGGAATGAGACATGAGAAGGGAGGGAGGAGTCCCCTCTCCCTCTCCATCCATTCCAAGTACTCGACATGTCGAGGATAGATGAAGAAGTCTCTTTGTCGAGAGTCGAGTAATTGGAGGGATGGATTACCTTCACTTGCACAATGGACATTCTCTTTTCTCCCGAGACTCCGTGAGAGTCCATCGTCATTTTTGAGAGAGGAGCACTGATCTGTAATAGGGAGGATCAGAAGACGAGGAGATGGGAATGGATGAGACGGCATGTGGAGAACATGGCGGAGTCATCTATTTTGATAGGACCCGTTCCCCTCTCTCCCCTCTCTCTTCTCCTTCCTCTCACTCCCTCACTTTCTCATTCGGAATCTCCGACTGATCTCTCTTGGAGTCTCCTCTCTCTCACTATCTACTGCCAACCTCTCGGTGTAATAAAAGAGTGTTAGCAAAAGAGTGAAAATAGAGAGAGGAAGAGCAGAAGAAGACATCTGATAGTGAAGAATGACTGATCTATCGGCAGATTGAGATGAAGGAGTGAAATGGGAGTGGAGAGAGGGTATCGAAGAATGATGGAGATGGAGAAAGAGATCAGAGGGAAAGAGGATGGAGTGTGAGGATGGACGATGAGAGGGAGAGGATGGACTGTAGATGAGAGATGGAAGGAGAGAAGGGAGAGATGAGGAGTGCAAAGGGAGGAAGGAAGAGGAGAGGACAGAAGGAGTCCCTTGAGAGGGATAATGAGGGGAGTGGAGATAAGAGGAGAGTGTACTGATTGTTATGGTAGAGAGAAGTTGGAGGAGTGAATGGATCGAAGGGACGTGAAGATTGAAAAAGATGTAGAGAACAGTTGTGAGAAGAGAAGGAGAGGGGAGAGAGAGGGGAGATGTTGAGGGAGAGAGGCCATCAGATGATTATCACTCGCCAATCAGTGGAGAGGAAGGGAAAGAGATGAAAACATCTAAAATAGACTGAGATTTGATGAATTGGAGCGAATAGAACGGTCCCATGCTATTATACTCGTTGAGAAGTGAAAGAGGAGGGGAGTGATCACATCTTCCAACTCCCTCCAGTCTCACTCAGTGGTGGTTGACTTCCGTCGAATGATGGTCATCAAGAGTGTATTGAAAAAGGGAAGAATGGACGGAGAGGGAGGAGGGAGGAGGGAGGAGATGGAGGGATACGGAGAGGGGAGAATTGGGAGTGAATCAAGTGAATGAGACAATGAGATGCAGTGGAGAGGCAGGATGAGCACCGAAGATGCAGTGAATAGAAGGGAGAAGAGAACCTCTCTCATCTTGATGATGAGTGAAGAAGAAGGAAGGGTGATTAAGGGGAGGGGGGAGATCAGAAGCAGAACGAGCAATTGTTTATCCCTGTCGACACACGATAAATCTCGTGTTGGGAATGAGCGAGTTCCTGTAGAGACGAAGAAAGAGCGAAAATGAGTAGAAGAAAGATAGTGAAGTGATGAATGAGAGAGAGAGTGAAGAGTAATGAAGAGATGAGGATCGTGCAAAGAGGGAAGGGAAGAGGAGGGAGAGACGGGTGATGGTTCGTGTCTGATGAGGAGAGAGAGGGAGGAGGGAACGAGAGATGGAAGAAGGAAGAATAGGTGACCGATTGGGAGATGGAGATTGAGATGGGAATGGAGAGAGTGAATATGACACGGAAAGAGAGGAATGGAAGGATGAAGAAGTGGAGAACATGTGAGGAAGCGAGACTATGGAGTGAAGTTAGAGAAGAATGAGAGAATGGAGATTGAAGTAGATTAGAAGCTCTCGAAGAAGGAGGATCACTTGCTCTTTATCGAATAGAGTGGATGTGAACGGGAATCACAAGGAGGTTCGTGATGAATAGTGAATGACGTGCGAAGGTTCGGAGACGAGAAGTTAGGCTACTCCCCTCCCCCCCCCTCCCCCCCTCTCCACCCTCTTACTCTCCTTCTGAGTCGTCGTTCTTCATTCAATCAGTGTCATAAAAAGTAGAGAAAGTAGAGAACGAGATTTGAAAAAATGGGAATGTAATGGAATGAAAGAATGAGAAGACTAAGGAGAGAACGGAGTTGGAGATGATGGATATGAAGAATTGGAAGGGAGAAGATAGGATGGTAGATGGAGGAAAGTTGAATAAGGGAGATGGCGGAAGGATGAGGAATGAGAATGCGGATGCACGTGCAAAATGCAGAATGGAGTGAGAATTATGGGGATAAGGGGAAATAGAAAGAATTGATACTGCATTGAGGAGGAGAGTTACACACGGAATTACTATTGTTTTGTGAATGGAGTCGAGGCTGGTAGGAGATTGGATAGAAAAGAGGAAGGAGAGAAAGGGAGGAGTTGCAATTGCTCCAACTAATGAAATCACGGATGGAATACTGACAATGAGACTAATTGTGGAATAGAGAGTAATGAATAATGGAAGAAGTTTAGAGAAGAAGGGATTTGGAGAGAGGAAGAATCTTGAAGCTATTCTAGTTAGAAAGGAAGGAATCGCGTGATCTACCATCGTATCCAGAAGGGGATTCAGAGATGGGAAAAACAAGGCAAACAGCGTATTACGAGCGAAGAATCTACAGGTACTTTAGACAAATTAGATAGCGAATAGCAGGTCAACTATGGACTTTTCTTCTCATGGGGAGTGGACACATTGGTCATTCCAGTCTGGTCTCTTTCACTCACAATCTCGATGGAATCTAGCGAGAAATCTGAAGGGAAGGAAAACGAAGTGGTGATGTTTACGTTCGTAGCAGGGCTCTCTCTCTCTCCTCATTCCCCTCTTCCTCCCACTCCCTTATCCGCCTGCTTTACCCCTTCCTCACCTACTCAATTGACCATGGTGAACAGGAGTTGTGTCAATCTAGTCACGCCCCCCACCTGCCCCTCCCACTTGGTGGAATGGGTGGAATGATGAAAGGAATGGGGAAGAGAGGGGGAGGGGAAGGGGCGTGTGTGAGATGAGTTGGAGAACCATCTAAGGAATCGAGATGCATGGGAATGAGAAAGGAGGAAGGGGGTGAGGAGAACGGTGGAAGTAGAAGGAGAGGAACGAAGATTGGCATGTTTACAGTTCGGACGGGAATGTCCTGAAATTCGAGTTAAATTATAATGATGATGAATTGTGATGGTTGATAGTTTGATTTGTGCAGGAGGAGGAGGAGGACGAAGACTCGAAGGACGTGGATGCCAATGTCGAATCAGTGATCGAACGATGCTCCAATCTGGTCGAAGCCAAGTATCTCATGCAGCATCTATTCAATTACTCTCTCGAACAGTCTGTGTCCGCTGCCAAATTCGAAGCTGCCAATAAGGTCTCCAGTCTTTTCCCTTTTCACTATCCCGTACTTAGTACTAGAAAAGCTGTAATGTTCGTGAAGCTGAGTCAGATATTCGTAGATGTAGGAGAAATGCATGGTGTATTAGTGGTGACGTAGTGAGTTGAGGCTTGCGAGGCTCGAATCGAGCAACTCGTGCAGCAGTCATACATCAATGAGCAGCTACTGTCCACTGTCATCGAGGGAGACAGAGACACTGGTGAGAAGAGAGAGAGAGGGGGGGGGGGAAGGGAATAGATGCACAGACAGTCTGAAGATGGAAATGCCACCATTTGAAGTTTGAGCTTGTATGTTATGCACTGCTCTGGTATTTCAGCCCCAATGGGGGACCAATCACCCCCATTGGGAGGCGAACTGGGGGACCATTGGGGGAGCTCACCAGCCTCTCTCCCCGCCCTAGAGACAATCCTCTCCCTATCTCTAACTGAGAGAGTTTTCCCCCAATGGTCCCCCTACAAATTCCTCCCAATGGTCTCCCATTGGTATACTATTGGGGGTAAACTCTCTCAGTTAGAGATAGGGAGAGGATGTTCTCTAGAGCGGGGAGAGCGGAATCCCCCAATGGTCCCCCAGTTCCCCTCCCATTAGGGGGGCCGTTGGTCCCCCATTGGGGGAAAAATACCGGAGTGTATAAACTGGTTAACTAGTTAATGTCTCAGCGAGTGAAATGGTGGACGCCCTCGAATCATCTCATCGATCATCCGTCAAGAAGAATCTCACGAGAACTCCCAGTATCATATCAAATACTGGTAAGTGGAGTAGTGTGAAGGGTTATGGGGGGGGAGTCTTCTCTCTACCAACTATGGTAAAAGTTTCTGAGTGGTATGCCTACGGATTCCCCACTGGGAAGTTTTCTTCAATGATTCATCTTCTTCATCTTTGATCTTTCATCAGAGATTCATCTTTGAGGTGACTCTGAGGATGGAAATGCTCGCAAAGTGAGAACTCGTGCATCAGCAGTGGAGGAACTACTCTATCCCTCCAATGACTCGTCCACTCAATCGACAGTAGATGGAGGAAGGAGTGAGAATGAAGAGAAGAGAGAGAGGAGATCAAGGAAGTAGGTCATCCTTCTACTCCTGCACAGAGTACAAGTGTAGTGAGACTGTAACCCGAATGCTGCTGCTTGCTATCGTGTCTCTCTCCATTCCTGACTAACTCTGCGAGTGTTGTAGTGGTGGTTGTCCTTTCTCAATCTCTCCATTCTCTCACTAACTCTTCATTCCCGTGACAGTTCTCTCCTCTTCGGTCTTCCCATCACTCCTTCTCCCTTCACGAGGAATGTGCCTGGAAGGGCAACAGTGGCTGGAGTTCCTCTTCGACCAAGACAGATTGGGGGCGAGAGGAGGAGGTGAGAGGAGAGACGAAGAGGAAGGAGGAGGGAGTCATTCAGTGTCATCACTACCCACACCACAGTCCTCTCTCCGAATGGGAGTTCTCGACTGAGACTCACTCCGATAGGGGAGTCCTCTCCTGTCCCCTTCGTCCCTTCTTCTCTCATCTCCTCTCATTCTTCCACTCGGAGACATCCCCTCTCCTCCGTCCGTTCTCTTCTGGCTGAGAAGCAATCTAATCGGTGATTCTTGCCTCGTCCTCCTTTCCCTCGGTTCCCTACTCACACCTTCAATCTATTGGTTATCGTGACTGCAACCCAGCTTCAGCTTCTCTTTCGCTCTCTCTCTCTCTGTTCCTTCTTAGAAGGGTAGAAGCTGAATCTCGGTTGCTTGCTCAGTGTTGGTAATGTGGAGTGTAGTGGCGACTGTGTGTACTGTATCGTAGTGATGGTGTAGTCTCTCTCTCTCCCCCATGATTCTCAATGAGTGGATGGATGGGGATGGATTGCAGCAGGGAAGGGCGAATCGTGGCAGCGAGGGGAGATGAAAGGAGTGGGAAGAGACTCACGAGGACTCACACTCTGGAGGGACACACCAAGGCAATCCTGAGTGTTGATTCGAGTGAGGAGAGACTCATCACTGGATCCAAGGGTCAGTCGAGAGAGGGAGAGGCATTCAGTCTACAGTGGATGGAGATGGATGTGTGATTACAGATCGAAGTGCGAAGGTGTGGGATCTGCAACGATCACTGGAGATGTACACCTTCAATCAGCATCCCAACAACGTGACGGCTGTCAAACTAGTGCCTCATTCCCATCTTGCACTCACTGTCTCACTCCATCAGGTACTACTAGTGTCGTCTACTAGTGTAGTATTCCTTCCCAGAGATAGGGTAGGAGAGGGAGTGAGTTGGGGCATCAAATGGAGTGGGTTGATTGCAGGTGAGAGTGTGGGATCTGCGGACTTCCAATTGCATCCGAGTACTCCAGTCATCGGGACAGATTGTAGATGGTGAGTGGAGAGAGAGGGAGAGAGGGGGGATGGTGACCCTTTGCAGGGGATGGTGGTGGAGAGAGAGGGAGAGAGGGGGGATGGTGACCCTTTGCAGGGGATGGTGGCCAAGTGGGCTCTCGTCAGAATACCATTCCCTTCATGGAACAGATTGTGAATGCAATCGCAGTCGATCCGATGGGCAAACTGGTGTTCACTTCATTCAAGGTTGGCTAGGAAATCTATTCCATCTCACTCACGTGTTTTCCCATTGTAGGACGAAGTCAAGATATGGAATCTGGAGAAGAATGGAGCTTACGGGAAACTTCTATCTGCTTCCCACAGTTCGCAGTCAGTTATATTGTTTGCGTCGCCTTGTTCAGAAAGAATTAGATTCATACACGTTAATTGCACTAGAATATCCCTATGATAGAACTCATTCCTATTAGAGTGGAGGTAAATACAGACTTGGTTTCTCCCTATTGTTCTCTGTCTCCGATCTCTAAATGTCCCTCCCATCCTTCCCCTGCACCCCTCCTCGCATCTCCTTCCATTGAAGGAACTGTTTAGATCGGAGGTCTCTTGTCTCTCCATCGCTCCTTCTTCCTCCTTCTCCTCTGGATATCAAGTACTCACTGGATCGAGAGACCACTACGTCAAGTTGTACGAGGTTCCCTCCGATGGATCCACCATTGCACAGGTTGGAAGAGTAGGAATGATGCTCAGGGGAATCTACTCACTATACGAATCCTTCCTCGACTAATGAGTATCTCAAGTGGTTGTCACTCTTTAGCGATTTTTCCCGCAGAGATAAGACACTCCATTTACACAAAACTAGAATAGCTCAACTTAGCGCACTGCTCCTTAAAGTTTATGAATTTTTAAATTGTAAAGAGGAATGTTTTTTGCTGAATAATGTGAAAGAGGGGTTCTCTATGGGAGTGAGGGAAGGGGATTTCAGGCCTCGGTGGAGTTCTCCCCTCCTCATTACGACAATGTCACAGCAGTCCTTCCGATGAAGAAATTCATTTTCACTGCTAGCAAGGATAAGGCTCGTTTCCTTCCTGAACTCATTTCGAAAGAGATATGCAAAATATGGGAAATTCAGTCGTAGCATTGGAGTTCGTAATATAATGACTTTTTCAGAATATAATGAAGTTCAACCAAATGGATAAGAAGAGAGACCATCTCGAGTTGAATGCTCACTCCAATTACATTCAGGTTCGCCCTATTATCTTCCCCTCTTCTCAGTGATGAGAGTAGTTGTCATGGTACCAGTAGTGTATCTTCGGATGATCTTTGTTCTCTGCAGTCCCTCACTTCGATGCACCTCGGAGGGGAGGAGTCTGTTCTCGTGTCTGCTTGCAAGGAAGGAACAATCAAGTTGTGGGAAGTGGAGAATACTCGCAGAATCACATTGATTGAGCAGGTGAGAACGAAGGAGAGAAGACTTGCAACGAGCATGGGAGAAGGAGAGAAGGAATATCGACTTATTAGCCATCCATCTCTTCCTCCTTGCAGATTAACACAGCTCATGGAGACTCCATCAACGAGTTGTCTTCCAATTCTTCCCTTCTCTTCTCTGCTTCGAGTGATCAAACTGTCGGATTCTGGAGAGCTGCGACTTCTTATTAGTCCTCGTCTCTTCTCACTTTTCTCAATCCTGGTTCACCTCTTACTTTCCGGTTTCCATCCTCGCTTCCTTCAAAACCACGGATACCAACTATATTGTTTTTGTTGTCTTCTTCGCTTAGCTCTTTTTCCTATTATCTGCTCTAGCCATTCTCCATTGTCTAATACGCTTTTTGTCGAATTGTTTTTATGTATTATTTATTCGTTGATTGTACCCTTTACAAGTGTAATATGCAAATATGGATTTCAGATTATTACGGTATGTGCATAGTAGTTTAGAAGGATCACCGTTGTATCATTCGATTCCTAGTTCATAATCGTCTTATTTCATTCACTTACCATTTCTCCTTTCTTATTCCAATTTTCTGTGATTGTATTTCATACGAGCTTCGATAATGTCGATGGAATCGATCAATTCACTTTTCTTCTTCGATTCTTCCGAGTGAAATAAAGAGACAGTGTTTCGTACTCAATTGTCCAGTGTATCTCACTACTTAATCCTCTTTGTTTCTACTGGGAGAGACACTACGTAATTCCAATCGGGAGAGTGGAAAGCAACTCAATGAGTGACTAAATGAGTGGAGGGGAGGAGTCTGGTTGAAGTGACTGCATGGACCTCTCTCCATTCTTCTCCTTCAATCTCTCCTTCTTCTCTATCATTCCATTCCATTGCAGGAGATATCCTCACTCGGGTCTCCATTATGATTCTTCTCTCAGTCTTCTCCATCCTCATCCTTCTCTCTTCCATCCATTCTTCCTCATCCCAGCCCCTCTTCTTCCTCTCTCGATCAAGGTTCGTCTCTTCCCTCCTTCATTCGCTCCTTCTCTCCTTCAGGGCCGATGAATCTTCTCCATTGTACTACGAACCCGAGAAGAGGAACAATCTCTCGAACATGTTCCGTATCGGGAAGAGATCGATGAATGATGAGGGCCCTTACCTCGGCAATTACATGAGGATAGGAAAGTGAGAGATCCCCGTTATTGCTTCTATTGCATCACTACTACTCAACGATCGATCAATGATATTCCATCTCTGACAATCCCTTCCCTCCCTCCTCCTTGCTTCCACCCCTTGATTCTTCCCCTTCCGACTAGTGTCAATCGAGTGTATCGAATGAGGATTCTGTACTGGCGAGAATAAAGACAATACAGTTATCTCCGACCATTCCATCTTCTTTACTTCCAATTTAAAAACATACAAAAGAACCGAAGTGCTCAATTATGGAGTGAGGGATGGAATAGAATACGAGTTGAGAAAGAAAATAAGGGAGCTGAATTGCTAAAGATGAAAAATAGATAGACAAGGTTAGTATTTCTAAATAACTACCGGCCAAGAATACGGTAGAAGTACGAGAAGTCAACGGGAGAATTCATTTAGAGAATCTGGGAAGATGAATGATGTGAGGTAAGATGTCTAGCTAATGCATGAAATCGATGTAAAGGAGAGTGACTGAAAAGGGAAACAATGAGAAGAAATTATAGACAAATGAAGGGAAGGAATGAGTGTTGCCCTTCCAATCATCGCCCTCATCACCATCTTCTATACACAGAAGAGTGAGAATTGAGGGAGGGAAGAGGGAAGGGGAGTCAAGTGATCTTCTCCTCTAGGTTGATTCCCTTCCCGAGTGCGGGCTGGTTTGTGTCTGCATCCTCGTTCTCCTTGAACATGTTCACCTGCAACGAGAGAGGATTCGAAGGAAGGGAGAGAGAGAAGGAGAAGGAGAAGGAGAAGGAGTCCCTCCGGAGGGCAGAGACAACTCACCTTCGAGTCATTTCTATTCAATTGATCAAATGAGACTTGGGATACCGTATCGCCCTTCCTCTGAATCCTCGTCTTCTCTTCTCTTCTCCTCTCTCTCTCACCTCTGGATTGGGGGAAGTTTCTTCTCTGATCTCTTCCAGGATCTTCTCGGGTGAGAATGTGTCACGCACTCGAGTCTCGAACTGAAATACAATCCATTCCTCTGAGAAACACCCGAAATGACGATCGTTTGGACCTCAAATTGTTGTTCCAGTCGTTCATTCATGATTTGGAGAACTAATGTATTCGTCTTTTTAATGAACAATGGGTGAGCGAGGAAGTGCACAGTGCAGATGTTAGCGGAGAATTCTCTATCCCCCACTCTCATCACTCATCATCCCCCCTTCCTCCCCCTCCTCCTCATCCTCCTCCCCCTCCTCCCCCTCCTCCTCCCCCTCCTCCCCCCCTCCTCCTCCTTCCTCTTCCTCCTCCTTCTTCTTCTCTTCATTGTTCGATCTCTCTATGAGGAAGGAGCACGTCTAAACTCCCCCTCGATTGCGTCGTAGATGTAATGAGATCCTCGGTCCTCGAGTAGTCTGGCTATCAATGGCAATGAGGGAGGGAGGCAGTTGCCAGTTATACACCCAACAGCACCTAAGGGGATGGGGAATGGCTTGCATGGATATCCACGAGATGGGGTCACATAACTCGTCTATGAAATTGAAGTGAGGGGCTTCACTCATTCCTGAAGTGGCTTGGAGATGGAGAAGTGTGACTACCGCCATATTTTCACACCTAACGTGCATCGAAGAAAAATTGATACAATTTTAGGTGCCAGTCCGTGCATCATTAGTTGACCCGTTGATCACCTGAGCGATTGTCTCTGAATTGACAGAATCAATGGAATTGGAGGAAGGAACAGTCTTGGTCTTCTTCTTATCGGCTTCTCTCTTCTTCTCTGCCTCTTTATCTGCCAGTTTCTTCTTGGCAGAGGGAGTCGACTGCTTCTTACTCCTGCATTCCTTCCCTTCTTCAACCCATGGGGAGGTCACTCACTCGAAATCGTCCCTTGCTCTCTGTTTCACTTTCTCCGTCTCGTTCTCTTCTCTTCTCCTCATTCGGAAGGAAAGGAACCAGAATGCGAATCCAGCCAACACAATCACTATTGCGAGTAGACCGACACCACCACCGATGACATACTGAAGGAGTACTGTAGATGGAGGGAGGAGTCATGCCAACCTGAGGGGCGATCTTCCACTTTCCGATCTGAAGAAGTCCTTGAGTATGGTTGGAGTGCTCTCCCAGATGGTCGATGTCGTTGAGAGAGGAATGGTCGAGGGAATTCATGATGAAGACAACCTCACTACTCACTACGACATCGAATGGAGACTGAAGGGGGATCGTCAGAGATGAGAAGGAGGGCTTATCAGTGGATTGAAGAAGCAAGAGAAACCATTAGTGTGAGAGGCCCTCTTAGTAGAGGAAGGCAGAGGGACTTCTCTCTATCACTCATATCCAATCCCTCTCTCTCTTCACATTCAGATGAAACCTAGGAGACCACAAAGAGGGCGAGAAAGGGGAAGGGAAGAGTTGTCCTTCCCTAGTTGGATGTCTCAACTCACCTACTTATTATCCTTCCTCCTCAGTCGAATCTCCCTCTCCCTCTCCCTCTCTCTAAGTGCAATTCAGATGATCGACGTGTATTCTTCTTCTCGATCTCTCATTCAAGAGAGGAACGATAGTATAGCATCGCCTCCCCATCACTATTCAATTCCCACTCCTACATTCCAATATCTCCACTTCATAGACTGATCCACTTGTCAGACTACTAGAATGATTGGTGAGTCTCCCTCTCTCTCTCCCTCCTCTCTCCTCCTCTCCCCTCCGAACCCTTCCCACTGTACTTGTCGTGTCTCTTTCTCACCTATCCACTCTTCATTATCATATTCCGCCCTTTTCCTACTGTTTTAATCTCCTTCCAGTCCCTATAAAAGTGTCCCTCCTCCCTTGGAATCTATCAGTTGCACTGTCTCTTCTTCCTTCCCTCTTCCCTCTACAGTTCTCCCTCAGGTAGTCCGAATCTCCAGCAATCTCGCCCATCGTAGTCAGATGCATTCTTTCGGATCACTCAGATCTTTCGAATAAATGCATCTACACTTCGGTGGACGAGTTGGAGTAGTCATTCATTTATCCCTTCCTCCCTTCACTCCCTTTCATCTTCATCATCTCTTTTCCTCCTCTACAAGGTGCCCTTCTTCCACTTTACTCCCAATTCCTTTCATTCACTGCTGTGGAATAGAAGCCGTTGAATAAAATGGAAACTAAAACTATCAGCGCGTTCGTGTCCCCCTTTGACCTTGGGAGCTGGTTTCGTATCAGCGAAGTCAGAAGTCACTGCTCATCTTGTCTTTCTTCTTCTCCTGTTCGATATATTCGTTTATCGATTACCTCAATGGGAGGTAGATCATGAGTAAGAGTGGAAGAGTGATTGGATGTATCATGGGGGCAGGATTGACAACATCCTTCACTAGAATATCCTGTACTCTTCGTATCGACCCCGTGGTTGGATTGCAGTCTTGAATCTTGAGGAGAGTGCATAGAAGCACGTAGATATCCACCACTTCCACTCCCGATTTCTCGTAGCGACGACGGAAGACTAAAAGAAGAGGATGAGGGAATACCAGAGCACTCAGAGGGATTAGTAAGCACATCATCTGTAGATAGTTTCGTTGATTTCTCACTCACGTGGTCCATATGCCATGAATAGACCGAGCATCTCAGGATGCTTCCCATTGAATCCCGCCAATCCCATCGACTTCTTCTGAAGTCCCGTTGGAAATCTCTTCGATTGATCCTTCTGGAATCAGATGAGGGAATGAATGGAAAGGGAGTTTCACTCACAGTGTACACTGCACAACCTGGATCAGCCAGCAATACGAGATCACTCACTGTAGGAGACAATTTGAGAGTGAAGTAATGGGGAAGATCTCCCACCTAAAGCATCCCCTTCCCTCTCTCAGTCTCCCATTGTCTCATCTCACTTTGGGAGCAGTGAAGTGAATGCTCACATTGGGAATGGGGAAATTATTTCGTAGTTGGCTGAATATCTGAAGGGTGAGTAAATAGGATTATTCCTCTCTTCCAATCGATTGATTCTCCCTTTGCTCACTTGATGAGTTGCCCCTGTCCTTGGTACGATCTGCATGCTTGCTCCTTCTCCCACTGTCATCTTCACCATTTCCATCGGGAGATACTCGTCCACCACTCTAAATCACTCCCATCGAAAGAAGGACAAGATCGTGTAATCATTCGTACTAAATTCAAATCGAATACCGTTCATTCTGTGGCGGAACTTCGATTATTCCGTGGAGTGAAACAAAAATGAGATTGAGATCGACTCTTTTCCTCGCTTCTTCGACAATTCTCTCCATTTTCTGGATAGTTCATTCTCGTCTCTTCTCTTCGATGGATCTCTCGTACATCAGTGAGTCTTCTCACGCTTTCCCCCGAGTGGCCTGCCCTCTTCGGCCCCATTCGAGAGAATTCATCGAAGATTGACGAATCATGAATGAGAATGAGGTCGTACAATCTGCAGATTCACAGTCTCCCTTCCAATATCAGTGAATGGAGAAAATTCCCACTGCGTCATTTCGATGACTCGATCGATTTCTCCCTCTGATTGCAGTGTTAGATTCGTCTTTGTAGAGATACACAATTTAGGAGGGAATGGCCAGTTGACCTACAATCGAATAGACTATGCTTGATGTAGATGGTTTAGAATCAACGAAAGGAAAACAAGGGCAAATGAACCTGGCATTCGGGGAAGTATAACATGGCCACTCGAGCCTTCTGTCGCTGTGCAGAGAGAAAGAGAGGGAATGCACCCCACCATTGGGAGTAATCGAGATCCGAAGGGGAGGAAAAACCAGAGAAAGATTCTCCCGATCTCCAATTGTACATCTGATCGGAGATGAGACGATGCTTACGAGGAGAAAGACCTAGAGAGAGAGAGAGAGAGAGATCTTCTCAATGATAATTCGTAATCTGGGTAAGAGAATTTATAGGGGCTCGATCATGAGATATTTGTTGTTCTCTTTCCAGTTCGGTCTCTCCCCCATCAATCTTCCCCTTCATTCGAACAAATGAAGGGAGAATTATCACGAGATTCCATCTTAATCAATCCGGAGGAGAGATGACTTACCCGTGAATAGTGAGTATCTATTGGGTAGTGGAAGGGTGGGATAGACGGGGAACAATTTAGTCGACCAGACTCCTCCTTCTTCGATCCTCTGGAAGGCATTGTACTCCGAGTATTTGTGGTACTCAGACCCTCCCAGACCCTCCGCTGAAAGATATTTTTACTTCTTCCGTACTAAATAGAGGGAAATAATTGATGTAGAAGTACCAATGATGACGAGGATCTTCTGTGAGTGGAAAGAGTGGAGAAGGAGGAGATGGGACAAGAAGAGTAGCCATTCCATCAGAGGAATCAATTGATGAGAAGGAAGAACAGAATGAGGAGATCCTGAATGAGTTAGAGAGAGGAGGGAAGAGTGAAGAGAGAAGAGAGAGGAGAGAGTCTTACAGCAGTTGAGAGGGACGGGAATCCGTTATGAGGTGGAAGTGACAAGGAGAAGAGGGTTAATTCAGAGAGAGGAGACTTCGAATGGGTGTAAGGAGGAAGAGAGGGGGAAGGACAATGGGTGGTCATCCATCCCGTGGTGTAACTCGAACACAATCAGGAGAATCATTTATCAGACTCATCAAATTCGGTGTTAGATACAAATGTGAAACCCGAAAGAATGGAAATGAATCGGGAAATATTGGAGAACAACCTATATTTGACTGTAAATTTGATCCCGTGGAATGGACTAGGAATGAGGTCAGATTGAATTGTGCGTACCACGAATGAAGTAATACTGGGTACCCGTAAGAAGAGATAAGGGAGGGATCAATTGATTGTCTTGTCATCATCCAATTCATCTGAAGGAGGATCAATCTGAATGGCTGTTGCTTCTTCATACGAAGGGGGAGCAGATCCCTCAGGGAGATTTTCGATAGATCTGTAGATGGGAGGAGGAGTGAGAGGGGGAAGAGGAGGAGGATGAAGGGGAGAGGAACGAGCGGATCGAGATGAGGATGAGACTCGAAGGGAGGATGGACAGGGGAAGGAACGAGATCGAGGATGAGAGAGAGAGAAGAATCCATCAGAAGGAGTCGAAGAGAGACGACGACGACGACTGGAACAATCAGATGAATCATGAGATCAATGATAAGATGAACGAGAGTTATCTTACTCACAACTTCACTAACTCAATCTATTCTGTACCTAAATTTGTTATTTTTTCTATTCTTTTAACAATCCGTTTCTAAGTTTATTTGATGGATCGATCTTCGTTGATTGGAATGATTGACTCCATTCAAAATAGCCTGATGCGAATACATTACCACCTAATTGTTTTTCCTTATTTTTTAACATTATTTAATTTTTTATCTTACACATTGTTGAATATGTTGAGAGAAGAGGAAACCTGGCAGTGACACAGAGAAGTCCGATTGTGATGAGACAGAAGGAAAGACCAGAGAGAGTGAGACGAGAATTGATGGAAGAACGACGAGTCGAGGAAGCAGATATACAAGAAGAGGAAGAAGGAGAACACACTTCACACGAGGAACCCTCGAATCCTGCAAGAATGCCACTCTGAGAGTGAACTCTCCCCTCTCCCTCTCTCTTCTCTCTTACCCTGATGGCAGATACATTCTCCCCCCTCGACTCTCCCATTCATGCAGAGGAATTCACAACGACCACCGAATTTGTGTTCTTCGCAGAGACAGTGAGAAGTATCTGGAAGGGAGAGGAAGGATTGTGAGAACAGAGAAAACAATTGCAGCCCATGAGAGAAAGGAGTGAATGAACGAGAGAAGGAATGGAGAGGAGGAACGAAGGAGGGAACAAGGGAAGAAATGTATAGGGACTAATTCCCTTCAAGTTGTTCATGGAACAGTTTGAATTCCAGTTGGGAGAAATGGATAATTCCCCGTCCTTCTGAGAATCTCTAATATTCTAACCATTTCGGTTCTCGCTCTTTCCTCCAACACATCGATCCTCGCAGAATTGACCTCCGAATCCGAGAGGACACCTCAACACAACGATTACGCACCTTTTCATTTCCTTCTCCAGCACTTCTTTTTGCTTTAGTCGTGAACATTGATCAATGAGGAAGCTAATTGAGACTTGAGAGGGAGGGGGTGGACGAGAATGAGGGGTTCTACCAATTGTTGGGTTCTTCCAACCAAATGAATACTTCAACAGATCTCTAATCATGATTGGCAGTCTCTCCCCCCTCCCCCCTCCCTCTCTCTCTACCTGCAATTGTTCATCAGCGGCACTCCTCCATTGGCACAAACGGGAGTGAGACAACGAGGGCCCCTGCAATCTCAGAGTTCCTCATCTTCCTCCTATTCTCTCACTCACTCGAATGAGTGGATGCAGTGGCAGCTTTGATTGGTATCATTCCAGTATCCATGCAGATTGCATTCCTCTTCCCCCACAAGGGAATCTCAATCCATTCACAATGACGTCTCTATTAGAGAGTAATCGCGCACCTTCTCTTTCCCTCCCCATCATTCTGAAGGAAGTGAGAATCCTCTCCGATTTCCCATATGAAGGATGACTAGGAAGGGGATCCTGCAATACAAAGAATAACCTATGAGACAGAATGGAAGGGATACTTGAGTATATCTGTGATGGAGACTCACCATTCCTCCATTGGATCTCGTCTGAGGAAGAACTGAGAAAATGTAGATGAGAGTGACGACGAAGATGAGAAGGAGAGGACCCACCCAGAGACGGGCCGGTTGATGATCAACCACCACCATCTGACGATGAGAAGAGAGAGGAGAGAGGGAGGAGAGGGAAGGGAGGGGAGATGGGAATAACACGGGAGTAAATAGAGAGAAGTGAACGGAATGACGAAAAGAGGAAAGGCACCCCTTCCCCCATTCGGATGTGAGAAGTCAAACGAATGATGAATAGAGAGAGACGATGTAAGAAGAAGGGGAAATGGAGGAGTAAAGATGAAGAAAGAAAGGAACTAATGAGGAAGACTGGGAAGGACTGAGGTTGTGATGATTGTGGATGGAAGGAAGGGAAGGCGAATCGATGTGTAGAGGGAAGAAAAGGAGGATGAGGGAGGAGAGGGGAAGAATGGAGATTGAGAGAACGGAGAGAGGAAGAAGAGACATGGAAGAATGAAGGAAGAAGAGTGAAGTGAGAGGAGGGAGAAGTTAACACTTCTCCACCACTTCACTTCTTTTGATTCCCCCCTCTTACTCGAATACAAAATGAGAAAATGGAAAGAAATGGGAGGAGAAAGGAAGTGAGAATGGCGAATTGAGTTGATAAGAGAGATGAAAGCACAAGGGAGAACATCCATTCTCATGATAATCGATTCATTCAGAGATTGAAGATAGACTAAAATAATCTATCTTGACTATTTAGTCGTCGTTCATTCTTGATATTGAACAGATGCAACACCTTCAAAGTCAGAATTCTGCAACTTGTTTTCCAGATTTCTTGATGGAAGCCATTAAAATTTAGAAGAAAAGGTAGAAAGAGTCGAGGAGGCCCTTCTTTTGATGTGGGACTGAAGAAAAGAAAGGAGAAAGAAGCAGCATAGAAGAAGAGTGAAAAAGCTCATTTCGAGTGACTTCCTTCTATTCATCCCCCAATAACAATTGAACTGAGACTTATTTATCAACAATGAGTCAGTTTTAATCCTTTCCAAACAATAGTTTAATTCATCAGAGACATTCAATTTCACATTGAATGAAAAATTATAGTGCATAACTTCCAGTGTTTTTTCTCCTTCCACTATCCCAATCAGTGTTTTGATCAATTCTTTAAATTTCCGAGCGGAGAGAGTGCATGCTGAATTGTCAAGACTAATGGAAATCATACTACTCCAGCTAAATTAAATCTACTCCATTTTGTATGTTAAACATTAAAAAATTCATTCCACAGATATCTCTCAAATGGTAAACAGCTGATCAGGAATGAATACTTCGTACGATAAAATGTATTTCTTGCTAGATATTTCGAATTAGTCCGATTCATTTTGGGTCAATACGGAGAATTGTCAATTCCTCGGGGACATCTGTGATACATCGAATTCACAAACGTATAATAATTAGGTGATGAGCACAAACAATTACTAGAAATTAATCATCATAAAAAAATTCGACAAAAATAACGAGAAGCAAAACATGAACGGATGGCTTTTTTATTCGGATGTCAATTGATCAAACGTGGAATTTAATTTCTCAGTCCGAAATAGGAAGGTAGTAGCAGATGGATGGCCGAGAGAGGGGACTAAACAGGATTCATGTTAAGTTAATATTTAGATATCCACTCTACGCGATTTCTCGAGTGTTCAATCTCAGCTCTCTTTCTATCATCACGTCATTTGGTCGGTTCTGCATGTTTTCATTGTGCTCTAAAATTGACTTTATCTCATATTTTCTGGATGATTCAGCCTTTAATTATGTGTAGACGAAAAAGGAGTTTAGGAGGGAGGGAAATCTTCGTGGGAGTTCATCCACTGCATTCTATCTTCTCTTCTTTCTAATCGATCATGTTGTTGCTTATCCTTCTCCTCCTACCGTATCAATCACTCCCCCCCTTCCTCCTACCGTATCATCCCATGATTTCCCGTGGGGAATACGGACATACCCATAGAATCTCACTGCTCATTCTCGCCTATGATATGGATGTATTTCCTTACTCTCCTTCATTCATCGTGTTGATTAGTGTGAGAGGTAGTGGAGCACTCCCTGGATGGAGGCATACATCCTCTCATCAGTTGATGCCCCTCCCTTCCCTCTCTTCCCCCCCCCCCCCTACTTCCACCTCCTCTCCTTTCCTCTCCTCTTCACCTCTTCTCGCATTCTCTTCACAGAATCTTCATTAGCTTAGTCGTCCACTCTTTTATTTGAGTGGCTCAATAAGGAGGAAAGAAGAAGAAGGAAGGATTAAATCACGAGTCTCATTATGACATCTCTCTTGCCTTTATCTCCTCTCTTCTCTTCCCTCTTCCTCCATCTATTCCTCAATTCGGCCCTATATCGAGTGGATCGACGTGTCAATTAGTGTTAGATCCTCTCACATTACTTGAGTGCTCTTCTCTTCTCTTCTCGTGATTCTTCTCTCTTCTTCTCATTTACATGTCTGATCTCTCCTCGATTCTTTCTCGATTCACCATCAAGAGGTCGTCCTCTCGCCTTCTTTCTCTCATTAAACAGAAGACGAAGCGTTGATTAAGAAGTGAATGGTGTGAGGGGGCTCTCTCTCATCTCAGCCTCTTCTCCTTCATTCGACGATGTCCTCTACCTCCGGCTTCCTCACTCTCTTCTTTCCTCCTCCTGTATTCTATGCTGAGATGAATGACTGTAAGAATCAGTCGTACTGCGAGATTCACCAATGGTTCTCCTTCCTTTCTCCCGTCAATCGAACTGGAATGGTGGACATAGTGAGTGTGGTTGTCCTCCTTGGTCTCTCCTTCCCCCTCTCCTCTTCATCCTTCCTCTCCAGGGTCGACGTCAGTCTCTCTCCATCGTCACAACTACAGTAGAATCATTCGTCGACTACTACTTCTTTCCCATTCAATTCGTTCTGGGAGTCATTGGGAACTCGATCAATCTCGTTGTTCTCCTCAGTCGCAGTATGAGAACTGAGGTGAGTCCCCTTCCCTGTCCCTCCCTCTCCCCTTCTCTTCTCTCTTCTTTTCTCCGGAAGCTACTATTCTGCCACTCCGAATTCGTGTAGTTACAATTCTGTCACTCCGAACTTTTAGAGATGCGAATTAGTCGTTTGAAAAACAAGTCTCGTTCCTCCCATCAGCCGTCCTCCCCTTCAGGCGAATCTTCTTCTGGCTGCTATGGCATTCGCTGACATTTGTCTATTCTTCACTCGGATTCTCTTCTGTGTATCAGTGTACGAGCCAGTGTACAGGAACAACACCTTCCGGTGATTCCCTTCCCTTCATCCATCCATGAGTACTCCCTCACTCACTCATTCAGGGCCATCTTCTTCACTATTCGTCAGAATGTTAATGCTGTCTGCAACTTCTTCTCTGCAGCCACTTGCTGGTTCGTATTGGCAGTCTCTCTCGAGAGGTCAGTCCCCTTCTCCCCCCCCCCCTTCCCCCCTCCCTCCCCCTCTCCTCTCTCCCTTCAGATACATGGGCATTCGCAATCCGATGCATCCTCGAATGGTCTTCGGGAATGGTCGAATCCATATCATAATTGGGATGATCTTCGTTGGTTCTTTCCTAGTCACTGCATTCCATCACTTCGAGTACGAGACTGGATTCTACTGGAACAAGAACCACACCATCGTCTATCCTATATTCAATCACGTCCTCTCAATGACCAATCCTAACATTACAATGGTTTGTCTCCCTTGTTCCTTCCCCTCCTCATTCCTTTTGTATTCAGCTAGAAGACATATCTCCTCAACTAAAGACGAAAGCCACATTTGTTGATATTGGAAAGCTGGTTTCGCTAGTTACAGTTGTAAGTTCCACTTCGATTTTTGGTGGCGTAAAATGAGATTGGGGAATAGAGAATGGTACGTAATGAGGAGAGGGACGAAATAGGAGAACTCATTTCCTGCTCCCTATATTCTCCTGCTGAATTTACGGGATGTGCCTCTCTCTCTTCAGATTATCGTCCCTCAACTTCTAATCTGCTTCTTCAATATTTCAATCATCGCCATACTTCGAAAGAGGAACAATGCAGTGTGTCGATTCGATAACCAAGGGAGAGACACGAGGGACTTCGCCCGATGGTCAGTCTCCCCCCCCTCCCCCTCCCCCTCCCCCCTCAATTCCATACTGACAGGAAGAGACACGAGAGGAAGGCCACCGTCACCGTCGTAGCAATCGTCACATGCTACAGTGTCACTGTGGTACGGACTCCTCCTCCATCCCATTCATCCCATCCATTCCTCTTTCCCTCCCAAATCTCGTTCAGATTCCTTCTGCCATTCCATTCGTCATCGAGTTGTACCATAAGCTTTTCAACAAGGTGGACATCGTGCAGGAGAAGTAAGTCTCTCTCTCTCTCCCCCCTCTCTCCCTCTCTCTCTCTTTGCAGACTGAAGGAGTATCTCTGGCTGTACTTCGTGGTGGTGCCCCTCCTCTCTACTCTGACCCTCACGGGCAAGACGTGCAACTTCCTCCTCTTCTGTCTCTCCTCTGCTCATTTCCGAAGGAGACTCCGCCAGATTGTACTCAACAAGTGCAGAACGAATAAGGCGAATGTCAGTCCTTCTTTTCCCTCTTTCACTCTTCCAGTCTCGTATTCAGCAAAAGAGTTCGACGGAGGAACGATCTACTCGAGTCATCTTTGATCTCCAGTCTCGCACGTCTCGATTCTCGTCCGTGTTGGTGTCATCTTCTCATCCGAATGGACTCTATCGACCGGGCACTCGACTCTCTTCTCTCGGAGACAGGGAATCCGTCCATAGGAATCTATCGACTGCTACTCAATTCGATGGCCACGAACTAGATCTGATCTCCCCCATCCTCAACAATCAATAATCACTATTCCATTCAAAACATCTATCGTATGTTCGCTCAATTCGTGTCAATATGAATGTCGATAAAAGCATTTCCATTGGTTGAGTCATGAATTAGGAGTGGAAGGGGGGGGGGTTCAATGGGGCGTGAATTGACAGCCTCTGCCCAGTGAGTAGTCCACACGAGTCTACAGATGCTCCCCTCTCCCTATTCAGGTCCTTCCCTATCCAACCACCTTATACTCCTCCCTCTTCAGAGAATCGATGGAGGAAAACAGAGAGGAAAGTGACACTCTTGACGATGCCAATGGGGAATAAGAGAAGAATGAAAGAGGTGAGAATGAGATACTGGATGGACATTTAACGTTCAGCCATCAACACGTCTACCGGAGATCAAGAGTGCTCTGTCGACAAGCAACCATTACTTGAGACTGTTCTCAAGGAAAGAAGAGGAGAGACTCCCTTCCATTCAATTCTATCAACAGGAACTCATCCATTTCGAAGAGTGAGTCATTCACTCTTCTCCCTTCACTTCATAGTCGAAGATTCGCTAAAGTGAGCGCCCATTATGAAGAAAGAAGAGAGGACTTTCGATCATGTGTAGGAAAGGAGAAAGCGATTCAGTCACAGATCCAATGGAGAAATACGCTGAACGATAGACAAATGGAGAAGATTCACCTAAGTGATCAAATTTGCAAAAATGTGAGATACCCAACTAGACACTTTCAAAATGGCAATCGTTCGATTCAGTACTCGGATGATTTGAAAGGCTCCCTAAAAAAGATGGTAACTTCTTACGCAAAGGGAGAGCTGAATTTAACCAGTCTCAACGCAAGAAGATACGCCGAACGAGAGGAGAGGGAGTTACGAGATGATTTTGCTAGAAAATCCAGAAATATCGAGCAGAAGTTATTATGGAAATTTAAATGCGAGACGTTGACAATTGTCAACATGACCAATTTTATTCACAGAAAGCTTAACGGATAAAAACATAACAACAACAAACATAACACTTGTCAGAGAACTAATTAATAGTACAGAAATTTCACAAGTTAAACATTTATTAGCTACTAATGAACAGTTCTTGAAGGTATCAATATCCCGCATTCATTTGGTTTTCTTCTTACCGCGAAGTCGAGTTTGTTTCTTGTTAGTCTTCGATCTGGTATGAATTGAAATCAAGTAATTTTAAAAATATTCACTAATCATAGATAAATTCCGATAAATATTTACACCAATTCAGATTTGCTTTGACTACAAAATACCTATACTACGTAATTCAATAAAGATACCTTCTTTGGATCTCCGGGGTGGATGTGACTACTTGGTTGAACGAAATTTCGAGTGCAGGAGTGGGGATACTTGATTGTTTGGAAGACCTGAAATAGGTTTTCAACAAACTTTCTGCAGAACAGTCGAACAATAGCTCACATGTAAATAACAATTCCGTGAAAGTACATGACCCTATGGCTTAGTTTGCTTGCTGAAAACAATAGGCACACTCAATTTGCTCACAGATCATCCGTTTACCCCAGATGCTGTCACGTCGAAACAACGTCTATATGAGAGACTTTTCGACTCAGTGAACATATGCTTGGCAAAGTGCAAAAAATCGAAATCGCCCTAAATGTGCCCACATGTAGTACTCAATGAGACTAGCTCACCCACCACTTATGGAGTGATCTAGGTCACAGTTAATAAGGATCTAGGTCACAGGTATGTTACCGTAATCAGACGAAGTTTCGATTTCGCTATTGATCTGAGCGGCACATATATCAAAAGATGCACCGTTGCCTGCTCATAAACCATCCAAGGTTTCATCTTAGTTGAATTTAAGACCTTCGGAAAAAAATCGAAAAATCGAATATCCTTCAATTTCGAATTGTTTCTTTTTCTGATGGGTGGGTAGCGAGGTTTTTTATTCCTTTATTTTGTATGTCCGTCTACTGGCTGTCCATACTAAACATACAATCAAAATAAAAAAAAATAGGTTTTTGAGAAAAAGACAAAAATTGGTCAGCATTTTGAAATAAAGTCAGCTCATGATACTCAAAAACTTCGGCCAAGCGCCTGCTTCGCCTAAAGCATTAAGAAACCATATTTGACGTGCAATCGTGTTGCGCCGCAGCGGCGATGCAGAACACCACTTCAGATCTCCGCTTTCCCTGATTTCGAAATTTTTGTACCTGATCACGAACTAACTTTATTCCAAATTGTTGACCAATTTTTGTCCTTTTCTCAAAAATCTTTTTTTTTTTATTTTGTTTGTATGTTCAGTATGGATAGTCAGTAGACGGACATACAAAATAAAGAAATAAAAAACCTCGCTACCCACCAATCAGAAAAAGATACAATTCAAAATAGGAAATTTTTTTCGATTTTTCGATTTTTTTCGAAGGTCTTAAATTCAATTAGGATGAAACCTTGGATGGTTGATGAGCAGGCAACGGCGCATCTTTTGATATATGTGCCGCTCAGATCAATAGTGAAATCGAAACTTCGTCAGATTACGGTAACATGCTTAATCCTTATTAACTGAGACCTAGATCACTCCATAAGTGGTGGGTGAGCTAGTCTCATTGAATACTGCATGTGGGCACATTTAGGGCGATTTGTATTTTTTGCACTTTGCCAAGGCTCTTCACAAATATGTTCACTTGCTCAAAAAGTCTCTCATATGAGCCCGTTTGTCTAAGAAAAAACTCGATTCTCTGTAACTATAGGTTTTGGAGTATTCGATGGTGCTGAAAACGGTGGGCTCATTCATTTTGCTCCCAGAGTCGTCATACGTCGTCACGCCGAAAGCGGGTTTGCGCGTATGTCGCCTCTCCGGAACATGCTAAAATTACGCGAATTGGTTTCCGGGGTAGAATTTCATGCTGATTATGTCTATCCACTTTATTCTTCACGAAGTATTAAAATAATTTTTAAAAATTCAACTCTTCGAAGACGCAATTTCGAGACGAGTGAGTTATATGGTTGGAACTCCCATTACGAGCGGATTCAGAATTCCAATTTTCATGCATTTTCACCATGCGGTTTTCGACATTGGAGCGAAAATGTAAGATCAAATCGAGCGAAATCTGCGCTAATCTCTCTACTTCGCTCTCCCTTTGGGCTTTCTCGCATTACCACACTCTCTCGCCTCTTCCTCGCTAGGAAAGAGGGGGATAGTGGAGTGTGGACTCATTTATCACCGTCCTCGGCTCACGTTTTCACTCCAATCTCGAAAACCGCAAGGAAAATGCATGAAAATTGGAATTCTGAATCCGCTCGTCATGGCGGTTCCAACCATATAACTCACTCGTCTCACAATTGCGTCTTCGAAGAGTTGATTTTTTAAAAATTATTTTAATACTTCGTAAAAAATGAAGTGGATAGGCTAATCAGCATGTAATTCTACCAAGGAAACCAAATTCGCGTAATTTTAGCACTTTCCGGGGAGGCTACATACGCGCAAACCCGCTTTCGACGTGACGACGTCTGGAGCCAACGAAGAGTATGAGAGTAAAATGAATGAGCCCACCGTTTTTCAGCACCTTCGATTACCTCAAAACACTTTGTTACAGAGAATCAAGTTTTTTGCCGTCCCAGAACCTACCGGATCTGCTCGGTTCTTAGGCAAACGGGCTCATATCTTCGATAATTCGACCTCAAAAATTAAGCAAAACCGTATATGCAAAATTTGAGAGATCATGCCTGTTTTATTCTTCTCGAAATATAATAACAGAAAAAATAAACTTATCGTAGTGCAATGGGCATTTAGAGATTTGCACAGAGCGGACCGCCGTGATGAGGCGAACACAAATCTTTTCACAAGTGAATAAATCGGTCCCGGTAAGGTTTTAGACACCAAGTAAATCGTTATCATCAGCAAAGGAAGACATCCCCTCCTCCCTCCTTCGTGTCGCTCACCATTTACTAGTTACCTTCAGCCAGTGGTTGAACATTTCCCTGAGCAGTAGATGGGCAACTCCATCACCCACTGGTCAGGATACTGGTTCACCACTGGATGTAGGAAAAAAGAGTCCCACATCTCCACTCTCCCTCTTCCTTGGACCCTCTGACGAAGGGAAAGAATATGGTGTGAATTAGCTGAAGCTCATCTTTTAAATACTCACAAGAATGATCTGCTATACTCCATCCAAAACCTTACCGGGTTCTACCTATTCACAAAACATATTTCGTTTCGTCTCAATACGTCGGCCCATTCTGCGCTAGATTCGCCAAATGTCCATGGCAAATAGCCATTGGTCATACGAGAAATGTAAAGATTAAAGTTACCCAACAAGGACGACACCCTGATCCCAAGACTCTGCGCATTGTGCAAGCGCCGCGTGTATGAGAGAGCATGCAAAAGTGAGAGTGTTGGATCAGGCAACTTCGCCCTGATCCTTTCCGGCCTTCGCCTCGAGCTATTATTGATTTTTCGCATTTTTTGTATATTATTTCTCAACTAATTCAGCCATCGGACTGAATGGAAGGAAAAAAACAGGGGGTAAATTTCGTACTCGTTGGGTAACTTTAATAATCGAAACAAATTAGGCGCGATTTCCACAACATTTCACATCAAAGTCAGAAAGCAACTTTACTTAATTTTTGAGATATCATTGGATTATAAACGCTTGACACACACCATGCCTCGAAACGCTTTTACGTTTTATGTATATTATTGGGACTTCTTTACTTTAGGGGGTAACCCCATTTCTCCCCTCCGACCCCCTGAGTCCCTACTCAGGGAGGGGAGGAGAACCACCCCATCTTCATGGAGGGAGTGGCCAGCCAAAAATGAAGGTTGACCATAAATGGTCACCCGAGCGCGCCGCTCCCTCCGCCAACCTGCGCTCTCTCACTCTCTCGCACGCTCTCCATTTTGTATACTCTCTCGTCGGTCAGATGCTGGATGCACGCATCTTTCTGTGCATATTGCCGGCCTAAGCCGTCTTTAGCCTACGCGGTAAGCAACGATTGGGTCTCCCCGCTTCGCGGGGAGACCCTATCGTTGCTTATAGAGCTCCCCGTTTCGCGAGTCGCCAATATAGGGAAGGAAGGATATATGTGTAGAGTAAGGTATATGCTTGTGACATGTAATAAAGTTGTTTACTAGGGCGTGGAAGTAGTTGTTTATTTGCAAGCGCATCAGAGGGAAGGGATATGGAGAGGCAGTGGGTCAGGGACGCAGAGGGAGTGGGCGGAGTTACCCCCTAAAGTAAAGAAGTGCCATATTATTATTATATATCACGTGTATCACGAGTCAGTGGATGAAAAATAGACTCCCCGGGAACAATTTCAAAAAGTTTGTCCAGTCTACTCCATATAATTATGGGAGAACATCATAGGCACGATAAACTGAAATTTCATGGCCTTTGGTCTCAGAGCTGTCATTTAGGAAAATTCCGGTTTTGAGTCCGGCAATTATGTAGTTCAGCTCTAAGATGAGCTACAGAGGTGGGATTGGTCTCATTTTGTGCGGAAAAATATTTCCAGAAACTTTTCTGTTTTACGCTAAGCGATTGGATAACTGTTTGAAAAGTTGTGTCCGAAAACCCAATTTTTGGACTATAATAAAATCTATAATTATTTTCGAAAATATAGCGACTCACTTTCAACGGACGAAATGTTTAGCTCTTGATGTTCTACATTTCTAGCCATAAACCGAATCTCTATGACTACGTTGACATAATGTACAGTTTTGCGCTTTTCCTTCAATTCCTCGGATGAAAGATCACATTTACAGATGCCCCCTTTCTTGGAATAGTTTAGAGGGACATTTCTGCTTTACTTGAAACCCATTTAGTGCATTAGGGCCCACCCCCAAGTTGGAATAGGTCAAAATATCGATTTTGAAGTTTTGGGTCATATGAGCATTTATGGCCAATGACAGTGTTATGATATGGGCGGAAACAATTTTAAATGTTGTTTTGGATGTTTTTGGACAATTCTGAGCGCAAATAAGGGTAATTGAAGATACGGAAGTATTCGAGTCCGTAACTCATTTTGGGGTCGCGTCACGAAAGTGCGCCCCCTTTTTTTTCTATACCCCGATTTTGCTCATTTTTGGGGAGAAGTGAGACACATATATGTACTACAACTTAAGCATGACAACTCAAAAAGTTTTTCCGATTTCCAAAGTTACGAAACTTTTGGTACACCCGACAGCCCCTCACCAGGGTGAGGTCCAGGAATGATGACCTCAACATAAAAGTTGTAGCGCGTGATGGTAGCTTTCATTGGAAAAAAAGAACGGCCTTCTATCTTTATTTTAAAGGGAATTATGATCATTTAAGTGAGTGCGATTTGACTGTCGAAAAGTGATAGTACCATATTTGGCCTTCTGAATCTCGAAGATGACGGCAGATATCGAAGTTCTGACGACGCAGTTTGAAAGAGCATCATTTGAAGTACTTGTAACCAAATTTGTTTCAGGATTGGACCAACTTTATTCCTACCGCCGCGGCGTGGTCGATTCTCTCGCGATTCCTCTCATAAAATAAAAATGAAAGTTGAGAAATTTAAGAATGTGTATTTTTGATATTTTGTCCCGAATGTCGGAAAGTGTCATAGTATCGATATAAATTGGAAGAGTACTGAACAGCAAAATATGAAATCGGTATATCTAATACATAATACATTGTATGAAAGATAGATACGCAATATGGCACTGCGAAACTGAAAGTTTCACTGATTCTGAAAAATCGATTTTCTCCAACTCGATTTTTGCCAAATTTGGATGATATAATAAACACGTTTGAATCTAAGACGGCTAACTCGAAGTAAAAGTTAAACTAGACACCCATATACATGAGAAAATTTATAGGTTTTCGGATTGCGAAAGCTGAAGTTGTATTCACTCAAAAACGCATGATCGATGGTGTCGAAATTGATTTAAATTCGGTTTTGATGATATTATTGTGCATATTGCTTAGCACTGAGGTTCGAAAATTGCTACTCGTTTAGAATGATCAGAAACTATTGTTAAAACGAAATATAACACATTATTTTAAAATCTAAAAAAATGATATTTTAAAATTTCTAAATTTTCAGTACCCATTAAAATTACAAACATTTAGGCATATTTTGGCAGAAATATGTAAATTAAGATTTTTGAACCTCAATACTAAGCAATATTTACAATAATATCATCAAAACCGAATTTAAAGCAGTTTCGACACCATCGATCATGCGTTTTCGAGTGAATACAACTTCAGCTTTACACAATCCGAGAACCTATATTTATAAATTTTCTCATGTATATGGGTGTCTAGTTTAACTTTTATTTCGAGTTAGCCGGCTTAGATTCAAACGTGTTTAATTTATAACATCCAAGTTGTCAAAATCGAGATGGAAAAAATCGATTTTTCAGAATCAGTGAAACTTTCAGTTTCACAGTGCCATATTGCGTATCTATCTTTCATACAATGTATTATGTATTAGACATACCGATTTCATATTTTGCTGTTCAGTACTCTTCCAATTTATTTCGATGCTATCACACTTCCGAGATTCGGGACAACATTTCAAAAATACACATTCTTAAATTTCTCAACTTTTATTTTTATTTTATAGATATGTACTCTAACTTTCATATTCTGCAATAAAATTGGTTGAAACGGTATCTCCGAAAATAATTATAGATTTTATTATAGTCCAAAAATTGGGTTTTCGGACACAACTTTTCAAACAGTTATCCAATCGCTTAGCGTAAAACAGAAAAGTTTCTGGAAATATTTTTCCGCACAAAATGAGACCAATCCCACCTCTGTAGCTCATCTTAGAGCTGAACTACATAATTGCCGGACTCAAAACCGGAATTTTCCTAAATGACGGCTCTGAGACCAAAGGCCATGAAATTTCAGTTTATCGTGCCTATGATGTTCTCCCATAATTATATGGAGTAGACTGGACAAACTTTTGGAAATTGTTCCCGCACAGCTCCACTGACTCGTGATGCACGTGATATATATAAGTAGCGCTGATATAGGCGGAAACATCAGCTTCTGGAGCGAACGGATACAGTATCGATCATAAGTCATCGTCCAAAACTTCCGAGCTCTGTAACTTTTGAACCAGATGCACGCTCAGGCTGAAAATTTAAATTTAGATACGAAATTCATCGGGGAATAAGGTGAGCTTATTGAGACCTCTTCAAAATGTCTAGATCTTGCATAGTGATGACGCAATCACAGTACACTTTTATGAAATGGATTATTTCCTCGGAGAAATTTTCCGTGCTCACCGAACTTTCTGAGGGTTGAGAGGTATCATAGGACTACTCAGAAAACAATTTTCAAGTTGCTGCGCCTTCGCGCCTTTCTGCTGCAGAGGCTGCAAGTTGGCGGCTTCAAATTTATAACTCAGCTTCTAGAGAAGCTAGAGACTCGTGCAAAGCATGAAAATGATTCCTAATATGACTCTAGAAGATCCTGAAAGTTTGGTATTGATCGCAGATCATTTGCCCTCAGGGCACGAAAAAGTCACTTTTTGGATGGCCCAAATTTGGCCACTTAACGTCTCAAGGACGAATTTGCATAAAATGTGGTTTCTGCACAGTAAGGTACAAAAACCATCAAATAAACGATTCCCAACTTTTGGTGTGGTTAGCTTCACTTACCGGACCGTGGCGTTCGCTAAAAGAGCTCGCGGTGCTCAAAGAACGCGTGCGTCTCTTTTCACACCGCTCCCTCTCCTCTCTCTCGTCGTATAGGGAAATGACGTGCGCGCTCGAGGAGCGCACGTCCGTAAATCGATCGCAACGGTCCGGAAAGTGAAGCTAACAACACCAAAAGTTGGGAATAGTTAATTTGATGGTTTTTGAGCACTACTGTGCAGGAACCACATTTTATGCAAATTTGTCCTTGAGACGGTAAGTGGCCAAAGTTGGGCTATCCAAAAAAGTGACTTTTTCGTGCCCTGAGGGCAAATGATCTGCGATCAATACCAAACTTTCAGGATCATCTAGGGTCATAATAGGAATCATATTCATGCCTTGCACGAGTCTCTAGCTTCTCTAGAAGCTGAGTTATAAATTTGAAGCCGCCAACTTGCAGCCTCTGCAGCAGAAAGGTGCGAAGTCGCAGCAACTTGAAAATTGTTTACTGAGTAGTCCTATGATACCTCTGAACCCTCAGAAAGTTCGCTAAGCACTGAAAATTTCTCCGAGGAAATAATCCATTTCATATAAGTGTACTGTGATTGCGTCATCACTATGCAAGATTTAGAAATATTGAAGAGGTCTCGATAAGCTCACCTTATTCCCCGATGAATTTCGTATCTAAATTTAAATTTTCAGCCTGAGCGTGCATCTGGTTCAAAAGTTACAGAGCTCGGAAGTTTTGGACGATGACTTATGATCGATACTGTATGTGATCAAATTAAGCATCGTTTTCAGAGTTTTAAACCCCCACATCACAAACTTTCACAAAATGTATATTTTAGGTTGTACCATACATCCTCGAATTTGTATAGTTCTTGCACAAAAAAAGGCTCATACTATTCGAAATATTTTGACACTCAAATTTCCTGCAAAAACACTATCCATACTTTCGCTGTCTCACTGGCGTCGAACTCTCTACATCAGCGAAGGAAAGTTCGAACGGATTAAGAGGAGTCTTTTGCTTGTCCACTCGCGGTGGAGAACCCGCATACTTCTGAATAAACACATAACATATTATATCTTTTAGGACGTTCCGGACCTCCGGTACTTTGGGCATTACCCGAGAAGAATCATCCAAAAGGAAGTCGCTCATGTCATCATCGTCATCCTCACTCGAATCATCTAATATTAAAAGATTAAATTAGAAACAGAACGAAGCCAATGTAAACCAGAAGTTCACCATCAAAGATGAACATAGACTTCTTCGGAGCACTGCGAGATCGGAGATTTATTCTGAAGAAATGTGGAAGTATATCACGCCATTCACGAGAGAATCGAGCTAAAATCGCCATTCCTGGGAATGGAGCTGAAATCGTGAAATGAGTTCTAACCGGTTTCGGGCACCCTGAGGCATGTCTGAGTGACCCCCGAATTCTTTTTGTACATGCTTCATTTTGGAGCTCCCTACGTGGGGTCGGATATCGGCATCACCCACTTTGAGAGCAGTTTTCTTGGATACGGTGTAAGATAGAGCAAAATTGACCTCTGAGTGACCCCAACTCATTTTTTGAGCTCCATCGATCTATACAAACCAAATTCTCTAAAACCCATTTTTTAGAGTGGTACACTGTAGGTCGATTTTCTCAAAAATGTAGGTAAAGCAGCAGCTCAAATTTTCACAGTAGATGCAGCTCAGCGAGAGCTTTCCAATAAGTGGTTTGCGAAAAAAATGCGGGCACGGTGGTGAGAGTTTCGCCCTTTTAAATTCGTCTGAATAGTTTGAACTTTATTTTCTACAAGCGAATTAATTTCACACCGCACTTTTCGGAGCGCGCGGCCAAAAATGATCGAATTCCTATCGCTATCCCCGTTGAAAATAAAGTTCAAACTATTCAGACGAAGTTAAAAGGGCGAAACTCTCACCACCGTGCCCGCATTTTTTTCGCAAACCACTTATTGGAAAGCTCTCGCTGAGCTGCATCTACTGTGAAAATTTGAGCTGCTGCTTTACCTACATTTTTGAGAAAATCGACCTACAGTGTACCACTCTTAAAAATGGGTTTTAGAGAATTTGGTTTGTATAGATCGATAGAGCTCAAAAAATGAGTTGGGGTCACTCAGAGGTCAATTTTGCTCTATCTTACACCGTATCCAAGAAAACTGCTCTCAAAGTGGGTGATGCCGATATCCGACCCCACGTAGGGAGCTCCAAAATTAAGCATGCACAAAAAGAATTCGGGGGTCACTCAGATATGCCTCAGGGTGCCCGAAACCGGTTAGAACTCATTTCGCCATTCCCATGCTCAGCTCGATTCTCTCATGAGAGGCGTGATATATACTAGCTTGCCTAAAAGTGAGACTATGCGTTTCAGAGTCCAAACTCGCAGCGTATGCAGCGACCGGGTGCGAGATTGCAGCAACGTAAATATATATTCTGGATAGTGCCTATACACAAATTACGACAGAATGTGCACCCTTACTTTCCAGCGGTACTGTACATGTGTTCAGTCACTGCACTGACCCAGACTGAGAAGCTTGACCATCGAATGAGTTCAATAGAGATCCATCACTATATGTGAATGGAGTAGAAGCAGCTGACTCCATGTTCATTCTCCGTTGCTGCACTTGAGCGAGAATGACCGATGTCGCGTTCTAAAGCGGCAGTCTACACTTGAACATCCAACAACTAACCTTGTTCTGAACAGCGTCCATCATTCGCTTCTTCGCATTCTCCTGTTTCTTCTTCTCTCGTTCTTCTTTATGCTTCTTTGCTTGATCCTCTATCGCTCTCCTCCGCTTCTTCTCTTCCTCTTCCTTTGATTTTCTAATCTTCTCCTTCTCCTTCTCGATCCTCCTCTTCTCCTCCCTTTCTTTTCTTTCTTTATCTTCTTTTGCCTTCTCCAGAAGACGGCGAGTCTCTGTCTATACATGAAGCAGAAATAACAGTAAGCACAAAAAATGAACATTTTATTGCACCTACCGCCAATCGGTCGTCCCGTTCAACCTTCTCCCGTTCCAGTTTCTTCTTCAGATTGTATACTTCCATCTCGAAGTGGTTTGCTACTCCGTCCTTCTCGTGTAACTTCTGAATACCATTCTTTCTTCAAGAACAATAAAATATATCGAGATATCAGATAACTGAATAAATACAAGATTTTTCTTATAACTAACTAACACTTGATGAATTTTAGTTGTTCTCGTGTCAATTTGGAGAATATTATGTTGCTAAAACATCAATGCACTATTTTTTTCGAGAATTCTGATCAAAAGGGGCATTATTTTTTGCACATAATGCCGCGTTCATCTATATCTAATTGTCCTAAAACCGTTGAAAAAATATGTATATAAAAAATTCTAAATCAAAAAATATTGATTTCGACTCACTCTCTCCATACCCTCCCTCTTCCTCTTGTGCGATACTTGCAGCTCGTTCACCTGAAAATCGCGTCAGCTACCCCAAGGATTAGCAATGCGATTGCGACGTTGCGAAAGAAATTGAAAAAACCCATTGCAGAACACATTCCTATCCCATCTTTCCCGCGAGAGACCAGCATACGTCGCTTAGCCAACCGTAATACAGAACCCCATCATTTGCAAGAACACCCACCATCTTTCAACTACTTCACAACAAGTACATTATTGTGATCAGTAAGAAATGCTTCTCCACTGACGGAGGTATCTCAGATCTCTTTTTGAAAAATAACTTTAAAATCACTTACTTCATCATAGAATCGAGCTGCAATTAACTGGTAGTATTCCGCTTTTCCAATCTATAATCAAGTGTTACGAACTCTAAATATACAGGGAGCGAGGATTCTTACCACTTTCGTGATATTTGCCCTAGTATCCTCAAGTCCATGTTTGAGCGATTTCATCTCCTCCGTAAAATCCAATGCCTCCCCATTTCCTTCCGCTTCTAGATCCCTTCTCAGTCGTAGACATTCCTCACGATTTTCAATCTGTAGTTAGGGTGAACAAAGTGGTCGCAATCCTCAACGCTCACTCTTAATCTCATCACTTCCAAATTTTGTAGCACAGAATCTTTTTTCATCTTTAGAGATTCGACCAATGGCTCGCAACTTTCCTAAAAGTCAAGACATTTTTTATGTTGTAGCATGAACATACCTTCATTTCTGCCATTAACAATTCATGATTCTTCAAAAGCTGTTCTTTTTTTATCGTCAACTCATCCATCTTTCTCTGCGACTCCTCCATTTGTTTGGCTTTCTCGTCCTTCTCAGAAACAATTATCTCCTCTCTAACTTGTACTTCTTCCTGGAGAATGAGATTTACTGAACGATATCAGTGTTGCACGAACCAATTGCTTAACCAAGTCAATCTTCTGCTGCTTGAGCTTTTCACACTCGGTGATTGTTGATCTTGGTAGGACAATTGTGGAAACAATTAATTGAAAAAAATAGATACCTTAGACTCTCCGTTTTCAGTCCTTCAGCGTTCGTTAAAGATATTATATAATCATTCACACTTGCAGTTTTCTCGACAAGCAATCCTAACCGTGTCTTCGTCTCAGCCAGTAAATCGAGTTCGACCTTGCTTTCGCAATCAGCTGTAAAAAAAGCTATCATGTATACAATATTAAGAAAAAAATACCTTTCCTATCATGTGCCACCTTGCTTCTCTGTTGCCTGACACAGATAACTCGATCGAAATTTGAGTGATTTTTCTTGAGTCCAGCCAATTTCGATAATTCCCCCTAAAACTCATAAAATATTTATTAAAATGGTATTGCTATTGTTCTTCGTGTAGCCAATGGGGGGACAAGGGTGTGGGTCTTCAGTCTTTATCGAAGAGAGACGTTTCGGGCTGTCCGCCCATCATCAGTCATGGTTAACACATGCAAGAGAACAGATTAGGAGGGGACAGGCAATCAATATAACGCGAGAACGTAGCGAAAAAAAACGAACTACGGTGCAAAAAAAATGAGTGAGACAGGGTGCGAGGTTATGAGTGAACGAGGGAGGAAGGTAAGGGAAGAGACGAGGCGAGAGAGTGAGTGAGAAGAGGAGGGAGAAGGAAGAGGGAGGAAGAAGCGAGAGATAAGGTGAAATGGAGAGAGCAATAAGAGAGAGGGGAGGAGAGAGAGAAGGGAAGTGCTAGATGTTGAGAGTTTGAAGTGTAATGGGAGCATTCTCCTTAGACAATTCTGCCCTGTTATTCAAGACGGGATCTAACTTGATAATATACATTGCCTCGGCAATCTTACGACGACAAGTGTTGGTTTCACGATGGAGAATGGAACCAATCAGTGGATGGGGGGCACTATTGTGATCACTCTTAGAGTGGATAGCAAATACGTTGTGTCTATAGCTATGACAAGTGGGGTTGCGAGCAGACTTGTAATGGTCATACGCTCTTAGATGAAGGGGTCTACCAGTCTCACCGACGTACGATTGTGAACAGAGAGTGCACTTAATAAGGTAGACAACACCAGCGATCTGACAAGAACCGAATCCACCAGTAGGGCAGAAGAAGCAACGGTCGCCTAACGAGCAGACAGGGGGATCAAGATATCGATTTCTCGACAATAAATTGAGGAGGTTTGGGCCAGGCCTCTCAACAATGCGAACTTCAAGCTCAACCCTAGATAAAGCATCTCGAACTTCGCGAGTAAACTAATCACTGATAAACGGGATGGTAAATACAGGGAGAGGCTTATCAACACGAGGTGAAACGCGAGTAGAAGGAGGGAAAGAAGAGCGCTTAGGAGAGCAATAGCCATTACTACCGACAATTTGAAGAGCGAGAGAGCGAGAATGATTACGGTACTCATGAGAGGACACAGAAAGTGCTGTACGAATGGTGGAGGTGACAATGGACCGCTTAGAATGGCTAGGATTACATGAGGAGCTATGCAGGAGAATGTTTCTTATTGCTCTCTCCATTTCACCTTATCTCTCGCTTCTTCCTCCCTCCTCTTCTCACTCACTCTCTCGCCTCGTCTCTTCCCTTACCTTCCTCCCTCGTTCACTCATAACCTCGCACTCTGTCTCACTCATTTTTTTTGCACCGTAGTTCGTTTTTTTCGCTACGTTCTCGCGTTATAATGATTGCCTGTCCCCTCCTAATCTGTTCTCTTGCATGTGTTAACCATGACTGATGATGGGCGGACAGCCCGAAACGTCTCTCTTCGATAAAGACTGAAGACCCACACCCTTGTCCCCCCATTGGCTACACGAAGAACAATAGCAGTACTTCTCAACCATGACAAGGATCACCGAGTATTCCCTTTTGATTTTAAAATGGTATTAAACTACTTGATTTCAAGTTACCAATAATAAACAAATGTACCTTCATTCTATTCTGAACACAACGAGTCTTCGAGATCAGTAGATTAGATTCCTCATTCGTTTTCTTTCGAACAGCATCAGAATCCTCTGTGAAAAAACATGAACGGAAGAAAAATAGAGCATTATTCTAAATGTCGTAAACTAAAATTATTCAAGCCCGCTTCTTACATTAATACGCCTAATGTGATTGGTTAGGCTTGAGATAGTATTGCACACCTTCGAAATGCGAGCTCCCAATGGTGAGAGATTTCAACATAGAAGTAGCTTGTTCTATTTCGGAGAAAAGAAAATCACGTTGAGCAACTTTAGTTTCGACATCACTGAACAAAGACGTAACTGGAAAATGGCTATTACTTCATATGGACGAAAAGACATTGAACCTCGATCATTGATATCGGACAGCTCATTCTCAGTAGCTTTCAAGTTAGAGGTATCTTGCTTGATCACTTTTGTCCTGAAAGAAAGCAAATTAAAATGCAAATGTCACTCGTAATCACTTCTCAGCGAGGGATGACGTAGACACAGCTTCTGTGTGAACAGGTCTCGCAGCGGGGTGGGCACAGTTCTCATACTTCTTCAGTTCGGGCTGAAGTCGCAGAATTTCTTCATCCATAAGCTGAACCAAACAAGTAAAAGGACTTATTATTTTTATATTTCAATTATTTTGTAGTTTTTCAATTCATAATAAAGCAAGAATAAAAAGGAGAATGCTTACTTTATTACTGATTTTCAGCTTAATGACTTCCGCATCGCTCTTCGAGAAGGCGCTCATGGCTGCATAATATTGAGCACTTTATAATAACACATTGAGCGGGTACTGCATAGTCTTATATTTGGGGATTTGAATTTAGGGCAGAGGGGTTCGCTCTGGTTTTATAAAATAGTGTCAATTAGAAATGATTACGACAAGAGGATAATCATATATCAAATTTGATGGAACGTGTCGAGCGTAACTCGAAAAAGCAAGTATTGGGGAGGTCTACATTGCCTTAGGCATAAAAGCTACAAATAGACACGTAATTTTGATATGTTGATACAAGCCGAATGCAACAATATGCTGGATAACGCACATAAAATAAGAGCACTTCCGAAGAAAAAAAAATTAAAAAATCGATCCAAAATTTAGGCACGACCTAATTGCCTGATCAGGCCCGCTACTTTCAAATGCTACAGTAATACGTGGACCCATTATCATAAACTGATGAAATAAATAAATTAGAATAAATTAGCACGGCATTTCACGGTCCGAATTGCCGGTTGACGAAACGACTTACAGACTCCCAAACGCACTCGCCGACTTTTGTTCACACCACCGAGGGAATCTTTAAAATTTGAATGATACCGTATCCATCTACGTTGCACAAGGGATGTCGGCATAGGACCAAAAATCAGTCGATATTTTCAATCGATATCAGGGTTTCTGCGATTACTTTTTTCCGGCTCCGGTCTTGTGTACGGCGGCCAGGTGCGGCACCATGCCGCAACCTGGCGGTGGTGTAGTGGGCGGAGTCTTGGTTTTGCGTGTGCGCGAAATGCCGTGATTAGGAGTTATAGGGTCCACCGCGTGAAATTGAAAATTAGATTAAAAAATTATTTGTTATTTGCATTAAGGCAGTCGGCGATGCAGAATTCATATTCTACACTCAAATAGTGATCAAAATTAGAACTCATCGAGCATTTACGCTCAAATCTAAACCCCGCCCCTCGTGGTGTATGCTGAGCCGCGCGCATGAATGTTCACGCGTGCGGCTTCAGTTCTCTGTGTCAACCTATATATTTTCTGAACAATGTTTTCTGATGTTCGGTCGAGTAATCAGCTTATTTTGCTTAGAATTGTTAACACTTTCGTTTTTGTTGTTTTTGTACACATTTGCTAGTTTCAGATGGGTATCGACATCAACCACAAGCAAGATAAAGGTAGTCCTGGGCCAACTACAACGAGATCGTGCTCAGACGCCTGTTCATGTCACGCAAGAACCGTCGGAGATGAAGTAATCACCATCGACCAGCTCGCAACTCGTGTGCCCTAGGGAGAGAACACCCTCTTCATCAAGGTGCGTGAAGTTATTCATTCAAAGAAAATTAATGCTAGTATAGAAATATCTAAACCATATGTGTATTCTATTTGTGCTTTAGGGTCTCCGCAAGGCTCGCGAGGCCGAGCGACACTCGCATGGCAAGCCCTTTGTCCGTTCCAAGGGACGCAAGTTCGAGCGCGCCAGAGGAAGAAGAAAGTGTAACGGATAAAAGGCATTTTATGTCTGTGTTGTGTAGGTCATTTTCGAGTTAAAAAGTTATAAATGTAAAATAAAGGTGTTTTTGACCAATTATGTGTCAATACACTCAATACACTAATATAGGTTAGTGTGTCCTGATTTTATGCGATTTTCGATAGTCGATCTAAGACTAAATATTTATGATATGTCATTGCAAATCCGGAATTCAATGAGGTAGCCTTAAGTTTTAGTTGGTATTGTTTAGAGTTTCGGAAAGTAATTGAATCTACGTAGATAGGAGCGTGATAAGATGCACGAACGAAAGAGTAGAATGTTCAATTATTTATATTAAAACCATGGAGATTGCAAGGGGGAGGGGGGAGGTAAATACTTCGGTATAATTAGTAATTAGTTACAATAGAGTAACGGTTTGTTTTCCAGATTTTAACACGGACTTCAAGGGGTCAGAAGGAATAATTTGGAGGGGACAACTTCGATAGGAAACGACAAAAATAATATGCTCTTGACATTTTAATCTAGTATATTACAACAGAAATGGCGCTATTCGGGGGGTCTCCGCCACATCAATCTAATAGTGTGTTATGTTGTATTTCATTATGCATTTTCCTTCATGTCCTCAATCATCTCGCAATCAGATCGGTCTGTATCCATCAATGCACCACCCTCTTCTTTCACAATAGGCACTACTGGGCTGACTCGCTTGCGAATGTCTCCATTCATGAGATCACTCTTATACCACTCTTCCGTCCAAATCATCTTTTTGTTGGATCCGCACTCGTATTGCACTAGTGCATGTGGAGTTCCGAGCTTGGATGTTTTCATAACAAAAAGAATTTGGAATGGATAGGGAATGTTATCCAGAATATGGACATATTCGCCGACCACTTTCGCTGCGTCTTGACCACTGAATACATTCAAATCAATTTTCGAGTCGTGGTCGATCGCTCTCTTCACTTTCTCAATCAACTCATCCTTAGATAGTGCAATCGAGTTTTTGCTCGTAGTAAAACTCTTTGTACCGTAAGCAGCTTGATTCAATATTCGCTTTCGAACACGCAATTGAATCTTCATAGATTCACGCACTTTTTCATCAGTTGATCCTCGGGCAAGAAATGCATCGAGGTCAGCTCTTGTAGGGAAGTATCCACCACTACTGTATAAGTCTTCAAAAATCTTCTCCGAGGCAGTTTGAATATGAGCAGAACTTGAGTGCTCAATTTTCAAATCCTCATTCATCTTATCATTAACTTTTTCGAGAATTTCTCGTTCTGCCTGTTTCGCCTCCTTCTCAAGAATCGGAGCGAGGGCAGTGCATTCATCCATCACTGTTTCCTGCAGTTTCTCAGGCATTGAGTTAAACCACTGCATCACTCGGTTCTTTCGTAGCATAATTTCAGTGCCTACTCTAGACATCCTAGTGTGTGGAGCTCTCTTCAGGACGTAATCCAAATCACCAAATGCTGCCTCTACGGGAACATTGGTGCATGGTGTTCCAGAGAATGCAATGCGAGTGCATGTCGCTTGTGCTCCGGTCGAGACGCACAGTGAGTAGTATTCTCCACCCTTGAGGAATGGAGCGAAAATACGCCGGAGGAATGGACCCGTAACCATCATCGCCATTTTCGCTACCTCAATGGCCAATGGTGAAGATGGGCACTTCACAACGAAGGAAGTGTCGGGGTTGTCCAGATGGAATATGTCCTCCGATGTGAATGCACTCAAATCTGGCGGGGTACCTCCAAAGAGTAATTGGGGATTGTTCGTTCTTGAATCAGTCCAAGTCAGCAGCTCTCCGATAATCTTCGGAAAATCAAATACATGAATTTTTCAATTGCCAATTGCCGTTTTCCTTGTTCAGTGTGTATCGTCCACCCTCTTTGGTCACGATAGTATTTGAATTGCGAATACCATTCGTATTCTCATTCATGACATCCTCCTCTTCCCTCACACAGACTCGTTTGTTCAACAAACGCATCCTCCTCCGTAGTTTCTTTACTTGGGACTTTGATTGGGAAAGCTGCGACTGAGCCTCCTTCCATTCACTCTCAGTATCATCCAGTTTCCTTTTGAGCGATGAGATCTGTTTGCCTTTAGATCTGTTCATTCGCCTTTCTTGCAGCAATCTCTCCACAACCGATCTCTCGACTCTCTCACGCGTTTCAGGTTCATCTTATCTATATTTGGAGTGGTCTTCCCCATGGAAATCACTCGCGAGTGAGTGCCGATAGGCCCTTGCGAAAGGAAAGGAAGTGCACTAAAAGATGCATTCGAGACTGAGGGCGTGAAGACCGGGGATGGGAAGGAAATGCGGTCTGAGTTTGGAAAAGTGATTGTATGTGGCGGAGATGGGCATGATGGGAGCGAGGAATGGGGGGGAGTATTGTATGATGAATGAGGAGAAAGGGATGAGGGGGTGGAAGTTTTGTCATAGGAGGAAGAGGAAATGAAAGGGCTATGGGGCAATTTACAAGGAATATTCAATAGGAATTCGGGTGGCTTACTAATTTCACGTATAGAAATTCGGGTAGAATAATCGAAGGAATCTTTCTTCTTATTAAGTTGTGCTTGCCTCTCAATATTTGTCCATCTCCTCACAACATTGAATAACTTCTTTCGATCGATAGAAATATGCGGTGGCAGGGCGCTGAAGTACCTTCATTACTCAATGAAAATAGACGATCTTTCTCTGATTTTTTTATCAATTTGCATTAAGATTAGTTATTAATGTTCGATAAGAAATCTACTACCAACCGCGTTGCAAGTGAATAGATTGAGGTTGCACTGGACTTTGCCTCAGCATCCAGATACAGTAGCTAGAATATCAGTATTGTGCATGGTGAACAGTGTTTCAAAACAGTGCATAGTGGTTAAGCAATATACATATAATTGTTCCGTACCTCTCCCACGGAAATTGATTTCCCATCGAATGACTGTTTATTCGTTGATAGACGAGCAACTCGATGATTCCTTTTGTCTGGCACAATCTTGTTTCGTGAGACCTGATTAAATGAGAACTACCCAAAAAAATACTAGCAGAGGAAATAGAACAATTGCTCTCCTCGATTTGTCCCCACTCTCGTTTATCTACCGTATTCATTCCAGGAACCTAAGTGAAAACAGTGGGATAAAGAGGACAGTGAGAGAAAATCTTCAATGATCAGTGGAAATGTAAAAGAAGTTCAACTCCAGAGGAGATTTTGTACCTGAGTTTCTGGCTGCTCCATCCTCTCTTTCATTCGATCACTCTCACTGTCATCTACCGTAATCGCTTCGGGAGAGGGAATCTGAAGGAGTAGAGTGTGTTACTACAGATGAACGGTGCCCTTTTCATTCGACTCTGTACCTGGGAATCTAGTTGCTCCCTCCTTTCCTCCATCTCCATTCCTTCACTCTCATTGTAATCTACCGTAATCGCTTCGGGAGAGGGAATCTGAAGGAGTAGAGTGTGTTACTACAGATGAACGGTGCCCTTTTCATTCGACTCTGTACCTGGGAATCTAGTTGCTCCCTCCTTTCCTCCATCTCCATTCCTTCACTCTCACTGTCATCTACCGTAATCTCTTCGGGAGAGGTCACCTGAATGAGCAGCATGGGTTACTACAAAGGTTACTGTGAACTATTCATTCCATTCTATACCTGAAGTTCTGACTTCTCCATCTTCATTAGATCATTCTCTCTTCGATTTATCGTAATCGCTTCGTGTCGGGCCACCTGAGTGAGTTGAGTGGGTTACGATAGCAATTCGGAGTATTGATCGCCCAATGTATTCATTGAACTGAAAACTTGTCAATGAATTTTATTATTTCTCCGAATTTAGCACTTGTTCGGAAGGATAATCATGTTCAGGGATGAGAGATTTTGATTGAAAAGGGCTTCTGTACGGTGAAATATTCAATCGATTTTTGTACCTGAGAAGACTCCTCCCTCTCATCCATTTTCATACGATCACTTGCGCCATGGCCTATCGAACTTGTTTTGGGAGGAGGCGTCTAAGTGAGTCATATAACTTACTGTAGCAGGATATCGTTCTCTAACCTTTGGAAATATCTGGTATGTTGATGGAGAGGGCAAGGAGGGGAAATCATCTTCACAGAACAAGCGAATTTGCTGTAAACGAGGTTCTAATCATTGAGGTCGAACTCGACTCATAGATATGTGCGGAGAAAGACGGTAGACTATGGATGGTGAGAGTCTCTCGCTCTCAAAAAAAGGTTTACATAAGAATAGGAAAATTCTTGAAAAATGGCACAGTCCAAAAAATGAATCCATTGAATTTCCACAATTTGTACTTTTCAGTCTAGCTGATGACAATATCCGGTGCCGCAGAGTTGCCCCCTCCCCTTACGAAAGCCGTGCGGGGAGTCGGGGAGACTTACTCCATTTATGTCGCGGCGCAAATGACATTCCACAAAAACTTTTTTTCGAGGGTTTTTGAGCAGCGCTGCTCAGTCAAAGTCGATCTGCAACTGTTGCCGATCCACTTTGGACGTCTTCGTGGGTCTGCAACTGTTGCATATCCACTCATGGAAAAACACAATTGGTTTTTCCACGCTGTTCGTCCGCAACTGTTGCATATCCACTCATGGAAAAACACTATTGGTTTTTCCATGCTGTTCGTCTGCAACTGTTGCAGTTCCATGCATGGATCTGCAACTGTTGCAGATCCACGCATGGTCCACCGTGGAAATGCAATGGTTGCATTTCCACGGTGGACGGTCTGTCGAGTAGTGGCAAAAATGTGAAAAATACAATAATTTCAGAAATCTTCCAAACTCTACGGAAACGACGTGGGGGCATTCTGGGGTCCTACTAATCGTCAGAAACCATTGTACAATCGAATTTGCCTACGATAAAGATACATTTAATCAACTACGTGTCCGTAGCTACGTGGGGTCATGGGACAGCTAAGAGGTACTGGAAAGGGATGCATTTTCTTCTCCAGATGTCGTTGATGTTGAGGCTCGGTTGACGCTCTCTGAATTGGAATCACAAATCGTAATCTAAATGGGGAAAGGGGGGGGGGTGGTGATAGGGTGATTTCGTGCTTACTCCCTCCACCCTTGCTACCTTATGTTACTATATTTATATCTATGAACCACAAGGGGGGGGATCTGACCTCTTTTCATTCATGCCTGCACCCTCAGTTGATATTTCCCTGATGTGAATCTTTTACTGTCAGTGATAGGTATTTCATTGGAAATGAAACCAATTAAGGAGCTTTGAATACGACAAATTCCTCTTCACTTTTTTATCTTCTCCATATTACATTATAATTACAATCATATGTTGTCATAAATTAAATTAATTCATGGAGGCAAGGAGGGGGTGGGGTCTGAGTGAAGAGGATCTTCTCATATAATGGGTGATGGGATCGTGTGGTCAGGGGGGTTGCCTTAGGCTCTAGTCAGGGGGGGGGGGATGCGTGGTCAGAGTCAGTTAGACGCTGAACATCTGCCAGGTCTTCACCAGGTGGTTCCTGAACAACTCGATGTCGGAGGGGCGAGAGTATGTGCACAAGGAGGCATTGGTGACATCGGCGAGGAATTTGCGCATTCGAACGATCCTGTCCGTGAGAGCCTCCGATGCTGCGATTGTCTCACGCTGGTTCATCTGCTTCTCCAGGTCTTTAGCCTTGATCTGCAATTTTACATTTTACTACAACCTTTTCGTATCTATTAACCAATATTTGTTGATAAATGGTGTAGAGTGTAGAAGAAGAGCACTTACAACGAAGGTCATCTTCTTGCCGGCATCTGGAGATCCCGTGAATGGGATAGTGATTGTGGGGAATCCGTCGCCCTTGGAGACGGTGCACCTTGAAATGATTAGCGCTGATAATCTTTTAGACTATTTTGAAAAAATAACTATTCAAATCACTCACTTTCCGTGGATGTTTCCCAGCATGAGAATGTGTCCCACGGCGAGATTGTGAATCACAGCGTGGAATCGGAGGCCTCCTCTTTCCCTCGATTTGGAGATTCCATCTTCCGACGGAGCGAACATGATGTACTTCTCCACCAGTTGATCGTCCTCGCAGTCCTTTATATATAAATATATATACGTCCCCGGCATTCAGAAACTAACCGGAATGTACGTAGAATATCCATGGACGATTACTCGCTGCGCGTTCTCGTTGTCATCGAAGAGCGAGAACCTCACAGGCCATCTGCATCCAGTTGCGATCTTCTCATCCAGGAACTTGTTGACTTCCATGTTGTAGATGGCGACATTGGATAAGCACGTGGTCGCGAGGGCTGAATTGTTATGTTATTACTACGTTAAAGAGGGACAGGGGGGGGGGGGTTGCTCACCACTCAGCAGGTCTCGGCCGTATTCATTGAGGTAGCAGGAATCATGCGAGATGGTGAACTTGTTGTAGGCGGGATCCAGGAATGAGCCGTGCTTGGCATCGATGATTTCCGCCCACACGAGGACACGATTGATGCGATGGAGAGCTTGATGGAACGCCTCGCGTCCTACAATGCAGTACGAGGTTCTATGGATCCAAAAGTCCACTCACCTTCGTCCTTGATGAACAACTTGTAAAGCAAGGGGTAGTTGAAGGCGTTATCGTATCTTCTTCTTCTCTCACGAAGCGTGGCGAACACGGCGGCACTCTCGAAACGGGGGTCTGGAATTGCAAATTTCGATTGCTCCGACACATTTTGATACACTTGCCTGAGGTCCATGCACATCTCCAGAAGTTGTTCCTAGGGAGTGTATGCCATTTCTCGGGGTTCTTCTTCTCTCCTACGTAGTCTTGGTACTTGATCTCCGGAGAGTCAGGACTCCAGAAGGATCCTTCGATGAAGCTGAATAATAGTTATCTGTTGATTTTATTTCTCTTGTAAACGCTACCCACCTGCCAAATAAGTCCGCGAGGGCAACCAGCTCAGACTCGTACTGTCCAGGCACGTGCACGTTCTTGCAGCGGCTTGTAGTACGATCCATCAACTCGAAGGCAGCCATGAACACATCAATGGCCGGGCAGCTGTAGTTCAGAGCCCCGTTCTTACCGGTAGCTTGCTGGAACACCTGTAAATGGTGTAAATGGTTGTTAGTATTGAAACTTTTTGATTTTTTTTGAGATTATTTTTCCTTCCAAAAATAGGGTACTAAGGAATGAAAAAAATGATAACGATATAACTCACTCTTCCTCCACACATCTCCAGGGCAGCAAGAGCCACAACTGGAATTGCGATTCCAAGGCGCACGCCGTTGATCAGAAGGCGGCTCCAGCGAGGATCGAGATCGTACAGCAGTCCCACGAGCTTGCGGGTATCATCAGTGATCACGATAGAGTCGCCACGTCTCTCTGCCATTCCAGTATCGCACGCATCCTTCTTCATCTGCTCCAGTTTCTGAGCTGTCATTGTGTCACATCTGGCTCTCCAGTACACTTTCGTGCAGTACTCCGTGTGGGCAGTCTCGAGCAGAAAGTCAACCTTAAACATATAGTTAGTAGCCTATTGGGTATCTGTTTAGAAATATGAAATAGTCATACCAGATTGAAGGCGTCGTTGCGGTCCTTCACGCGAGTGTCTGTCCTGTATTGCATGCCGACGGAGTAATTGCTTCCCGCGTAGACAAGCGTTGCAGGTTTCGAGCCCACTTTGCGGGTCATGCGTCCTACACGTTAAGCATTTCATTCATGGATAACGAGACGTTTTAAATTTTTTGGTCCACCTCTCATGAGGTGCAATAAATGTGCAAACAAACCGAGAAGCTGCTTGATGGTGTAGATGGTGTAGTTTTTCCACGCTGTTCGTCCGCAACTGTTGCATATCCACTCATGGAAAAACACAATTGGTTTTTCCATGCTGTTCGTCTGCAACTGTTGCAGTTCCATGCATGGATCGGCAACAGTTGCAGATCGACTTTGACTGAGCAGCGCTGCTCAAAAACCCTCGAAAAAAAGTTTTTGTGGAATGTCATTTGCGCCGCGACATATTTGTCCACACGGGTGTATTCATAAGTGTCCTCTCCTCTCCTTGGGGATGCGTATTGTATTGCATTACCTGATTGCTATCGCCTATCTCACTCAAACATCGGGCGTTTCTTCTCCCTCGTTCGAATTCCTTTGACTTTCAACTTCCATTCCAATGCCCCTCCATAGTTTATGAATGGCGATCTAGGGAGACCAGCTGTTAATGGGGAGTAACTTACGAGATGCACTCGAGATGAAAGAGTCGAGTTCTCTCTGTTTGCATGGTATTGATAGTGCGCTCTTCCCATTCTTTCACTCAGCCTTCTTCTGGTGGGATGAGGTGGTGACCCTTCCGTTGTAAGGTATCCATCAGGATCAGAGGGAAGGCGCAACAATTGTGTGTTATGTCTCCCGAGGGCGACTCTCCCTTTCTCTCTTTCTCATCCCATTCCTCCCCCTTCCTCACTCTCTCCTTCTCTCCCCTCGGGCCATCACTGAACTATTCTCTCTCACTGCTCTCTCTCTCTTCAATACCTTGTAATTCCTGATACCCACCCCTTCACTCTATCACTATTATCACTTATTTTCCCCTCTCCGTCTCCCTCCTTTCCTTCTCTCTTCCAATGGTCATCCTTCATCATAGGATGGAGTGATCTTC